>JAPPVO010000036.1:85284464-85472817 GCA_030407325.1 Camellia japonica
ATTTTCAATGCATGATGGCCAAAGAGTCAAGCTTGTACAATGTCAATGAATGCACAAATAAGACTCGAAGGATCACCACCCTATCATGCATGATCAAGGGTGATGGAGACAAAGCAGATTGGCTCATTTCATCACGTTGAGTATGAAACGGACCAATCTACCTTTTGTTCAATATAACGTCCGATTGAACACATGTAATGCAAACAACATGCTTATCTTAGTCATGTTTTACTTGATTCAATTTTGTTTACACATTTTAACACTACCAAGTCATTCTTTAGTCAATTTGTGCAAGGTGATTGTCCTTTAATGAGAGAGGGGTCAACCAAAGGATGATTTAAGACATGAGAGAGATCATGCCTTTGGCTAGGAGGAACCCTCAAAAGAGAGTTAAAGCCATTGAGCACAACTTCTATCTCAAGCTTAAACACAATCATAAGGTTAACCAACCCTCAAAACAAATGGAAAAAATGAAGAAATGAGGGAGGCTGTAGACTTTTTCGTGCTGAAATGGCATGCAAAAGACACTAAAACATGCAAGCAACACATGCACAACATGTTAAAACCCAAAAGCATCAAAGCTAGTGAGGAGCACTACACTAGAGGCATGCAATATCAAACTCAAATGACCAAACCAGCTATGGACAGAGCTTAAACATGCCAAAACAGTGGCTAAAACATGCTGAGATAGAAGCATAAATGGCAAGAAAAACATGCTCACATGTTGGCTCACAAACAAGGCTCAAAGCACAACTCTCAAAAGCAATGAAAGAGTGATATAAGTGAGAGTGTGATAGAGCTATATGCACTAAAATCATATGCTAAATGATGCTATGGCACGCAATCAACTCAAGCAAAGCATGTTAGAAGCCTTAAAACACAAAGCTAGTAAAGGCCAATTGCACTATACCTATACAAAACATGGCTCATATGACCAAGACAGCTCAAAATAGAGCTAAATCATGTTAAATTAGAAGCTAAAACATGCCCGAATTAAGCTACAAAAGGGTAGAAAAACATGCTCACATGTTAGCCCATCAACATTTGCAAACAAGACACAAGGAGGGGAGGCCACCCCCTCCTATTTTGGACCCCAAAACAAAGTTTTTACCACTGAAATTCCCCTGGAATTCAGTGGGTTAAAGGCCAAAAAAGGTTGACTTAAAAGCTTTATAAAAAGGCACAAAAAATAGCAAAAAGAGGAGACCGCCCCCTAACTCAACAAGACTCAAACCACCATTTGAAAACCTTAAAAACAGAACTTTTTATGGTTGAAAAAAACTAGGTCAAAACAGTGTAAACGGATGGCCAAGCAATTAATTAAAACAAAGCTTAGAAGAGGCAAGCTTATACCTTTGAAGCACAGCAACAAAACAGCTACAACTCTGAGCTAAAACCAACCTCAAGAGCTCAAACTAGGCCTCCAAGAACCTTAGCTCCAAGATGAAGGTATTTGGCTGAGGGTGTCTTTGCAAATGTGTAGAGAATTCTCACTTTCAAGAACAAAATAGGATTCTAGAGAGAGAGGAAGAAAATTTGCTCTCAAATTTTTATAACCCCTCAAATGGGGGAGAGACCCCCCATTATATAGAAAAACAAGCCAAATGCTTGCCTTCATCCTTCCATACACGTGGATGGAGATGAGCATCAGTGATCAGCAGCTGGCACAGCTGGCAAACAAATATTTAAAAAAGGAGAAAAATGGCCGTCGGCCATCATAAGTGGCTGACCGGCCATCAATGTAGCCGACCGGCCATAAACATAGCCGACTGGCCACCAGGCACAAGTCATGGCCGGCAGGCTAAGGGGATGGCCAACAGGTCACCCTCTCCTCCAGAAGCAAAGCAACAAGCTCATGGCCCACAACCAAGCACAAAACAGACAAGATTAGAGGCTCTGAGGCAAGGCGCTCAACCGAGACCTTCAGGGACTCAAAACAAACACGAGAGAGCACAATCATCGGATGTGCAAATGATGACGTCCAAGTGTTGAGGACGGTAAAAAATGGGGTGTCTACAGCTGCCCCTCTTTGACAGAACTCGGAAGTCATGAAATGACGGGAGTGAATGTCAAAGCCCAGAGACGACCCATTTTTGACAAGGCCGAAGACTTAGACAAACAAGCAACCAAAACAAATAATGGTTATGCCCATGAGCGGCCTACGTATCCCTTTGCAAGGAATCAAACCAGCGTAGTTCTGGGGCAAGATACAAACGATATGCACGATGCAGAGCATAACTAATGATTATGCAATGAGACTGTAACGAAACATCTAAATGCAAATGTTATGTAAAGAAATGCTACAGCAAACTCGTACATAAACAAGTAAACACGAACCAAACCACATTTCATGCAGAAAGGATGTAAGAAAATTATGCAATCTTAACTGCGCCTCACGCAGAAAAGGTAAAGAACCGCAACCGTCGGGCACACCCAGGGCGGGAAACAAGATTCCAACGCGTGGCACACGCGAGGGGAAAAGTGGTGCGAGCCCAAGGACACACTTCCTAAGATTCCGAACCACAGCGAATAGTAATAACAGGTGAAACACGTCCAACCATTATGCAATCAAAGCAAAGAGCAGTATAAGCATCGGAATCCGTCCAGATGAATTTAACCAAAGCGCCCTAACGCATCACGCGCGAGAGGGAAAAGAGAGTGGTGCAAACACCGGAGGGTGGTATAAATATCAGAGCGCGTCCCAATGTTTCTAACCGAAACAGAGTGGTATAAGCATCGGGACAAGGTCCAAATGCTTCTAATCGGAAGGATGGTATAAACATCAGGCGTACCCGAGTGTTTCTAACCAACGGGGTGGTATAAGCGTCGGACACACGTCCCAAACGCTTTTAACCAAAGGGGTGGTATAAACATTGGGCACACAACCCAATGCTTCTAACCAAAGGGTGGTATAAACATCGGGCGTACCCAAGTGTTTCTAACCAACAGGGTGGTATAAGCGTCGAACATACGTCCCAAACGCTTCTAACCAAAGGGGTGGTATAAACATCGGCCACACAACCCAACGCTTCTAACCAACGAGGTACGGTATAAGCACTGGGCGTACCCGAATTCTTCTAACCAAAGCAAGGTGTCGGTGTAAACACTGAGGGTACCCGAATGTTTCTAACCAACGCAAGGTATAAATGTCAGGCACACGGCCCAAACGCTACAGGGGTGGTATAAACATCGGGCGTACCCGAGTGTTTCTAACCAACGAGGTAAGGCGCGGTGTAAGCACCGGGCGTACCCGAATGCTTCTAACTAGCGAGGAGTGGTGTAAACACCGGGCGTACCCGAGTGTTTTTAAGAAAAGCAAGAAGGTTCCAAGGACAGGAATGATCTTACTCGGAATTCCTCTGAATGGACCGTACATATAATATTGTCCGGTTGCACCAGCTTTGAATGAACCGTACATACAATATCGTGCCTGCACAAGGAAGAAACTTTGACAGGTACAATATCATCGGAATGCATGTTCGATGCAAGACGAATAACCATAACACAATGCTTAGAGAGGCATGCTTCATGCAGATCATGCAAGAAATGAAGCATGTTCTATGCAATGAGAAACGGAGCATGTTCCATGCAACATTGAATGCGTGTTCAATGCAACAAGTACGGATAATTTCTATGCAAATGTAAGGGCATGCACAATGCAATACAACGCGACAATGCATTTTTGGTGCAACATCAATAACATGTTCGATGCAAAACACTGAATAAAGAAATGCACGTCTTAACAAGACCGAATCAGTTGCTACCTCTGATTTACCTCTCGGAGGAATTGCAACAAGTTAAAAATGATACACCTCGCATGCGCTGAGCATCACATACTGAGAACACTGTTCGTAGCTTCCACAAAGGCCACTTGAGCTTAAAAAATGCACTTCCCTTACACTTCCTTGAGGGATCAAGGCACAAAACAACAAAACAACATCCAAGGAGAGCAACAGAGGCCTGCCGACCACTCTGGGAGGCCACCGGACACCCATCGGCCACAAAATAATGCCATCGGCCACAAATGTGGCCGGTCAGCCAACACTGGTGGCCGGTTGGCCATCGATGACAGATTCGGGGCAATTTTGGCATTTCACCATGGGTCTTTAAATATAGGGTTCCAAACCCTATTTCTTCACTTCCTCTTTGCCGAAAAACATTCCCCTTTGTGTTCTAGGCCTTTTTCTCCTCCTGATCCGAGCTTCAAACGCATTTTCCAACATCCCACAAACGTTCGATAAACCCTCATAGTTTACAACACTTTAAACCGATTGGAAAGTGGTTTCGGTGCTCTCTTCTTGATTTCCATCACTTGGGGTTTGTTTCCCTCGAGTTACCCTTGCTTTCAGTGCCCTCTCCTGAGCCCTGACCTTTTCTTCCATTTTCCCTCCTTCGGAGTTGACTTTTTGTTGAGTTTTGGCATTCCCGTCCATTTTCCACATTTTCGGCCATTTTCCCATCCTTCTTCGAGATGGCGGACAACATCCCACACGACGGAGCTCCTCCGGGGATGGAGATGGATCCCGAGTTCGAGCCATTGTCGCTTAGCATTTGACCATTCGACTCAGTGACGTACCATCCCAAGGTACACCTGCTGCCTCCCGATAGCATCCGCCAGTTCAGGGGGTTTGTGCGAGGTGCACCGGAGGACCTCCTACTACGCGAGCGAGAGTCACATCTATCCTATAGCGCCTCTGAGGTATACATTTTCTCTTTATTTTCCGCAATGTAGATCACATTTCTTGCATAGCTTACACTGCCTTTTATCTATTCAACCCAAACACACTTGTGCACTGTATTTCTTACACTGCCTTGCATTTGCTTGTCCCAAACATACCCTTGCACTGCATTTCCTACACTGCCTTGCATTTGCTTGTCCTTCTTACAGGGGGATTCACATACCTTTCGAGGATATGGGACCACCTCCGCGAGGGAGTGGTATATGGAGCTTCCTGACGCCATCTGTCACATTGTCGATGAGGCCGGCTTCGGCGCATTTTGCATGGGGCTCTCACGTCTCATTGCAAGTCGGCCTCTACTGGGCACTTTAGTAGAGAGGTGGTGGGATACCACCGATTCCCTCCACTTCTTTACAGCAGGGGAGATGACGATGACTCCCTTTGACTTCTCTATGCTCATCGACATAGTAGTAGGGGGTCATACGATTCCTTACGACACCGACATGGGCGAGTGGGAGGCCGCTTAGATCTACCTGCTAGGGATTTGCCCACCTATCTCCCGATCAGGGATGGTGCAATATACTTGGTTCGCCAATCATTTAAAAGGGCCGACGCCGATGACCCGTGAGGAGACCTAGTACTACGCCCGAGGTTTTCTCATGTTCTTGTTTGGTACTACTCTGTTTGCCGACCGGGCGAACACTATCGGGCTCTACCTCATGAGTGCACTGGTGGATTTGTCTCGCGTCCGATCCTACGACTGGGGCGGCGCAGGCTTGGCCACATTATACGGATACATGAGTTCCAGCTCCCGTCGGAGTGGACATCTGCTAGGAGGCTACTGGAGAGCCTGGGAGGTACACCCTATCCTTCTGCTTTACATTTCTATTTCGCAGTTCCTGTATATCACACACACACCATATACCGCACTGCAAACCATTTGCTTTCTGCCTTACATCACCTAAACACTACACACATTGTACACTATACTACTTTACATTCTCTGCACACTACATACACTGTACGTTGCACTGCTTTACATTTTCTGTACACATCTAATATATACTCACTGTTATCCCTCCAGTTTTTGCAGCTATGGGTATATGCCTATTTTCTGAGGCTCGCCCCAAAGCCAGAGGTAGAGACACTACCCATGGTGCCATACTCACACAGATATGACGGGAGATGCCAGTGAAGGCGCCGAGAGTCATTCTCCTTCTTCCACCGATTCTTCGACACCGTGACCGCAGTAGAGGTAACTCAAACCTTACTGTCATTTCAGCTTTACTTCATATTGCATAGCAAATAACAGTCTGTATATTCACTATTTGTAGATCACCTGGCAGCCATGGGCAGTGATGCCTGCCGGGGTCAGAGATCAGCTTGTCGGTGCGGGAGAGGCTTCCTGATTTCGGATCTTGCTCGAGGGCCTAGTTTGCCGAGCATGGTTCTTAGGGGAGCGATTCCTACGATAAAGCCTTGGCTTGCCTGAGCCGGTGGTTCCGATGCCGCCTACCACATACATGAGGGTCACAGAAAGGTACACCACGCAGGAGATGATCGACTTCACGAGAGGTTGGGATGCCAACTTCTTCAGGCTTGAGGGCGATTACACTACCTTTATCCAGACATACCTAATGCCGCCTCTGACTGGGGCCCGTGGAGGTGAGAGAGCCAGGGCTCCAGCGGCAGGGGAGAGAGTGAGAGGATCCAGGGCATCCCGAGCTCATGATAAGAGAGGCCCCCAGGTGAGGCAGAGAGCGGGGTGGCCAGAGCTTCCTACTACCTTGACCTGCTGGGGATCTAGAGGGGAGACTTATCAGATTCCCATTGAGCCCGCGCCAAATGGTCACGAGCTTGTCGGAGTTTGAGGCCCGACCCCAGTATGTACCACACTTTACGTTTTGCACATTCAGTTCATTTCAGTTATGCTTTGCAGACCACTAATCATCTCAAAACATTTGCAGGCTTCCATAGAGTACACTGGACAGGCTCTCGAGCTGGCAGCTTCTCTGATGGGAATGGTTCAGACGAGCCTGAACCTACTCAGTCTGTACAGGATTGCAGTAAGTTTCCTTCAATTTACACTTCATATCATGAAATTTTCTACTGGTACATTAGCATTTCAACTGCAATCTACTCCCATATTGATCTGAACACATTACATTATCAATGCTGCATTGATACACTGCTCCCACACGCTGCATTCAACACTATACTCATCTTTGCATGCCATAATTGATGCATTTGAGAAACTGTTCTTTCCAGGTCCCTTTTCAGATGCCAGCCCCATCAGGTGCCCCAGCGGGAGTTGCAGCAGGACCTTTAGTGACTCCGCCGACAGTAGAGAGAGAGAGATGAGGGACTCCGGCGCACAGCCAAGGTGGAGCCAGATGTACTCATGTTGAGAGCGGTCCACCAGAGCTTGTACCAGAGGATGATGAGACAGATGGGGACGAGGAGCCAGCGAGCCCGCAGTTAGAGTCATCTGAGGGTGGAGGCGATGGTAACGGTTCAGATTCTGAGGGCGGTAGCGACGCTGAGGAGGGCTCCGACTCAGATTCAGATAGCGGTGTCGATGACGATAATTCCGAGTCCATGCCTAGGAAGAGGACGGAGAGGGCCTCTCGATCCTGAGATGGGTAACACTAATTCGGAAGCTTTTTGCTTTAGTTTTCTTTTTTAGTAGTGTTAGCACATTGTACAGCCTTAGGCGGTTTTATTTTCTTAAAACTTGTACTCTTTGTAAAAAAAAACCGTGATTGGAATGAAAATTCAGCTTTTGATTAAAAGGTGTTGCATTTTATATTCTGAGCATTCATCACATCGCACCATTTGACACAAAAACAGGATTGAATGAAAATTGAATATTGTATTGGCAATGGCTTAATCAGGTAGTGAACTGACCAAAACATAACAAACAGAGTAAAACAACTCAATGAACAAAACAACAACTCGACAATCAAAACAAATACAACTCGATAAACAAAACAACAAGTAGATAAGCAAAACAACAACTTAATAAGCAATTTGACAAAATTCTTAAAGAGAGACGGAAGAAATGCACCAAAAGTGGAACCAAACACAGGTTCTTGGTATTTTCAACACATAGAAGAACCAGAGAGCCAAATAAGAGGCCATCGGCCATCAAAAATGGTTGTCGGCCACTAGTACTGGCCGATCGGCTACAAAAGTGGCCGGTCGGCCACCAGTGTAGGGGACCTCCAGATTGCTGCCACCTGTCTTCCACTCAACACTTTATCTTCTACAAAAACTCTAGCTTTGTGGTTTCTTCAATTCAACTCTATTTTTGCCACAAATGGAGCCATTCTTTGCCGAAAAATTCTTCGATTGGATTGCAACTTTAGATGGCTCGGAAAAGCTGAATTTCCGGGGTTTCGGGATAAACGCACTATTCCCGCTAAGTCGTACTCCACTGTGTTTTCCATTCCTGCACGCCGCGGCTAGATGTTGGAATCCGGTTACACATGTTTTCAGCTTCGGGGGACAGGAGATATGCCCCACAATCGAAGAATTCCAAGCTTTGATGGAATCTTGGCGTGATGAGGAGATCTTGCCCCAGTCTCGTTTTGGCCACATCCAGGCTTTAGGAAGGATGTGTGGGGTCACTTTACACGAAGCCCGTGCTTTAGTTTACAACGGAGAGCTGGACATCCCAAGCTTGATTTATCGGTTTTCTGTAGCCGGTGACCGTGGCGACCGTCTTTGGCAAGGTTTTCGGCAACATGCCCTCTGCTTGTGTATGTTGGCCCATTTTCTGCTTGCCCCTGGCTTCGGAGGATCTAGCATTTGCTTGATCGAAGTTACCCAAGGCTTGAAGGAGGGCAAGAGCTGTATTGCTTGGCATTAGCCGAAACTTTGATGGGCTTAGATGCTTTCTATTGCCGAGAGACAACCAAGTTTGCAGGAAGTCCACTACTCTTGCAGGTAATGTTTCCCACCCTTCTCACATGTGTTTCTCACATCACTTGGCCCTCAAGCTCTATTTTTCTCTTAAAACCCTTTCTCACTTTTTTCTCCACGTACACCTCTTTATTCTTTAATCTCTCTTATTTTTCATCCCTCCCCAAGTATGGCTGATGGATAAGTTGAAAGTAATGGACGCTTACCTTGCGTATTCAGCACGCGGCTATTTCTTCCACCCACGGCTAGTCAATTTCCCGAACGAAGGATGGTGGTGCCACTGGATGTGCAGCAGGTCTGCTGTTGACATCACTTGGCGTTGCCCCTGGTTTGATCTGCCTGAGATGAGCTACAGCATGTCCCAGTAGCCTGGTATTCAGTTGGTTGGCTTGACACACTGTGTCTTCCACTTTCCATTCCGGTTTCGGCGTCAGTTCGGACAGGACCAGACTTGCCCGGAAGAGGGGATAGAGTACCCAGCTTCATTTTCGATTCGAGGCACACAGCTAGCTCGGTATACCACTGCATGGAGGACTAGAGAACTTCTGGCCCCCGCTTCCAATTTCAGTTGCGCCCTTTCTGGCGAATGCATAGCTTGGCTTGAAGATGAGGCGTAAACCGGGCCTACTTTAGCATCTGAAGTTTCCACAAGCTCTGGGAGGGGGCGCAGGAACACCTGACTCAACCATGCCCCAAGTTTATTGCTTTAATCTGTACTTTCAAGTTTTCCTTTTGAATGTAATAAAAAGCAACTTCAATTTGTATCAAGAGGTTGAGAACTCTGTATTTAAATCAATGAAATTGAAGGTTGTGGGTACTGAAAATTTTCTTTTTGGTCCAAAAATGGTCTAAGTTGTAAAAAGATTAATTTGAACAAAATCAACTTTTATTAAAACTTTTCGAAACTATTTTCGATAAGGATCACAACTGGACACACCCGGAATTTATCCTTGAGACGTACAACCCCAAATCCAACAACTGGAAAGTTGCCCCTTGTCTAAAAAGCACTGCACTGCACTACATTGTAACCAGCTCTGATAGCAAAGATTACAATCAAACTCTTGGATGAAGAAAAGACAAAGATGACTAAGACAATCAGATGGGCATAGTTGATTTGGAAGTGTTTATGGCTGGACTTCAGAATGAAGTTGCCTACGTATCCCAAAGATGGGAATCAAGCCTTACGTAGTTCGGTTCGGGTTCACTCGGGTATTAACACTCTCTTTTTGCGCTCTAACTTTTGCCAAGGCCGCCCTTTATGCGTTTTCAACCTTGCGAGCTCAGTTTTTTCTTTTTTTCTAATTTTTTGTGCTCTAACTTTTGCCTAGGTCGCCCTTTCGGGTTTTCAGCGTAGCGAGCCACTCAAGGGTAGTATTTCTTCAACTTGTCCATGTTGACTAGTTAGGAGAATTCAAGGCCATCTAGGTCCATAAGAATGATAGCTCCACTCGACCAAATAGACTTGATGATGTAAGGACCAGTCTAATTAGGTTTGAACTTGCCCCTAGGGTCATGGATGAGAGCTCGGTTGTCTTTGAGCACCAAATCCCCTTCTTTTAGATTCCTGGACTTAACTTTCTTGTTGAAAGCCCTGGCAATCCTATGTTGATAACCTTGGACGTGGTATAGTGCTTTCAGCCTCCTTTCGTTGAATAGCATAAGTTCCTCGAACCTGCTCTGCTGCCAATCTGCCTCTGCCATCTGGCACTCAGCCATAACCCACAGCGACAAAACCTCAACTTCAGTTGGCAGAACAGCCTCCATCCCATAAACCAGAGAATACGGAGTTGCCCCAATAGAAGTCCGAATTGATGTTCTGTAGCCCCAAAGAGCAAATGGTAGCTTATCTGGCCAGTTTTTGTAGGTTTCCACCATCTTCTGTAGAATGTGCTTGATGTTCTTGTTGGTGGCCTCAACAGCTCCGTTGGTTTGCGGCCGATATGAGGATGACTTATGAAAAGCCACGTTGTATTTCTCCAACAAGTCGATCACCTCAACCATTATCCGAAATGATCTCATTCGGGACCCCATAACGACAGATGATATTATTCCTGATGAACTTGGCTACGTGTGACGCTTTCAGCACTGCGTAGGATTGGGCCTCGACCCACTTTGTAAAGTAGTCTATCGCCACTAAGATGTACTCATGCCCATTTGACCCCTTCGGAGTAACTGCCCCAATAACATCAATTCTCCAGACTGAAAATGGCCTTAGCGAAGTCATGTTGTACAGCTTCGACGACGGGATGTTCATGCGATTTGCATGGATCTAACACTTGTGGCATCGCCAAACAAAACTAATACAATCCTCCTCCATGGTTGACCAGTAGTAACCCTATCTGAGAATCTTCCGAGCTAGCATCACCTCACTCATGTGTAATCCGCACTCTCCTCCATGGATGGCCTCCATGAGGCGCTTTGACTCTTCAGCATCAACACATAGTTTATGCATTCCCAGATGGCCCCGTTTGTACAATTTACCTCCGTAGATGATAAACTGAGTAGCCATTCGCCGTATCGCCCTTTTATCTTTGGCATTTGCCCCTGGTGGATAAGCCTCATTTTCCAAAAAGTTTCAGATGTCGTGATACCAGGGGTTCTGATCTTGTACTTCATCTATCGTGGCAATCAGCTCATAGGCCGGCACATACCTCTGTTCAATGATGATTGGACGCATCCGGACTCCCAAATGGATATCTATCATAGAAGATAGAGTTGATAAAGCATCGGCAAACCTGTTGCTCTCTCTTAACAGATGCGTGAAAGTTAGCTTCTCAAACTTGGGGATTAAAACGTCCAGGGTTTGGTGATAGATTTTCATCCTTTCTTCCTTAACCTTCCAGTCTCCTTTCGCTTGAGACACAACTAGGTTCGATGTGCGGTAGAAGAAAGTTGTCATTCGGACTAGCTTTGTTCAGATCTCTGAAATCCACACACACCCAAATTCTGCCATCTTTCTTCGGCACTAGAACAATGTTGGCCAACCAAGTAGGATATTTAGATACTAACAGGAACCCTGCATCTATCTGCTTGGTGACCTTTTCCTTAATTTTCAGAGCCCAATCCGGGTGTACTCTCCGAAGCTTCTGCTTGACGAGTCAGGCCTCAGGGTCAAGAGGGATCCGGTGCTGTACAATCTTAGGATCGATTCCGAGCATGTCTTCGTAGGACCACGCAAAAACATCTTTGAAATCTTTTAATAAAGTGACTAAGCGCTCGCGTTTCTCCAAAGACAACGTGGACCCGATCTGGACCAGACGCGGATCCTTCTCAGTACCAACATTAATTGAAGTGATTTCATCAACCAAAGGTTTTACAAACCTCTTTTCCTCTCGATCAATCAAATGTTTCAAAGCCGGAGGAATTTCTTCCTCGTCGTTTTTATCAAAGTTTTGAAAGTCCTGATTAATGCAATAAACAAGTGGCACAGAAAAGTACTCAGAAACAGCAGTAGTACCATTCTCATTAACAACTTCTAGTTCGTCTGATTCTTCAGTTACAACCGACTCAAAAGAAAATAAAAAAGACAACCTAAAAAAAACAATGGCATCCGGGTTATCAACCCCAGGAATACCGTACTCTGACTCCGAAGAACTAGAATCTACTTCCGAATCCACAGACTCTGGGGAATCAGATTCTGGTTCACTACCTAACGCAGAACTGCTGGACAAAAAGCCTTCCTCATACTGCCAAACGAGGGAGGGTGCGATAGATACATCCAGAATGTCGGAAGAAAGGCCCACAGCCGTTTGATCTCCAATCATGGAAACAGAGAAGTCATCCCCCAAGCACTCCGGTGTGATCTAAGGATCTAAGAGGAGACAAGCCAGCGCTGCTCCTATCTCAAATTCTGTGCCATCGGACTCATCCTCTTTGCACTGTTCAGCCTCAGCTGGTGGGTTAGTCTACTCTTCTACAACTTCATCCCCTTGTAACTGTAGGTCGAAAAAGATCTCAAAGCTGGGCAAACGCCGCTTCTCAGAATTCAGCCATGGCTCCAGAAAGCCGCAAAATGGGAAATCTTCCCCTTCCCGGACAAAGCGGCCATTCAGGGTTCCTTGAATAGGTCTATGCACCAGCTCGTAGTGCTTCCCGGCTTGCTTAGCCTTGGCTCTTCCGACCATTTCCTTTCCCTTCCTTACCCAATCGTCTTTGGTAGGCGTGTAACCTAAACCAAAGGTATAAGGGTTGTGCGGCACTTCGGCCAACGCAGCGACGTCCTTTCGGGCACATGTTGAAGCTTATTCATGAGGTAGACGGATTGCGCACTAATATACAGTCCCTCATCAACAGCCAAAATATCCTGTACTACCTGGGCCTCGGCCAAGGTGAATCCCGACAAAAAGACATCATCCTTGCCATGCACAATTTCCAAAACTGGTGTAGCAACCTCTAGCAGTGGATGTATGGAAGAGTTCCCAAAAACAATAGCTACCCCCTTCCCATGGGAGTACTATAGCATCTGATATAAAGTGGAAGAGACAGGTCTTACTTGGTGCAACAACGGCTGTCCAAGAAGTAAATTAAAGGCGGCCGGAACATCTAAGACATGGAACTTAATATCTTGTTGCGTCGAGCCAACCTGAGTTATGATCCGCACTATCCCCATCACTTCCCGACTTGTATTGTCATAAGCCCGAATCAATTGGGCTATTGGTACGAAATCTGCCAGCTTCAAACTGATAACATAGGCCGTACGCGACAGACACACATTAATTGCAGATCTCGTATCAACCAGGACAACTGGTATCCATTTCTCTTTACACTTCACAGAGATGTAAAACGGCCTGTTGTGTTCAGAGCCCACAGGCGGCAATTCTTTATCTGTGAATGTCAAAGTCGGTGAAGCGCCACCCGGGAACACCAGTCCCACTAACTGCTCAGGGGTTGTATCAATAGAGAGCTTAGCCTTATCCATTGCTGATAGGACGGCTTGTCTATGAACCCGTGAGGCCATGAGTAATCCCCAAATGGAGATGTCTGCTTGAATTTTCTTCAGCTGCTTCAGTACAGCTTCCTCTTCTAACTGTTTCTCTTTCTGTTTCTCAGCTTCCTTATCTTTTCCTGACACCTCTGGTTGGTCTAGGTGTGGAGGCTTAAAGTACCGCCCACTTTGAGTCATGTGATCCACTTCTTCAGTATACCAAGTATCATTTGGTTGATTCTGTCCCCAGTCGTCATCAGTATAGACAAGACGCAAATCATCGTCTTCCCATCACATCTCTTCGGTAACCGACAAATAACTGTCCGGTTCCGCTGCAATTGTTCCCGTGTTCACAACACATTCTGTCCCTGCAGGAATTTTGGCTTTTCTAGCCCTCTTATCATCCCCAGTTCTTTCCTGTTCGAACCGCTTCAGCGCGGCCTCCTTTTCTGTATCAGCTGTACACAAACTGCTCAATTTCTAAGCAAAATTCTCAGTACCGGTGTTCTCCGGCAACTTCCCCTTGTTGTCGACCGTTCCGGCCATTGTAGACCTTCCTGTTTCTGACTGTTCCTGCTTCAGTTGAGACCCCTCATCAATATCCAGCTCATTACTAAGCCACCCTGTATTATCCGTTGATTTGTTTGCATCAAACCAGCTAACCTGAATGTGCCCCAGATCTTGTTCATCAAAGAACTGCAGGTTACTAATATCCTCCTCAAGCTTAGCTAAATCATCCAGTCCCTGGCTCAGCCTGTCCTCCTAGACTACATTTACCTCCATCCCCATTGGCAATTCCACCATCGGCTTGGACTGGTTAGCTGGCACAATGTAACGGCAGAGGTTGTATGCTTCCTCAGTTAAGCTCATGGAGCCCTCAGGCAAGCCTTCTCCTACCACAGCCACCACCATGGGTTCGGGTTGGGATATGGACGTGCTCATCATGCATAAGTCTGTGCTTTCTGGGATGAACAGCGCCGGCTTATGCAGGTGGGAAGGAGTGATGTATATGCTGGGGTCGTATGGGACGGCCGTTGTTTGGATAAGGTTTACTTGCCTAGGTGGAGGAGGAGGTTGGTTGTGTGGTGGGAGGGGATTTGTAATGACGTTTGGCTTCTCAGGAGGCGCTATTACTTTATTGTCAATGAGATCCTGAATCTCATGACGGAGTCTAAAGCATAGATCGGTATCATGACCATGTTGTTGGTGGAAGGCACAATACTTGACCAGGTTGTGTGTGGGAGGGAGGGGATTTGGCAATGGGCGCGATTCTAGGGGCTTCAGATGCCCTTTTCTGATCAGGACCCCCAATGCTTTGGATATAGACATGTAGAGTAGGGTGAAAACCCTTTGGCCCCGGGGTGGGTACTTTGCAGGTTGTGAGGTGGCTCCAGATGTCCCGATAAAGGGTGTAGCTGTTTTTGGTGTGGTAGTGACCATACCAACGTCAGAAGTCCTCGCAGCTGTGTTGCTACTCATAGCCGCATTTGAACTGCGTGTAAACGTTCTCTTGGGCTGCTCCTTTTCATGGTCAATCAGACCCTGTTTCATCGCATCCTCTATTTGTACCCCTATCTCATAAAGGTCGGCAAATGTAGGTAGGGGTAAGACAATCATCTTCTACATCAGCTTCGGTTGCAGATTACGAATGACCATTCTTATTTGGTCCTTCTCAGCTGGCCTGGTGGTCATCATGGAGGCCTTGGCCCTCCACCTAGTGACGAAATCAAAAAAGTCTGCCTTCGGCTCTTGTCGAGTGTCCTCAAGATCACGAGTTATGACCTCGATTTGGGTGTTATAAGAATATTGGGCGACAAAGGCCTCGGTCATCTCTTCCCAACTCCTTTCGACAGAGCCCTTCAGTTTAGCATACCAGATAGCTGCAATACCCGACAGGGTCCGGCCAAAAAGGAATAGCTTCTGCAATCTAGTAAGGCCCATCAGCCGTAGAATATCTGAAAATAACCTCAGGTGGACCATAGGATCGCCCGAGCTGTCAAAGCGGTCTATGTGTGGCATTTTAAATCTATCCGACAATGTCACTGCCGAATTCGTGTAGCCGTCCTCTATATCTGGGATCCAGTTGACTCCCTGAGCTCATTTGAACAGCTTCTCAAGCTTGCTTACTTTCAAAGCAGTAGGATCGACCTCAAACTCGAATGGTGTGTCCGTTGGGTAGGTCGGTGCTTTGGATGTCTGAGGTGGGACTGGCCCTG
The DNA here is from genome assembly GCA_030407325.1 of Camellia japonica. Taxonomy (NCBI): domain Eukaryota; kingdom Viridiplantae; phylum Streptophyta; class Magnoliopsida; order Ericales; family Theaceae; genus Camellia; species Camellia japonica. Next base: position 85,300,208 of record JAPPVO010000036.1, read on the forward strand.
CTGGAGTGTCCGTATTCTCCGAGACATTAGCTACAACCCCGGGTATTGGAACCCTAGGTGTGGGTGTGAAGCAGAAGCTGCTGCTTGTGGTGATTGCTGCTACTGTTGAAGCTTAAAAATCAATTCGGCCTGCTGGGCTACAACCTCTATTTGGCAAGTGGTAACCTCTGTTTGGCAAGCAGCGTCCCGCTGTATGGCCTCAATAGTCAGTTGAAGTTGACGCATCATATCCTCCATACTATCTGAGGGGTGCTAATCTGACAGAACTGGTGTATATTCTCTTTCTGAGGTAAAAGCAGAAAATTGGGCCCGACTACGCACAGGTGAAGCAGATAGTGACCGTTGAATTGGCGACTACTGTACCAGTGATCTATGTCTGACTGTCCTCCATCTTGTAACTGGGGGTAGTAAAGCAAATACTGGTTGTCCTCCAATAAGATCCTCAGATCGGTAAATCCTTCTGACTCTGGTCCAAAGTGCTCGGGGGGTATCAGCCTCGTCGGAAACAATTGTGAAATACCACCTTGCAAAAAGAAAAATAAAGCAAAAAGGAAACAACAATCAGCAAACGCACAACACCTCAGCTTAGATAAAGACAACACACAGTTGCAATCATAAGCTGGACAATCTGTACTCAAACACTGATTTCTGCCCCCAAAATTCTTCCTAGAAACTGATACCCTCAAATTGATACCCAGACTTGCAACTGATACATACATTCTTGCAGAGACATACTCTAACAGCACATAGCAGGCAAGTGAGAGCCAAAACACCCCTATGGTGGAGTGGGGTTTCCCTGTCCTAATTTCGTCAGGAACTAGGGGTTCACTATGCACGCATGCGGTTTCAAGCAATCCTGCATTCGGGTGAGCAACCTGTCCTAGTTTGGAACAGTCTCTATGGCTTCTGATATGCAACTAGGTCAATTGGTCAAAAGGGTGCCTCAGCAAGACCACCCAATATACCTCTCACACCTAACACCGAGAAGTGAAAGGAGGATCAAACGGTACAGTGGTGATCCAGATCCAAGGTTTATGTTCCCATCGTGGCAGAGCCCGTAACCGGTCAGCCTTATGGCCCACTTTTCCAAGCAAGCCTCCAGCAAACCGTTCAGGAATAGCAGATGGCAAAACTGTGACTTAGGCGCACCAATGCAAATGCAATGCAAAGAAACACATAAGTGTAAATAAAACAACATATCATGAGTTTGAGTCAAGTTTTCTAAATCCCCAGCAGAGTCGCCAGAAACTGTAGCTCAACTTTTTCGAGCCCCCTTTCGAAGAGCTCGAATTGGTCCTACAGTTCGGACTCCTGTCACGGTTCTGAATCTAATCTCACAAAGTGCAATGTGAAACTGATAAACAGCAAAGTGTCAAATCCGGCAAATCATTTTGGAAAATTAGATTTTTAAATCAAATAATGCCAAAATTGGACTGCTTTACCAGATTACAGAGTCGCCATCTAAATATTTTATTTTTAAGAAATTTAGGAAATCCTGACTCGTGCCAAAGGCCACGCGTCCGTCATCACCAAAATTGCCTCGGCTCGAGAACTTGGGTACGAGAGGGGAAGGTCCTGAAATGAGCACCTTCGCTCGCCCGATCAAAAGATCGGCCTCTACTAAGCATGATATGTTGTTTCATAAACCTCAAGTGTTCTTATTCCGGTTATTAGCTAACTTTACTATGTGACGTACACACAAGTATAGACTAAAATCGCAAGAATTAGAACGAATTCAACTCATGTTTGATTTCGAAAATGGTTGGAAAGTGCCACCTTCAAGTGGGCTAAAGCGTAGATTTGCCACCCTCAAGTGGGCTTAAAAAACATGATGATTTGCAACTTCGCAAAATGGGATAAAAACTCACATTTGATGAATTGTTCCAATTCGAGCAACAAAGCCTTTATCCACAGGCATTCATTCAGTTTAGCATTTAAGCAAATAGCCTTATGGCAAGCATGCTATCATGGCAACACTCACACTCATGCAAATATGCTGAAGCATAAAACTTACAGAGTACTCCGAGCCAAAACAAAAGCTAGTTAGAAATATACATGATCCTAACTATGCAAAATGCCTAATGCAACACATGTAATAACGCAACTAATAGGCTCGGCTATCTAAGATGGCATATGAATGCAACAATTTGATAACATGCTTTGAAACACGTATTTAAATAAGTATATTGAAATACGATGCAGTTTGAATGATGTGCCGAGCCTTGGTGCATGCAAGACAAATCAATGATGCAAACATGCAAGCATAAGGTATGCTAATCAAAACGTGCCCTGATCTAACCACCAAAAGCGGATAAATAAAAGAGAGAAAGACGTGGGGTTAGAAGACATGCACACACACACGCACCCTTATTACAACATTGCGCCCTCTCAAAGGAGGGTCTAGATAAATAAGCTAAGCTACACTAAGCTAAGCTAATTATTACAAACCGAACTAATTAACTATTCTAGCTAATTAATTACAATATAATCGAATAACTAGCTATGCTAAGCTAATTAAAATATTACAAAACAGATTAAACTAATTAATTACAACACATGTATTAATTAACTACAACTAGCTAATAAAGCAATTAAGCGGCCTCGCAGGCGAGGGAGACATGCATGCTCGGTTGGCTTCCTTCCGAAATCCACCACCTTGCCTTTGGATGCCTCCGTTTGCATTTTACTTTGATTTCTGAACATTGCACCAATTTCCAAACTGCTTTTTCCCCAACACAGGAACATTTTGAACTACTTTTCCATTAGTGGCCGGTCGGCTAACATAGATGGCTGTCGGCCACTGCTACTATTTGTGGCTGTCGACCACCACTGGTGGCCGGTTGGCCACCATTTCCCTAGAATTCTCCCTTTTGCTGCAATAGAGAGCAAACAGAGGCAAAGCAGTGTGTTCTCACACAGTATATGTACTATTACCCTCCTTATCATTTCTCAAGCTCAAAGAAGTGTAATTCTTGGCTCTTAAGCCATCAACCAAGCATTTTCAATGCATAATGGCCAAAGAGTCAAGCTTGTACAATGTCAATGAATGCACAAATAAGACTCGAAGGACCACCACCCTATCATGCATGATCAAGGGTGATGGAGACAAAGGAGATTGGCTCATTTCATCACGTTGAGTATGAAACGGACCAATCTACCTTTTGTTCAATATAACGTCCGATTGAACACATGTAATGCAAACAACATGCTTATCTTAGTCATGTTTTACTTGATTCAATTTTGTTTACACATTTTAACACTACCAAGTCATTCTTTACTCAATTTGTCCAAGGTGATTGTCCTTTAATGAGAGAGGGGTCAACCAAAGGATGATTTAAGACATGAAAGAGATCATGCCTTTGGCTAGGAGGAATCCTCAAAAGAGAGTTAAAGCCATTGAGCACAACTTCTATCTCAAGCTTAAACACAATCATAAGGTTAACCAACCCTCAAAATAAATGGAAAAAATGAAGAAATGAGGGAGGCTATAGACTTTTTAGTGCTGAAATGGCATGCAAAAGACACTAAAACATGCAAGCAACACATGCACAGCATGTTAAAAGCCAAAAGCATCAGAGCTAGTGAGGAGCAATACACTAGAGACATGCAATATCAAGCTCAAATGACCAAACCAGCTCTGGATAGAGCTTAAACATGCCAAAACAATGGCTAAAACATGCTGAGATAAAAGCATAAATGGCAAGGAAAACATGCTCACATGTTGGCTCACAAACAAGGCTCAAAGCACAACTCTCAAAAGCAATGAAAAGTGATATAAGTGAGAGTGTGACAGAGCTATATGCACTGAAATCACATGCTAAATGATGCTATGGCAGGCAATCAACTCAAGCAAAGCATGTTAGAAGCCTTAAAACACAAAGCTAGTAAAGGCCGATTGCAACATAGCTATACAAAACATGGCTCATATGATCAAGATAGCTCAAAATAGAGCTAAATCATGTTAAATTAGAAGCTAAAACATGCCTGAATTAAGCTACAAAATGGTAGAAAAACATGCTCACATGTTAGCCCATCAATACTTGCAAACCAGACACATGGAGGGGAGGCCACCCCCTCCTATTTTGGACCCCAAAATAAAGTTTTTATCACTGAAATTCCCCTGGAATTCAGTGAGTTAAAGGGCAAAAAAGGTTGACTTAAAAGCTTTATAAAAAGGCACAAAAGGCTTCACAAGCCAAAGAGCAAAAAGAGGAGACCACCCCCTAACTCAACAAGACTCAAACCACCATTTGAAAACCTTAAAAACAGAACCTTTTATGGTTAAAAAAAAACCAGGGCAAAGCAGTGTAAAAAGATGGCCATGCAATTAATTAAAACAAAGCTTAGAAGAGGCAAGCTTATACCTTTGAAGCACAGCAACAAAACAGCTACAACTCTGAGCTAAAACCAACCTCAAGAGCTTAAACTAGGCCTCTAAGAACCTCAGCTCCAAGATGAAGGTGTTTGGCTAAGGGTGTCTTTGCAAATATGAAGAGAATTCTCACTTTCAAGCACAAAATAGGAAGAGAGGGAGGATTCTAGAGTGAGAGGAAGAAAATTTGCTCACAAATTTTTGTAACCCCTCAAATGGGGAGAGACCCCCCATTATATAGAAAAACAAGCCAAAGGCTTGCCTTCATCCTTTCATACACATGTATGGAGATGAGCATCAGTGATCAACAGCTAACACAGCTAACAAACAAATGTCTGAAAAATGAGAAAAATAGTCGTCAGCCATCATAAGTGGCCGACCGGCCATCAATGTAGCCGACCGGCCACCACTGGTGGCCGACAGGCACAAGTCACGGCCGGCAGGCTAAGGGGATGGCCGACAGGTCACCCTCTCCTCTAGAAGCAAAGCAACAAGCTCTTGGCCCACAGCCAAGCACAAAACAGACAAGATTAGAGCTCCGAGGCAAGGCGCTCAGCCGAGATCTTCAGGGACTCAAAATGAACACAAGCGAGCACAATCAGTGGATGTTCAAACGATGACGTCCAAGTCTTGAAAACGGTAAAAAATGGGGTGTCTACAGTTATGTGTCTCTTCACTTATTGTTTTCTTTGGGTTTGTCGTGTTCAGAGGTTTTTCTCAAAATTCTTGTCCTTGTTTATTCCGGGATTGAGTTTCACTTGTTTCGGAGAGTGCATGGTCGAGCCCGGAGTGTCTAGAATTGAGCCGAAGAAATTTTGAGTTTGAGGACCAGGGCCACACGTGCGGGAGAGGGGCCGCACGTGTGGGAGGTGAGGCCGCACCTATGGAAACCAGGGGAATTCTAGGCTGCACACTACATAATATGCAGGTGCAGGAAGTGGTGCAGAGTGGGAGAGCCGCACATGCGGGGTGAAGGCCGTACGTGCGGGAAGCACACTCCGTATGTGCGGGGACAAGTGTCGCACGTGCGGGACGGGTTGAGTCTAAAAACTCTATTTTTCTTCCTTCTTTTGGGCTATGTATATCACTTTTAAAACATTTCCTTCTCACTCTAAAAATCATTTTGCTCCTCCTTCTCTCTAAAAACCTCCACCAAATACCAAAACCCTTGATCTCTTGCAATCCATTGGGCTTTGATCCATCCTCTTTCACAAGTTTTGGAGAACAAAGCGAGGACTTCATTTTGTGTGGTGGAGATCGAATTTCTACACCTTTGATTTTAGGGCTTCATCTCATCTCTTCATCAAAACTTGAGGTAGAGATTTTTCTTTGAGTCATATATATATTCTTGCAAGATCTTGTTGATTTTAAAAATCCCCTTTAATAGCTTAAAATCTTGTTGTTGATTCAAGAAGATGAGTGATTTTTGGAAAGTGGGTTATCTCTTTTCTTTTAAATAATCACATGAAGGTGTTTAAATTGCTATTGATAGAAGAAAGATGCTTTGGGTGTGATTTTATTCAAATGTTTTGGAGATGTGAGGTTGTGGTGAGAAAACCTAAAAAATTTGGGGGTTTTTAAATGATGTTGGAAATTCATGAATGAAATGGCCACATTTCCCTTAGGTGTCAAAATAAATGAAATTCTTTTTTTTTTTAGAAAAGTCTTCTCTATGTTTACATAAATGTTGAGTTCCATGAAGTATGAGAATTGTGATTTTGGAAGTTGATGTTCAAGACATTGCATATAGTCTTGAAATGACTAAATTGTTGAGAATTGTACAAGATGAGAAAATGTTGCTATGTGTTGACAGATTTAATTGAACATGTGGTTATTTTTGTGAAATAACATTGAAGGGAGGAAAATGGAAAATGTGGTTATTATGGTATTATTGTTGAGATACTTAAAAATGGAGAAATGTTATGAGGCATTGATGATTATTGCATTACATGCTCATTCAATCGATTAGTATACATTTTGAATTGAGTTTGAAAACGTTTACATTGAGAAAAGAATATTTTGAAATGAGAATTATTGAAATATTTTGGCGTAAATACGTTGGTAAGTCCGGATAGGGGGTGTAGATGGAATTGATTAAGTTGGCCTGAGTGTCCGGGGTGAAAGACCAAAAACACGCGCAGATGAGGTACCACTTCTCTTCCAGTTAGTAACTAGTAAAGTGGGGTTTGGTAGTGCTAGCTAAGCCTACTTGCAGACACCAACCTAGGGATTACTTGAGTCGTATTTACCGCCCCATTGAATTAAATTGTAAATTTCTGAATTGTTGAGCTTTCAAGTTGTTATTGAGCATGATGGTTTTCAAAAGATGTAAATGTAATCTTTTTTTTTAAAAGCATAGCATGGCATGTGCATTTCATATTGGAAATCTTGCATAAATGTATATACTTTGTTAAGAATTCTCTACTGGGCTTTAAGCTCACCCCTATGGGATTCTAGAGCAGGAAAAGATGTGGTGATCCTGCCGAGTTAAGGGCGTGGACATATTTTGTGAAGAGTAAATAACTCTTATTTTGTTGTGGTTTATTTTGCTAGCCAAGGGCTATAAATGTATGGGTTCGTGAGACCATTTTTATGTAACCGGGCTTAAGCCTTGGAATATGTAAGCCCTTAAGGGCAGTTTATTTATTTATTGGATCTGATGTTCTACATGCTATAGATTCATGTATTTGATATCATTGAATGTATAATTCGCATGTGGGACTATTTTGTACAAACCTTATTGATTAATGATGTAAAAGTTGGAGGATTGCTATTGTTCTTTAATAGGGATTGATTGATGTACCTAAATTATGTTGGAATATTTTTGGAGCGCTACAGAGTATATTTATTTGGTATGAATGGTGTCATTTTTTTCTTTTAAGAATGTCCACCTCATTTAATAATTGTCACATTCAATAGATTTATCTTTTACTAACCAAAAATAATAATTTATAATACTGCAATGAGCATGCAGTTGTAATTAGGGTTTGATGAGAAAAGAAAATGAAATAGAGAGAAAAATATCACCCATTACTTGTTTGCCAAGATTAAGGAAATAATCAATGGTGAGCAAGAAAGAGAAATGGTTTAGAACTCAAATTTTATTTCTCATAAAAAAAAAATGGTGAAATTAGTGAGAAATCAAAATTGTTCTTTACAAATAATTTATAATATCTAAATTATCTAGATAAATAAAATAAAATAACACACATTCTCTTTATTTTATTATTTATCCAAATAAGATTCTGAGAAATTACAATCGTATTTTTATTTTTATCTTCTTACTGCACTCACGATCCAAACACAACCGAGTTTATTTCGTACAAAAATATATCTCACTTGTATGTGAGAAAGATGAAACTCCAACACCAAAAAAAAGGGGCAAAATTCACTTTATCCCCTGTAGTTTAAGCCATTTACACTTTACCCCATATTATTTGAAAATAGCCACTTACCCTTTTATAGTTCTCGACTAAAGTCCAACTCTAACATTGTTAACGAAAAATTTAAAATGTGCTTAATACCCTTCTGTTTTTTTCCTTTTCTTTTTCCCTCTTTTTTTTTTTTTTTCCTCATTCTATCTTCTATTAATCTCCTCTCATCCACCGTTCTAATCACAATTGTTGTAGCCACTAGCCTTGCCATCGCTGCAACAACTACGCCACCACCATCGCAGCCAAGCCCAACCCAACCTAACCAAACCCAACCCAACCCAACCCAAGTTGAACCCAACCAACTTGGCTCCAATTGAACAATCACCATTGTCTAGCCCCAATTGAAAGGAGTTATGACGGAATTTGGGGATAGAAAAACGGCAAATAAGAAGAAATCGAGGGTAAGGGTGGGGTTGGGGGATTTGAGGATTTCAGAGGCTTCGAAAAGGGTTAGGGTTAAGGTTTGGAGTTAGTCGAAGAGTTCGAAGAAGGGGTCGAAGGTGGTGGTTATGGTGGCGAAGGGGGAGGAAAGGATTTTGGTGATTTTGCAAATGAAGTCACGGCCGGAGAGAGTGTAGCCTTTGGTCTTGGTTTAGAAGGTGGACGAGTTGACTTTGATGGCGAAGTAATGGCCGTTGTTTACTTTGACGACGGCTTTGCCGCTAGATTTGGTGGCGAAGTGGCAGCAGTGGTAGTGGTAGTGGTGGCGACGGTAGAGAGAGAGGTAGAGGAGATGGTGGTGGTGTAACTTCATTGTCGGTTTCTTCTGTGGTTTGATGTATTGAAGTTGCAGGGTTGATATGGGTGGTCCTCTTATGCTTTGTTTGGTTGGGGGATTTGAGGATAGATTTGGAAAGGGAAATGGAAAAAGTAAGTGAAATGTGAATAAAATATACCTACATTTCACTTAGTTTCACACATATTTTCCCTTTTCCTCTCTAAATCTCTCCTCAAATCCCCCAATCAAACATAGTGTTGAGGTTAAGGTTGGGTTTGGTTTAGGGAAGAAGATGATTGTGATTTGGGGTTTTGGGAAAATAAGATGAAGTTTAGGATAAATTTGTCTTTTTACATCTTATTTTAATTTTTGAATAAATTTTTTTCCTTAGAAACTCTACTTTGTGGCGCATGCATCACATATTTAGTTAATTTAGACAGAAATATTAATGCAAGGAGGTAAAATAGAAGGAAAATGCCCCAGACCCCACCACCCCCCACTGTTTTCTGATTTGTCCATAACTTTTTTTTTTTTTCTACCACTTGCAGCCCCCCACGTGGAGGTGGGGGTGCTGGGGGTCACCCCCCACTGGGGGTCCCCAGCATGGTTGGAAAAAAAAAATCACATGAGAGGTGATTGTCGATTTTTAAATAATAAGAGAGTAAAGTGCTATTAAACTAAACCACATAAGGTTAAAATGGATTTTGCCTCCCCCAAAAAAAAAAAAATTTTCTGACTAGTGAGAGCCAATCGATGTGGCGAATGCAGTGCCGATGAGTAGTGGTGATGGGAACAAATTAGATGAAAAAATAATACAAAATTATAGGATAAGTTATTGATTTTATTACTTTAAAGTTGTAGCTACTATTTTTAAAATACCAAAGTTACGTCATTATAGTACAAATATCAATTATGGCCCTGTTTGGTAGGGTTTATTTTCAGCTTATTTCAGCTTTTAGCTTAATTTAAGTTATTTTGATGTGTTTGGTTCAGTTTAACAATACAGCTTATAGCTTTTTGTAAGTCAAAAATCAACTTATTCTTTGAGTGGGGGAGGAGAAGCTTAATTTATAAGTCAAAAATCAGCTTATGTTCACAGTTATAAGCTATAAGCTGCTAAGTTATAAGCTATAATCACTTTCCCATAATTCTACCAAACGGGGCCTATGTATAAAAACAGTAAGAATTTCAGTTTTCTTATAAAAAAATAGTGATATATATATATATATATTATATAAAGAAGAAGAAAACAAGAAAAAAAAAAAAAAATTTCCATTCACAAAACTTTTACATAATGAATGGCTTTTGAGACGGTCCAAAATCCCTTAAAAATCATAATCTTTCTCATGGTTTCTCTTAAAATGATATTTTTCTTTTCTGTGATCTTTTACATTATTTAAGGGATTTCAAACTTTAAAATTTAATAATAACTTTTGATTTATATCTCAATTTTTTGTAAAATTTATGTATTTTTTAATCTTATTGACAAGATCTTTCAAATAAGATCCATGAGTAATATGAAATTTTGAAGGAAAAAATTCATGATCAGTGAAATTTTATTGACTTGGTCATCGAAATTTCACTGATCAATCAAAATTTCATTGACTAACCGAAATTTCACCGACTTAGACTGACTTGGTCAAAATTTCACTAACTTGTCGTAGGTTAGTAAAATTTCCTCAAACTTCTTTTTCTTTTTTTTCTTTTTTTTTTTAATATTTATCATGGATCTTATTTCACAGACCTTGATGAAACGATTTCAAAAACACAAATTTTATAAGAAAACTAAGATCTAAATCAAAAGTTATAGAATTTTGAAATTTTCAAATGAGTTGAAAAAATAATAGGTGTTATCTGAAACAATGTAGTGAATGTATTTTTGTCACCGTGTATTTTGGAGGACATGTACTAATAATATAAAAAAATTATGATGTTCTTATCTTATAAAAATTACTAGAAATCTTAAACCAAAAAATTCAAAATTATATAAATGATTCAGACAAAATAATGTGACAAATTTTAATTATGTCACTTTAAACTAAAAAGCCATGATGTCAACTTATATTTTAAAAAGTGTTACCGCAACAATAAATATCACTATTGCATCATTGTTACATCGTACGGATCAATTTTTTTTTGAAAAGATGTCATTTTTAATTTTCAATTATTAATTAATTGGAAAGTTCAAAGAGCATAATTGCGTGGGTGTGTGGGTTTTGTGAAACCAAGTTATCAAGATTAAAAGAGATCTATCAATGTGCACGTGCGTAACCCTGTTAGGAGGTCTACCCAGTGTGTGAGTGTGTGTGTGTGTGTCTGTGTCTGTGTTGAAAAAGCCCAATTCAAAGGCCCAACTCAGTGTGTGTATGATGAGAAAGAGAACCAATTTCAATGGTAGACTTCATCGTGGGTGTGGGTGTCTTAGGTGACTCAATTTTATGTAATGACTTACCCCAAATAATTGACTAATGTTTCTCTTTTATTTTAGGTTAATGCATCGTCATGTTACGTAGTTTAATGCCCTTTTGTTTGGAAATTATTAAAGACTTTTATTACCATAAAAAATTGAATAAGTCTAAACATAAAAAAAATTAGTCACAAAACTAATACAAAATATTAATAGGTGGACAACAGTTTTTAGAAGTGAGCCTCGTCAAAAATTTTGTAAAATCTTATTTATTTATTTATATTTTGAATTTTATTTTATATTTAGTTTCTATGTTCATAACAGAATTATAAAAATAAAAAAAAAAAAATATAAATAAAAAATAAAGAGATTTTAGATATGCTTTACTTTTCATCTTTTTCATTTTCAATCATCTCTTTATTTTTTTTTAATTTATTGTTCATTTATATAGATGATCATAAGAAACAATTATTATTATTATTATTATTATAATATTAATAACTTTTTATTAATTTTTTTTTCTCTCTCTCATAAACCTGTCTCCATATCCAAGATCCAACACACACCCTAAAAGTTTCTTTATAAGAACGGTTCATGATTGAGACCCCTCCAATCACCCCCACCTCCCCACCACCCCCCACACACACGTGGTGGGCAGTGATTGGAGAAGAAAAAAAAAAAAAAGTTGACCAATCAAAAAAGAGAGGAGGTCAAAGGGGGTGGGGGGAAAGGGGGTCTTAAACATTTTTGTATCCGAACAATGATGCCATGACATAGTTTCCTTTTTAGCATTTCTTTTTCATTACTTTGTCAAACTTATACAGGTTGCAATCACATATTTTATTAGTTAAGTGACATCATTTATCTTAATTAACTTATTTATTATTATGATTTAAAATGATAATTTTAAAAAAAATTCAAATTATCATGTGATAATAATACCTACAATTTTTTAATCTTTGAACATATTTTCAAATTATTTTTTATATCATTCATGACATTAAATACCCTAAGATAATTGATAGCATATTCGGAGGGTGTGTGTGTGTGTGTGGATGTGTTAATAGTGAAGCAAGTTAAAGGACATACAATACAATAATGTGCAAGTCATCGAGGAAAAGTACCTATAAGTGGTAAGTTGAGGATATTATTACACGGATATGAAATATTTATAATTATTTTTTAATTTTGAAAAAGGATTGACAACTTTAAATTAAGAGTTCTAATAGTTCTAATTGGTGTGTGAGTTTCATGTGATGTGATATTTTGATTTTAATTTTTTTTTTAATTTTCACATTATTAATATTCTTTTAAAATTCTCAAATTAAAAGAATGCATCATTTTCCTTTAACTTTTACACTGATTTGACTTTTACACTGATTTGGAATTTTCCTAAGTTAACGAGCCGCACCTAATGTTTCTGTGTGCTTGTTTGAAAAGCCCAGTTGGGATTACAGATGTCTCATTAATCATTTTTTTTTTTATAAATAATATGCTTAATAAATTCTACAATATAAACGGTTCATATTATCCAAATAGACTTGAAAAAAAAGTCTCAACAGAACCTGATAGGGTTAGGTGACTCAATTTTATTTGGAACAATGTTATTCACTCATAATTTTTATTTAGGGGGAGTCTTATGGAATACTATATGCACCTTATTATAAATTAGTATAATTTTATTACAAAATTTCGTAACATCAACAATAAAATGAGCAATCTCACCACAAATTAACGTAATAAAATGCTCAAAATTTATGGTTCATGCAACAAAAATTTGTGGCTTGGTTACGGTATTTTTTATGATTCATGTAACAAAATTTTGTGGCGTAGCTACGATATTTTTTGTTAAGTTAATTTGTAGCAAAGTTACGGATGTTGTGGTTAATATTACTAAAATTTTATGATAAAGTTACACTATTTATGATAAGGTACATGTGATACATATATTTGGAGGGGTGTGTACAATAAGATTTCCTTTATTTTAGAATGATAATGTGACAATAACATTTGTGTAATTAAGACATCTCAATGGACAATTTATTTTAGGAGTAATTACATCCTAGTGAATGTCAAATATATATATATATGTAAATTTATGAAAAAAAACTTACAATTTTAATTATTAATATTTATAAAATTTCTCACTAATTTTTAATTACTTTTTCAAAATTCCATCAATTTGATATTACCCCTTTATTTTAAAGTGATATTCTCAAAACCCAACTAATACATTATGTACAAGTTTTGTGTTTGATTTATCTTTTTATATATTGCTACTCTTTTATAATTAGAAAAAAAAAATGAAATTATGACAGAATTGATATATTTGTACCATAATAATGTAACTCTGATATTTTAAAAAAATGTTAGCTATCTTAATGGATCTTTTATTTTAAAATAATATTGTGTGAGTAAATTTCCGATCACACTGCCAACTTAGTATTCAGCTGGAGAGTACTGGTAGAATAGATGACACCTGGCTGACCTGCAACAAAAAGAGAAGATTCCGGCGGTGGTTCGTCCACTCGGGGGCACTCCGACGATCAAGTCAGTATATCTCTCAAAGATAATCAATTGCTAAACTCACTGTCCTGAGCATAAATTGCATACCTTAGACCCATCGGGGGTGCTTTCTTTTATAGCTAACTCAATCCTAGTCCCTATAGAAGCCTAGCTTCAATGGACTTTAGCTTAGTGCTTAACCTGGACTCTTCAATAGATAGAGATAAACTCTCTAAGAGTGTTATCCTTATCCATGCTGAAGTCCTTCCTCATTCCAGGACTCTTGTGCCTTATCCGCTTATCCCGGACTCCGATATCTTCGGAGATAACCTCGGCCTAGCAGAGATAACCTCGGTGTTCTGACCAGGACACGTGGCACCTCCCACATGTTGGTACTCAGAAATATATCCCCACAACTACCCCCTAGGTTCTATTACCTCGGCATTCTAAGGTAATGGAACCTATATCAGTACTTCCTCCAGTATGTTAGCCTATATCAGTACTTCCTTCCAGTATGTCAGCTTAAAATTTCTCAGCCGAGATCGTCATTCAGGCCGACATGCCTTTTACAGAAAGAATTTCCAAGTGCTCTTTCATGCGTATGAGCTGTCGTGCATAACAACTCAACCGTTTCAGCCACGCGTCTTTCCCTTACTGGATCGTACCGGATACGCGCCTGCAAATCGAATCATTCTCGCGTGCGCCGTTTGACGCATACGTTCTTCTAGAACATTAATGACCTCTTTGCCACCGTTTCTGTGTTTTAACAAAAATCAATTCCTCTCTCTCCGTCTTCTCACTTTTGTATCCCCAAGCTCTCAACTCTCTCTAGCTTCTGAATACGCCATTGTTCCAGACTTACAAGCTCTGTAACTGTTTTCATTCCTCTCCTCCGGTGGAGTTTTCGCCGTTCTGCCACTTTTGCAACCGTCATCTAACTTCGGTGACCTCTACACTGGCCTGACATTTTCTAGTAAGCCACTGTTCCTTTTGTTTTCAGTTTCTTGTTGCTTTTCAAGAAGTTTCGCTTCATTTATCTGTTGCTCTTCCTGTTCTTGCTCAAGTATTTGATTTACGAATCATGTATTCGGGCATGTTTATCTTACGCTTTTGTTTCTGCCCAATTTATGTCTCGAATTCACACCGTTCACACATTTGTTGATTGTTGCCACTGCTCTTGGCCTGTTACACTGTCTTGTGTTTCTTGATGATCCTTCACTGTTCTTGACTCTAAAACCCGTTACCTGTTTCTGTTTTCTGTGTTTTTGCCAGATTCTTGCCTCCACTCTTTGTTTCCGTAGATCTAGATTTGGGGTTTGTTTGTAGAACCCATAGATTCTAAAAAGAACTAAAACGGTTCCCACAAATTCTCATCCCAGCTAACCTTTAGGCTTTTGCCGAGGTCCCTAAAACCCTCAAAAAACTCCTTCCTTCTGAAATCCAAATCCTCTAAGTGAAGCCGACGTTATGGGTATGTGGAAGCATAGGGTAGACACCCCGACCAAGTTAGATCACTTTAGGCGTGAGTTTGACATCCCGGCCGACGTCCATCTGAGGTTGGCTGGGGAGGATGACTCCATCATGCCTACAACTGATTCTATGCCCTTCCCTGTGGTAGCTTTTATCGAGTGCGGACTTCGGCTCCCACTAAATACCTTTTCGTGAGATACTTCATTATTATAAGTTGAACCCGATGCAGCTTGCCATCAACTCCTACCGAGTCATCAATGGCATAATAGCCTTAGCCAAACAAGAAAACGCTAGGGTTACCTTATCCGATATCCAATACTGCTACACCATGTGTGGCCTCAAGAAAGATACGGGCTACGTTTACTACCTCAAGCCGAGGTCCACAGAGTACAAAATTGTCGCCGACCTCCCTGACTCCAACAAGGGAGCTGGGGATGACTATTTCATTACCTCGGGGAACTGGGAGTTCACTCCAGACGAGGACCTCCATCTCTACCCTCTTCCTCGATCAGTTTTTGTAGAGGGCAATGGTAAGAGCCCTGTGTTCATACTAATTTGTTTTTAAAGTCTTCAATACTTTATTTATTTCTAATGTCTGTTTTTCTTGCAGCTCTTCCTCAGCCACCAAAGGGCTTCCGTCAGTCTTTCTTTCCCAGCAAAGACTTGAGGAAACTTTTGGATCTGCCAGTCCACAAACGGAGAGCCCCTCTGGTACTCAATTTCATCCCAACCTACAAATCGGCGCTTCCCGACGTCCCAAAGAAGAAGAAGAAAAGCCAGTCACCTCCTTCTGCCACAACTCCTCAAGCTGCCTCCTCATCTCGGCCAGATCAAGGATCGACCTCTGATCCAGTTGAGTAGCCGTCTACCTCGGCTCCATATCTGATCCCAATATCCCAGCGCCGTCGACGATGCCGAACAATTTTTGCTGCTGAAATGGGCCGCCAAAAAGCAGTCGCTAAGGATCTTTTGGCCAGTATTCCTGATTCAGTTGATGCTCAACCAGCACCAACCCAGCCAAAGCCGAAGACAAAAAGGATCAAGAAGGCTCAACCAAAGGCAACGGTGACTCAGGTTGACACTGAGGACACCTTGCCAATCTCCAAATTGGCTGAGAGCGATAAGTCTCATTCTGCTGCCGAGAAGAGGCCTGCCGAGGCCCAACCATCCGAGTCTAAACGATCAAAGAGGCCGAGGTCATCCGCTACAACCACATCGGGGTCTCTAAAGCATGATTCCCCCTGGGCCCCCCAAATCACACTGGAGGATAAGCCAGTTAAGGCTAGCGATAGTGCCGACGACATTAATGTTGCCGTCGCCCTTAGTACCGCTCTGCTCCTTTCCGGCGATCTCGACCGAAACGCTGAGATGAGCGAATATGAGAACTATGCTCTGATGCTCCAGCGCTCTGTTCAGGTAAGTCTCTTTATTTGGTAACTTTTCTTCCTTTCTCTTCATTTCATACTTATAATATTTTCTAATAACTTTTGTTCACTTTCAGGCCATCCAGCATGCTCATTCTTTCTCAGTGCAAGCCTTTGAGAATCGGAAGGAGCTGGCCGACAAGAAGAGTGAGGCTGCTAGTCTGCAAAAGACTAATAAAAACTTACAATCAAAGGTGAAGCCTTGGAGGATCAGGCTGAGGCTGCTATCAAAGCTCAAAATGACGCCGAAGAAAAAGTGAAATCTACTGAGGCCATCAAGAAGGTTCTTGAGGCCGAAAAGAGAGAGGCCGAGGAAAAGACAGCCCAGGCCCAAAAATGTAATGACCCCAAAGTGCGTATAGAAGGTTATCCTTATTTAATTAGGGGTTAATGCGTTTGCTATTGGAATTGAAGGACTATCCGTCGAGTTATACCTTTGAAACTGGAGTTGGTGACCTTTACCAAACAATCTGAAATTTTTCCCTCCGCTCGAGCGAAGTAGTTGGCGCTCGAGCGTACTTTTGAGGTTTCCAGTAATTTTGCAGGCGGACTGAAATTCTGGGACTGGTGATTTTTCGCTCGAGCGTATGAGTGGGCGCTCGAGTAGGACACCTGGTTAAGTTTGATTCTGAGGCACGTGGGCTCATTTTTGATATTCTTATTAGTATATTTGGAATGTTCTTACCTTATTTTGGGATATTGATTGAGATGATAAAATGATGGTAAAGTAAGATTGGACCAAAAACTTTAATTTGAATAATTTGTTTACGATCAGCCGCCACTCTTTTGCCCTTTCTTTTTCCACACTTTGAATTTGGATGTGAGGTTAGAACCATTGGAAAGCTTATTTCCGGGGCTTCAATTTGGACACAAGAACGACCTAAAACGGAGTCCGGATGGAAGAGTTATACCTGTTCGAAGTTTTGAAATCTGTGCTGGAAGCAGGTCCGCTCGAGCGTGGGAAGCGACGCTCGAGCGTGGGACGCGAAGTCAGCAGTTTAAAGCCTCTTTTCTAGATCATTCTTCACATTTTTCATTTCCCCTCTTCTTCCCTCTCACCTAGGTCCGAAAACCCTAGGGTTTTGATCTCAAATACTTCCATTTCCCTTAGTTTTGATCAAGATTACCATCAAGAAGTGAAGAAGCTTGAAGATTATTGTGTTCTACCGATTGGAATTTCGAAATTGTGGAGGAATCTCATCCAAGCTCACTCCTTTGTTTGTTCCTCGAGGTAGGGGTTCTAGTTCTCTTCAATACCTACATCAATAGATAGATTAGGGGTATTTTCATTGTATAAATGTACAAATTTTCATTTTTGAGCATATGGTGTCTAGTATGAGAATTGGGGGTTTTAGGGTTTGTGATGTTGGGAGTTAAATTGGTGGGTTTAAATGATGGATTGGGAATCCTAGATGTAGAATCATTGGGAAAATTGGAATTAAAAGTGGTGATTTAAGAAGTTTGATTTTTTTGTTAAAAACCCTCATTTTTTCTTGAAACCCTATGTTGATTAATGATGATAATCAATGAATTGGCCCAAATTGAAAGTAGAGTAATGAAATTGAGATATTGAATTAGATGTGTTCAAGTTTAATTGGAATTTGGAGATGTTTGGAAATTATGTTTAAAATTTGCGAATGAACTTGTTATAAATGTTGGAATCCATGCTATCATGTAAAGGAAAAATTAGAGAAATAATCTATTAAGGATATGGATGACATGAACTCGGTTTTAGAATGTTAAAATAAGATTCAAGGGTTTATTTTGAATTATGTTGAATTGCAAATGGTGTTAATGAACTAAATGATGTTGTACTATGATGGATTATGTTTGAATTACGTGACTTGTGTAGGGTTAGCTACAAGGGCGGACCACGCACCTGAACACTGTGAGTAATAGTACTATAATTGTACATTATTTACCGTTAATAATCATTGTTATTAATGTTCTGTTCTTTGTGGGCAATTATGCTAACGTATGTGTGGGTTGAAGCTTATGTAAGCAGTGAAGGATTTAACATACCTCAGTTTGGCTCTGAAACTACTTTACATGTTGGGTGTGTTCAATGGTTAACAATAATGTTTCGGTAATGTGTTATAACCTGTAAAGTACCCAAGACTCTGCACAGAAACTATATGTAAACTATTGATGCTATGGAATTGGTAATAGAAGGACATCATGAATGTAAACTCCGTTTACCGGGGCATAATATTTTGAATTGGAACATGATATTCCGAATATCCTCTTGGGGACTTCAGTGCATGACTTACGACATAGATATTTGTCTAAAATGGATTAGCATGATTGGGCAGCTGGTTAGAACTATGGATAGTGCTATAGTTATATATTTTGTTTACTGTTAATGAACATTATTAACGTGCTATTATCTGTAAATTACCCTTATTGGATTATAGTGAACAAGAAGAACAATGATGCTTGCGCATTCCGAACCCTTATGCTTTGTCAATGATAACTCAGGACTGATGTGGGGTAAGTTATTCCGTTCCTATTAGTAATATTCTGACTTTCATGAGACGATTGTGGCCATTTGAAAGGAATCATGAGATGATTTATGTATCCTATTGTGTGACGTTATTTATATGAATTTGGGGCTATTCTGTTCTAGATATTCATTATGTTTACGTATCATGTTCTGTAATTGTTCCGCTTATGATATGACATGGTATACACTGTTGTTTTAAAACTCATTGATTTCAGGTATGGAACAAAGTGTTGTACGGAACTAAGTGCTACACTTCGGTGGGAGCCACCTCTAGAATCCGTACGAGCCACCTCTTGAGTCCATACATCTGTTATTTCTGTTACCACGCTTATGCGTTCTGTTACCCCACGCTTATGCATTCTGTTATTTCTGGGCTGATAAGCCGTTATGTTATTTCTGGGCCGATGGCCGTTTTGATATTCGTGGACCCAGGGCTGTTTTGGAAATAATTACGGAATGTAGTTAATCATATGTATCTGCAGTTATAAGTTTGATTATTCAGGTTAAACATTACATTATTATATGTACTATTATTCACTGAGTTTTACTCATTCTGTATTTTGTCTGTTTCTGTAGGTCATCAACCGAGAGGCCAGTCCTAACCTTAAGACTCGTCTCCCTCTTGTCAACCTCGGTGTGTCCAGGCACTAACTGAAGCCTGTGTATTTTGTAAAGTGTTGTTAGGACTTTTGGGATTTATGCTTGATTGTCTTTCCTTAAGATGTTTTGTTATACGCCCAATTGTGGGCTAAGTCGATGTATGTGTGTGTCTGTTTTCTGTATATTATTTGCTTGATGTGATGTTGTGATCCTGGTATGTCAATAGTAGCTCAATGGATATGTTTTGATGTTGTTCTTTAATATTAAATGCTTCTATTCAGGCCCCCTATATTGTGTATATCAGGTTTAATGCCCATGTTTGCATAGGTCATGCCCGAACTTTTAGGGGCGGGTTCGGGATGTGACAAAAAAGAACTGCAAGAAGCCTTGGCCACGAAGGACGCCGAACTCAAGGCAGCCAATGAGAAGGGCTATAGTGAGGGGGTGGCCGATGTCACGGTGGACTATGAAAAGCAAGTGAAGCAGGCATGCAACAAGGGTTTCGCCCTTGGTTGGATGACTTTGCTTAAAAAGCTTGAGGTCCCCGAGGACTCCCCCCTTAGGAACGTCGACGTCCTTCCTCTTCCATTCCCTCCAACTCCAAGCCAATCCGATGACGATTCTGAGTCTAAGGAGGAGGCTCTGGTGAGGAAGTCCAAAGAAGCTGCTGGAGCTAAGTCCCCTACTCAGAATAAACAAGTCTTGGACTTGACTCAAGATGAGGAGGGTGAGGAGGTTCCCAAAGATGTTATTCTTGAGAAAGCATCATCCGACGTGCCTCTCGCCGACAAGAGCCTTGATGTAACCCTTCAAGAAATCGATGCTGAGCTTGCGGCCGAGAAGGCTGCCGAGATGTCTTCCCAGCAGTCATCTGAACTTCAAACCCAACCATCTGCTGTTGCTGAGGAGTCTTAATTTTGATGTCTTTTTGTTTCCTTTTTGGAACAATTTGTAAGCTTTGGCCGACATGCCTTCTTTTGAACGTTAATACAACTTTCCTGCTTGTGTCTTTGTCTTCTCTTTACTGCTCTTGTTTGATTCTACACTTAGAATATTTTGCATATCTTTAATATTAGAATATTTTGCATATCTTTAATATACACTTCAGTCTTGTGTAACCTTCTCGGGGTGACACGCCTTGTTTATAAAAACTGATTATTTACCTCGGCAAATACCCACGTACCTCTCTTGGCACAACCTTGGTTTCAACTTGTAAATTCCTTCATAAAATTTCAACAAGTGTTTTACCTTGGTTTAACTTTAACTTGTAAACTTTTCTTAAGTTTCAACAAGTGTTAAACGTAATCTCGGTTTAACTTTAACTTGTAAACTTTTCTCAAGTTTCAACAAGTGTTAAACATGATCTCAGTTTAACTTGAACTTGTAAACTTTTCTCAAGTTTCAACAAGTGTTTAACATGATCTCGGTTTAACTTCAACTTGTAAACTTTTCTCAAGTTTCAACAAGTGTTAAACATGATCTCGGTTTAACTTTAACTTGTAAGCTTTTTTCAAGTTTCAACAAGTGTTAAACATGATCTCTGTTTAACTTCAACTTGTAAACTTTTCTCAAGTTTCAACAAGTGTTAAACATGATCTCGGTTTAACTTCAACTTGTAAACTTTTCTCAAGTTTCAACAAGTGTTAAACATTATCTCGATTTAACTTCAACTTGTAAACTTTTCTCAAGTTTCAACAAGTGTTAAACATGATCTCGGTTTAACTTCAACTTGTAAACTTTTCTCAAGTTTCAACAAGTGTTAAATATAATCTCATTTTAACTTTAACTTGTAAACTTTTCTCAAGTTTCAACAAGTGTTAAAACCATTTTTCTTCTCTCTGCCCCCTAATGTGAACCTAAGTTCCACTTGGGTTCTCATTATACATGTATTCTAGAAACAACGTTATGTATTTTTATCAGTCATAAGTGTATAAACAAATAAATCGAGCTAAAACTTTATTTATTTACTTCGGCAAATGACAAAAGAACAAAAAATTCTAATGATAGAAAAATTTCAAATTGCAAGTGTTCCAAGGCCTTGGCAACTCTTTGCCCTCATTATCTTCAAGCTGATATACCCCATTGCCCAGTACCGAGATGATTCTGTAGGGTCCTTCCCAATTTGGGCCAAGCTTCCCCTCTTTGGGATCTTTTTTGTTGCCGACGACTTTTCTCAAGACAAGGTCACCGATTTGAAACTTCCTTGGGTTGACCTTCTTATTATAAGCTCTGGCAAGCTGCTGCTGGTATGCTGCGAGCTGTATTGCAGCTCTCTTCCTTCTTTCTTCTAGTAGATCCAGATCTCGGGCTAATAATACGTCATTGGTCCCATTCTCCACTCCCTGGGTTCTGATCCCTGGGATGCCGATTTCTAGAGGAATGACTGCTTCTGTGCCATAAGCCATGGCAAATGGGGATTCCCCTGTTGATCTTCTCGGCGTTGTCCGATATGCGCAGAGTACGCTTGGTAGTTCATCCATCCACTTTCCCTTTGCTGCTTCCAGCCTCTTCTTAATCCCATCCAAGATGACCTTGTTGGATGCTTCTACTTGTCCATTACTCTGGGAAAACTTGGGGTGGAAAAGTAATTTTTTATTTTGAACTTTGCACAGAAGCTCTTGATTAGCTTACTATCAAATTGTGTTCCATTTTCTGCAACTATTGCTCGTGGAATCCCAAAACGGGTGATGATGTTCTTCCATATGAAGCTCTTTACATCCACATCTCAAATCTTGGCAAGGGGTTCAGCTTCTATCCACTTTGTGAAGTAATCTGTTGCCACCAGTAGATACTTTCTTTGTCCAGTTGCTTGGGGGAGTTGTCCAACAAGATCCATGCCCCACTGGGCAAACGGCCAAGGACTGGATACTGCGTTCAGGTCTGCTGCTGGTTGGTGTATCAAGGGTGCAAACCTTTGGCATTTTTCACACTTCTTCACATATGGGCAAGTGATCTGCCCCCAGCGTGGCTTCCACAAATTCCTTCATGAATTTCATATAAAAAATCTTCAACTTGTAAAGGATGTACACACCTCAAAAGGGGTCCAGTGAAGGATCTTCTGTAGAGATGTCCCTCTGCTGTCAGACTGAATCTTGCCGACTTCAATCTGATCTTGTGTGCCTCTTTGTGATCATTTGGCAATTTTCCTTCTTTTAGGAATACTGCTATTGCATCCATCCAGCTTGGTCCCATGTCCACACACATTGCTTCACGCTCTGTTGTCCGTGGTTCGATGCTCGGGCCCGACAAATAGTCAACCATTATTGTCCTTGCTTTCCCAGGTTGTACTGCACTAGCTAGGTTGGCCAATGCATCGGCGTGACTGTTGTCATCTCGGCTAACCTAAAGTAGTCGGCAGTTCTGAAACAAGGCTGCCAACTTGATGACCTCCTTTGCGTAGGCCGACATCCTTTTATCTCGGGCTACAAACTCGCCCATTGTCTGGTTAACTATAAGTTGTGAGTCACAAAAGACTATTACCTCATCTGCTTGTACTGCTGCTGCCAGTTTCAGTCCTACAATGAGTCTTTCATACTCTGCTTCATTGTTTGAGGCCTTGAACCCCAAACAAATCGATTGTTCTAGTATCTGTCCATCTGGAGATACCAGTACTACTCCTGCCCCCACTCCTTGTCGGTTTGAACTCCCATCAACAAACAATCGAAAGGAGTCGTTGATGTAAATGCTGCAGGGTCTGAGTTTTTCCTCTTTCCTTTGTTCTTTCGCCTTTGGCTGGGCTCCTCCTTGCTTGTTTGGACATTGTTCACCTTGGCTCAACAAAGCCTAATGTTTGATGGATTCTGGCGTGAACTCCGCCACGAAGTCGGCCAAAACTTGGCCTTTGATTGCTGTTCTGGGTCTATACTCCAGGTCATACTGGCCCAAGGCGACTGCCCATCTGGCTATTCTTCCTGTCAGGTCTCCTTGTTGCAGCAAGGACTTCAAGGGGTGTTCAATTAGCACCATAATTTTATGGGCCTGGAAGTAATGGTTCAGCTTCTTTGAAGCCATTACTAAAGCCAGTGCCAATTTCTCTAAGGGTAGATACCTCGTTTCTGCATCGGCCAGGGTTTTGCTTACATAGTAAACAGCCCTTTGTTCCCTTTTTTCTTCTCGGATTACCACTGCGCTTACTGCGTGTTCTGAAACTGC
This sequence comes from Camellia japonica, assembly GCA_030407325.1. Taxonomy (NCBI): domain Eukaryota; kingdom Viridiplantae; phylum Streptophyta; class Magnoliopsida; order Ericales; family Theaceae; genus Camellia; species Camellia japonica. Next base: position 85,323,793 of record JAPPVO010000036.1, read on the forward strand.
TAAGTACAAAAACAACTCCTCTCCAGGTTCTGGATTTGAGAGAACTGGAGCCGTGGTTAAATACCTCTTCAAGTCAGCCAAGGCGGCTTCGCACTCTTCGGTCCATAAGAAGTCTGTGGCTTTCTTTACTAAGTTAAAGAAAGGTTTGCATTTGTCTGAGCTTCTGCTTATGAACCTATTCAGGGCTGCGGCCCTTCCAGTTAACATTTGTACCTGTTTTGCCGACGTCGGGCTCTTCAATTCCAAGATGGCCTTAATTTGATCTGGGCTGGCCTCAATGCCCCTTCTAGTCACTAGGTATCCCCAAAACTTACCAGATCCCACTCCAAATGCATACTTCGATGCATTGAGTCGGAGCCGATATGTTTTAAGGATGTCAAAGACTGCTTTCAGGTCAGCCAAATGACCTTCAGGTTCCTTGGTCTTCACAACCATGTCATCGATGTAAACTTCCACCGTTCCGCCAATCAGGTGTTTGAACATCTTGGTTACCAGTCTTTGGTATGTTGCTCCTGCGTTTTTCAACCCAAAAGGCATCACTCTGTAGCAATACAGCCCTTTTGGGGTGATAAACGCAGTCTTCGCAGTCTTCTCTTTATCTGGGGGGTACATGGCTATCTGATGGTACCCCCTGTAAGCATCCAGGAAACTCATCCTTCCATGCCCTGAAATGGCGTCTACCAGTTGGTCAATCTTGGATAGAGGAAAGCTGTCTTTGGGACAGGCTTTGTTCAGGCTGGTAAAGTCTACGCAGACCCTCCATTTACCATTCTTTTTCTTCACTACCACTGTGTTTGATAGCCATGTCGGATAATTTACCTCTCGAATGGCCCTGGCCTCCAGAAGTCTATCTACTTCCTCTTCCACTGCTTCGACGTGCATCAACGCCGGTCTTCTTACTTGTTAGATTACGGGTTTTGCCGACCTATCAACGTTCAATTTATGGCAAGTGACCTCGGGGTCAATGCCAGGCATTTCATAGGGCGTCCAAGCAAACACCTCAATATTTGATCTCAAGAAAGCTTCCAATTCTTTTTCCTCTTCTTCGGCTAAGCCCGAGCCGAGAAGAAAGAAGCGTTCCTCATCCCCTTCCTGGACGAGGATTTTCTTCAGTGCTTCTTCACTCTTCTCGGCTGGCTCCTTGTCGACATCATCTAGGACCTCCATGTCCTCGTCTCCGACCTCTGCCTTCTCTGGTTCTCGAATGCTGCAGGTGGATTTCATGGCTGCCATGGAGCAATTCTTTGCTTGCAGCTGATCTCCTTTGACCTCCTCAATCCCATGCTCTGTTGGGAACCGCAATAGTTGATGCAACGTTGAGGGAACAGCCCCCATTGCATGCAACCATGGCCTTCCCAAAATGATATTGTAAGGGGAGGGTGTGTCGATTATGGTGAACTCCGTCTTTACTTTCTTAGTGCCTGCCTGCACTTCTAGGTTTGTTGTGCCTAGCGGCCATGTCGGCGTTCCATTGAATCCAACCATTGGGCCGTTGGATTGCTCCATATCATCAGGGTGAAGGCCTAGTTCCTTGTAACATCTGACGTACATGATGTCACAAGAGCTGCCTTGGTCAATTAAGATGCGCTTTACTTGGCACTCCCCAACCTGGAGAGATACTACCAAGGCATCGTTATATGGATGCTGCACCATCTGAAGGTCGGCTTCAGTAAAGGACACTACTGGTCCCTGGTCCTCCTCTGCCCGATGTCTCTTCTCCCCGACTTGGTACACATGTTGCAAGTGCCTCACCTTCTGGGTCTCCCTCCGTATTTTGTTTTCGTTGACCTTCGAATGAATTACATTAATTACCCGAGGTCCGCCTGCCTGTGGCTGTTGTGTTGGGGGAGGTGGAGCTGCCGGTGCCTGAGGCAGTTTTGCTTGCTCTTCCCTTGTCCTGGCCTCGTCTACAAGGTCCCTCAAATGGCCTTGCCTTACCAGGTCTTCTAGGTGTGCCTTCAGGGCTCTGCAACCCTAGGTCATATGCCCATCTTCGTTATGGTAAGCACAATGCTTGCCAAGGCTTCGTCCCATAAACTCTCCTGGTAACCTTGCTGGTGTTCTGAAATAGGGTTGGGTTTGGATTTTATCCAGGACTTTGTGAATGGGGATCCGGAACACAGTTGTGACCGCATGTACAGCCCTTAGTCCTACCTCCTGCTTGTTGGTTCCGTTGTTACCTCGGCCTTGCTTCGGCGAGTCGTTTCCTTTTTCTTGCTTTATCGCCGTTGTTCCTGGCGTGTCTTCCTCGGCTCTGGCATATTTCGAGATTCTGGCCATGAGCTCTTCCATGCTTTTTGGCAATGTCTTTGCCAGTGATTTTCGGAGTAGGCAACCATCTTTCAAGCCGTTTTTAAATGACACGACGACCACTTCTTGGTTGCATTCTAGTATTCGGTTGAACACCTCATAATACCTCTTAGCGTAGGCCCTCAGGCTTTCATCATCGCCAATCTTCAGAGCCATTAGGGCGTCTACCCTTAAGGGCTGTAGTTTGTTTGTCATGAACCTGGCCACGAACATCTCAGCCAGGCCTTCCTAGGTCTTCACACTTCCTTTCGGCAGTTTGTGAAACCAATCTGATGCAATCTCCCCGAATGATGAGAGGAACACTTTGCAGAGCAACGGCTCGTTCCCAGTGTACAACGCCATCGCGTTCAGGTATAATCCGACGTGAAAGTTGGGGTCTGACTTCCGATCGTATATCTGGAACCTTGGCATACTGAATCTCTTCGGGACCTCAACTTTGTCTAGCTCTACCGAGAATGGTGTTCTCGGTTTAATAGTTGAGGTTACCTCGGCATGATCGGGCTTCCTTTTGAGGTAATCTCTTAAGTCCTCTTTGGTCCGCCCAGGAGCTCGGCTATCTCTTGATTTCAGTCTTTTAGGTGCATTACTTTCAGCCTCGTTTCGAGCCCTTTTTGACCTTTCTCCAATGGTCGCATCGAAGCACAATTCCTGCCTTTGAACAAGCCGATGTTCTCTGGGGTCTCTCTCCTTGGTGCGTTGTGTCCTTCGAGATTCTGCCCTTTCTGGCTCTCCACGCCCGACCTCCCTTGAAGACCGGTGAGAATGTCTTTCGCTTCTGGGGTGCTGGGGGGCTATAGGGATAGTTTTCTGTCCTCCCTTCTGGGCATTAGCCGCTGGAATTGACGTGTCCTGCAGCGGGAATGGTGGCTGCATTACGTTGTTCTACATCATGAAGTTGACGACTGATTGCAGGTCCGCCAACTTGTTTGCCATCTCTTTAACCTCTTCGTCCCTCCGTAGGCATCTGTCCTTCCATACCTGGAGGTTATCTTCGTTATAGTACCCGCTTTGGTCTGTTTGCTTTAGTATGTCGCCCTCCTGGCCGACGTCTTTCACTCCGTAATTCTGGTCTTCGTTGCAATTGTCCTTCTCGACGTCAACGTCAACAGGTCTCCCACTCTGGTTAGGAGTGTCATCCCCAACCTTCTCATTCTGTCCGTCGTTGGCCATCTATTCTTCTTTCTTTCCCACAGACGGCGCCAAATTGTGTGAGTGAATTTCCGATCACACTGCCAACTTAGTATTCAGCTGGAGAGTACTGACAGAATAGATGACACCTGGCTGACCTGCAATAGAAAGAGAAGATTCCGGCGATGGTTCGTCCACTCAGGGGCACTCTGATGATCAAGTCAGTATATCTCTCAAAGATAATCAATTGCTAAACTCACTGTCCTGAGTATAAATTGCGTACCTTAAACCTATCGGGGGTGCCTTTCTTTTATAGCTAACTCAATCCTAGTCCCTATAGAAGCCTAGCTTCAATGGACTTTAACTCAGTGCTTAACCTGGACTCTTCAATAGATAGAGATAAACTCCCTAAGAGTGTTATCCTTATCCATACTGAAGTCCTTCCTCATTCCAGGACTTTTGTGCCTTATCCGCTTATCTCGGACTCCGATATCGTTAGAGATAACCTCGGCCTAGCCGAGATAATCTCGGCGTTATGACCAGGACACGTGGCACCTCGGTTGACACGTCGGCATCACCTTGGCCACGTGTTGGTACTCAGAAAATATATCCCCACAATAGGATAAATTAGAAATACATTTTTTTTTAGATTTATTTAAAATATGGATTACTCCTTGTGGTTTGAGAAATTATAAATACTCTTTTGTTAGAATTTTTCATTTAATAGAATTAACACACACACACAAAAATTGTAACTATTTCCCTATTCAATAATAAAATTATTTAAATTATTAATTAAAATATATTTATGATATCATTAAAAACTGTTAATATATTTGATAATTTATTAATAAAATGGATCATTTTTTATGCAATTATAAACTTGAAAGGGCGGGATATAATTTCTAAAATTATAAGGGGCAATGCATATTTAAGTAAATCTCAAAAGATATATTTATAATTTATCTAAAATAAAAAATAATAATAAAAAAAATTTCATATAATTTTATATTAATTTTTTTATATACTTGTTGCCCATCTGCACCACTCACCACCACCAAATTCACAAATTGGCTCCAACTTGCCAAAAGTTTTTTTTTACTGCTAGAGTTTCATCTTTCTCACATGAGATATATTTTTGCATGAGATAAACGTGTTGTGAAAATTTCTATATATATATTTTCTCATATAATTTGAAAATGGGCAACAAACCACAAATAATAAGTAATAATATGGTTGAAAAATTAAAAACACAAAATATCAAATTTACTTAGTTTGACAAAAATTCTTAGGTTCACGGACCTAACTTCAAATCAACTTTCACTATAAAATAATCAGATTACAATGGTTTATCTCTAGTCACAATTAGAGATATACAATCATCAAGATAATATTCTTAAATCACTAATCAACAATTATATCATCACTAATGAGGTGGGTTTTTACAAAATCAATCAGAAATAAAGTTTAAGTCTCACCAAAATAAATATCTCAAACTACCAATTTAAGAGAGTTTTAACAGGATCAACTGCGATTAAAATGTAAGACTTAGTTTCATGAACAACGTGTTAAAATTTATCAAAATTGAGCAAGAAACTCTTTTTATCCCTTTTTCTCTTCTCTCTCGGCACTCTCTCTGTTTTGTTGCTGCTACTTGTTCAAAATTAGAGACAAATCTTCTTTTGATCTTTTGTCTTTCAGGCACACCAAAAAACTTCCAAGAGAAGCTTTCTAATTTATATAATAATAAAATAAGGAAAATAAACTTTTGCCTCAAATGAAAGTTTTTGGTGTGACCCACCCAATTAAGGAGTGACACCAACTTTGTTGTGTTTGGATTCTGAGTAAGGTGTTGTTTGAGAACAGATTAATTTAGTACGTTTTTAATTTTTTGATTAAAATATGAGATAAAAAAAAAAAAACAACACTGCTAGGTAACTCAAAATTCCTTTGGCCCGAGTGGCTTTGGGCAATTTTTTTTTCCCTATATCTTTTCTCTCTGAAGAAGAAGAAGAAGAAAAAGAAGAGAGAGAGAGAGAGCGCATCACCATCAACAACAACACATCATCATCAACAACAACCAACAATCATAAAAAAAAAAAAAAAAAAAAAAAAAAATAATTGTAGAACCTGAACAATAGCAACTAACAACACCACATCATCATCAACACATTTTGGCACACTTTTTTTTTTCGTTTTTTCTTTTCTTCTTCCATAACTCAGAACAGAGAGAGAGAGAGAGAGGCTCCACCCATCACCGGTGCCATCACCAGCGCCGCCATCCTCTGTGTACCTCTCTCTCTCTCTCTCTCTCTCTCTCTCTCTCTCTCTGTGTGTGTGTGTTCCCTCTTCCTCTCTGTTCTCTACCTCTTTCTTTTACTCTCTCTTCTTCTCTCTTCTCTCTCTTCTATTTCTGTTTCAAAGATATAAGAGGGGGAAAAAAATGCCCAAAACAATCATTTTGGGCATTCGAGCCACTCAAGCCAAAGGAATTTTGAGCTACAAAATATTAGTCTAAAAAAAAATTAATATGTTTGGAATAACTTTTTGATTTTTTACTAAAAAATGTACAAAAAGTAGAGAGAAAATGAAATCTTTGACTTTTTTGTATAGGTTATAGGCTTTTAAATTTTTTAATAACTTTTTAACTTTTAGATTAAAACAAGCACATGCTAAACGAGGCCTAAGTTGAGAGAAAAAAAAGTTATTGTAGTTTTTCAATAATAAATAATAAATAAAAAGGACGTGTGTCATTTATTTATTTCATATTTAGGGGGATAATTTAGATTTTATAAATTATTTATAAAGAATAAATTTGATTTCTTGATTTCACTATTTTTTATGAGAAATAAAATTTGAGCTCTAAAGCATTTTTTTTTTACAATTTCCCTTCATTTTTCACTACTGGTCATCTTTTAAACTTTACAAACAAGTAATGGGAGATCTTTTTCTCTCCATTTTATTTTCTTTTTTCATAAAATCCTTAATTAAATCCGTATGGGTTAAAGTTGAATGCTCGTTAGGTTATTATAATATATTTTTTAAACAAAAGATAAATTTATTGATGTAAGACAAACTTATATAAAGGAACTATATATATGCATTAGTTGTGGATATTTATATAAATTCGAACCCATCCACATAAAAAATTATGGCACGAGACTTCATTTATTTATCAACTAAATGAAACAAATATTGATATTTGATACATAATAATGTAGACACAGAAATATACCAACTAACCTCGGATATATTTATCTATAATTTGCTAGAGCTATAATTTGGGTTACATAATTTGAAACAACTATTCAATTCATTACATGATGATGAACTTTATCTTTTTCATAACATCAATCTCTAATTTGGATTTACCTTCTTCTTATCATTGCTCTTTTTAATAGCTGAAACTACTGTTTTCACCATCTGTTTCTTCACCGACGTCATCGGTGGAGGTTTCACGCTAGCTGGTTGGCTTTTAACCCTGTCTCCCATCTCTCTCTCTCTCTCTCTCTCTCTCTCTCTCTCTCTCTCTCTCTCTCTCTCTCTCTATGTGTTGTGTGTTGTTTTGGTGCTTCTCTAGAGGGAAACATGGACATGTATTTATAAACATTGGAGGTTTCTTCTTCTCTTTTTTTTTTTTTTTTTTCTTTGGATTGTTTGCGTGTTAACACAATGCTGAAAAAGCCATACAATTTACAAATGTGTGTGTGTTGTGGGATTGTGAAGCCAAGTTGAAAGACATATCAATGTGTATGTCTCTGACCAGGTTTAGAGAATTATCTTTTGTGTGAGTTTGTTTGAGAAGCCCAATTGAAAGGCAGACCTTTGGTGTGGGTGTGGGTGTGGGTGTGGGTGTGTGGCCAATTTTGTGTAATGACTCACCAAAATAGCTAAACTCAAGAAAATGGGAACTATTGTATATTGCTTATATGAATTTTTATTAAGTAGTGCTATAAAAATAGAAAAATCATATAAAAATTTAATGCAGAATGATACAATGAGTTTTGATTTTATCACTTCAAATCAAAACGGCTGTCACTTTGGCTTATATTTTTAAAAAAATGTTATGAACCCCACTTAAGTATCTCAAATTTACTCCGAATGAGAGTTGTGTGTTTGAGATTAAATTTGTATAGTGTGAAATTTATATATAGAATAAATCTAAACCACATGATAACAATTTTAGATAATTTCTAAATTTGTAATATTACTGTTTTTAAAACTATCACTGTTCAACCAAAAATTATATAAAAATATCCTTTTTTTTTCTTCATTTTCAGTCGATTGTGTGAAAACACAGTTGAAAGAGCCATATCTCGAGGGGTTCTGTGTGCATTTGTGTGGGTTTGTGAACTCAAATTAAAAATAGATCAATGTATATATGTGTACCCAAGTTAAAAGGCAGTGTGTGATTGTGTGTGTGGGATTGAAAAACTCAGTTGAAAGGCCCATCTAATTGTGTTTGTTTTTGTGTTTGACCAGGGTGATTAGTCAATTTAAAAGACACAATTGAGTGTGGGTGTGGGTGTGGGTGTGGGTGTGGGTGTCCTGAAGTAAATTATTTTAAATATTAAAAATATTATTCTTATAAATATTTTATACTGAATGTTAATTAGAATAATATAGTTGTCATTTTTTAAAATATAAGTAATTTTAGTGAGTATTTTGTTTTTAATTTTTTTAGTCACTCAGTATTAATTTTTTGGTGAAATAAAAAAAAAAATTTCAAGATTTGATTCTTATAACAAAATAAATTTTAAGTTTTTAATTTTGTCAATTTAAATTCTAATTTTTTTTTATTCGTTTTCAATCTAAATCATCTGCCTATTTTCGTTAAGTAAAACTGAGGAAAAAAAAATTATCTAATTTGGTCATTAGATTCAATGAAAAATAGTATTTTAGATATTTTATATACACCCACATTGAGTTTAATGGTTTAAATACTATTTTTTCATCAGTTTTACTTGATCAAAATAAACAAATAATTTGTATTGAAATTAAATCAAAAGGTTAAAATTTTTAAATTGATAAAATAAAAAAAAAATTAGAGTTTATTTTGTTACACTGGTCAAACCCTATAGTTTTTTTGATAATTTCTCTTAATTTTTTTAGTATAATTTTTCTGTTTATATTATACTTGAGTTTGACTCACCACAAACAAATAATCAAACTCAATAAAAAGCCAACACAAATTTATAATTGATCCCATCAAAGTTTTTTTTAATTATAATTAATAGTTTGTAAGTTGAAACCGTGACACATTGGTTAATGATTTTTTCATTATTTTGTTTCTTTCTTATTTTAGGGTAATGCACTTTCATCGTAACTAACATGAAAAATAAGATGAAGCATCATGAAACTTACCTCTAAGGCCCTTTGTTTGGAAAATGTGAAGGACATTATTTCTTCATTTGATTAGCATTAAAAATAAACGCAAGAATAAAGCATAATTAAAAAAAATAAGAAAGATTTTAACCTTTGGATGTAATTTTCTTTCATCTTAGGCTTCGTTTGACATGTAATAATTTTAGCTTAAAAGCTAAAAAGTTATTAAAAAAAAATCAAAAAGCTTATAACCTATATCAAAAAATTAAAATTTTCATTTTCTCTCTACTTTTGACACATCTTTTCGTAAAAAATCAAAAATTCATTCAAAACATATTAGTTTTTTTTTACCTCATATTTTAGCCAAAAAGCCAAACAGTTACTAAAATAGTTTGTTCTCAAACGAGACTTTATTCTTCATTTTTTTACCTTCTTAAAAAAAATAATAATAATAAATAATTGTTCATTTAAATTGGAGATAATTAATATACCAATGAAATTAATTTTTCCTTTTCTTTTGTGTTTTTCTTCATTTTCCAAATACCAGTTATAGGGTAGCATTAGTTAGGATGCCTATTTTCAATGAACAAAATCTCTGAAATATGTAATTTTGAGGTTTGGATTGATAAGTTGCTTTAGTTATTTAGAGGAACTACAATGTTACTCCTTATTTTTTTATTAGAATTACAAAAAATAAATACTTTTTATTTTACTTAACTATTTTTTATTTGGGAAATTTGGCAAAAACTCCTTCATTGAACCCTTCTTTGGTGAAAATGACAATCCATAAATTTTTCATAAGCTCCCTCACTTGGAGTCTCATATGTGATGAAGGATACAAAAATATTTTTCTATTTCCTTTTGGACAATCTTGCATTTCCATGTATACGTGTGTGTGTGTGTCTCATACATGACGAAGGATACAAAAATATTTTTCTACTTCCTTTTGGACAATCTTGCATTTCCATGTATACGTGTGTGTGTGTGTCTCATATGTGATGAAGGATACAAAAATATTTTTCTATTTCCTTTTGGACAATCTTGCATTCACTACAAGAAAAGTGGGCTTAAAAGACTGAATTTTTTGCGACGACACATTTACCGTCGCAAAAAGTGACTTTGTGACGGCACAACTTGCCGTCGCAAAAAATATGGCTTTTGCGGCGGCACAACTTGCCATCGCAAAAAATGTGAGTTTTTGCGACGGCAGAAAATGCTGTCGCAAAAAAGGAGAGTATTTGGGACAGCAGAAATTGATGTCGCAAAAAAAAATAGAGTATTTGCGACGGCAGAGATTGCTGTCGCAAAAAAAATAGAGTTTTTGCGACGGTACCAGCTGCAATCACAAAAAAAAAAAAAGAAGAGTTTTTTGCGATTGTAATAGGTACCGTTACAAAAATAATAATAATAATAATAATAATAATAATAATAATAATAATAATAATAATAATAATATTGTGGCTTTGAGACGGCTTCATATATATATAGTCACAAAATGGTTTAAATAAATGCAACGGTATTTTTCTGTCACAAAAAAAAAAAAAAATTAAAAACGACGTCGTCTTACTCTTTTGATATAACATTTTTTCATCTTCCTGTCTCTTTGTCTTTGTCTCTCTTCTCTTTTTCTCTCTCACTCATCACTCTTCTTTGTCTATCTATCTCTCTCTTTCTCTCTGTCTCTCTTCTCTTTTTCTCTCTCACTCATCACTCTTCTCTGTCTGTCTCTCTCTCTTTCTCTCTGTGTCTCTTGCCCATCTCTCTTCTCTCTATCTCTCTCATCTCTCTTCTCTCTCTGTCTCTTTTCTCTCTCTATCTCGCTCATCTCTCTTCTCTTTATTTCTCTCTCTCTCTCTTATCTTTTGTTTCTCTCTTTCTCTCTCTCATCACTCTTCTATTTCTCTTTCTCTCTCTGTCTACCTGTCTATTTGTCTGTCTGTCTGTCTCTCTCCCCCACTGTGTTCGCCTTGCTCACTTTCTCCATCTCCTCTTCTCTATTTACCGAGCTCCCTCTCGATTTATTGATCCACTACAAGAAAATGCACTTTTAGCGACCACTTTGTCTCTCTCTCTCTCTCTCTCTCTCTCGCTCACCAATCTATCTCTCTATCTTTTCTATCTATCTATCTCTCACTTATCTCTCTCTCTCTCTCTCTCTCTCACCACCCATCTCCTCTACCACCTTCACCACTACTGCAAATGTCATTCCACTACCACCACTGTTACCACTGTTGCCACTCCACATCCACAACTACCATTATTACCACCATCGCCACCACTCTACTACCACCACCACAACTACTGACACTACTACTACCATTACCTCTCATCTACTACCGCCATTCCATCTCCTCTACCACTACCACAACTTCACCACTAATTTCCTTCGCCATCACCACCACTACCACCATCACCTCTTATCTACCACCTTTACTACTACTGTCGCTCCCTCTCTTCCACCATAGAAAATTAGTCCCTGATTTTTAGTAACCAAAAAAAATGGGCCGTAGAAAAATGTTTTTAATTGACCACAAAAAATTAACTTTATTTTAATGGAAAATATTTTTCATTAAAATATTACCCCTTCTTCTACCAAATAAAAATAATAATAATTTTTTTCATTAAAATAAAAATGAAACAAATAAATTTTCAACCTTAGTAACTAAAAAAAAAAATCAAAAATCAAAAAAAAAAAAATTATTATAACAAAAAAATAAATAAAACCATGTCATTCACACCGCCTCTTTTCTTCTTTTCTTCTTTTCTTTTCGTTTTCCCCCTCTTTCTATCCAAATTCCCCCCTTCCTTTCCCCCCTTTTGTTTCTCACCATCTCAAATCCCCAATCCCTAATCCCTTAAACAAAAAAATCCCCAATTTCAAAAATCTCCAAAATACTATACCATATATATATATATATATATATATATATATATATATATCTGTCTCTCACACACACACACAAACACACACACATACACACACACAAACACATACACACACACACACACGTCTGCAAGAAGTAGCAGTGGCAACAGCAGCAAGGGGGAGGATGGCGAGCAGCGAGCGATGACGGTGAGCAACGAGTGACGATAGCTAGCAGTGGGCAGCGGTGGTACATCATCTCAAATACTGTCACGACCCAAACCTGCCCCTGTAGGTTTAGCACCGTAACCGACCAGTAATCCGTGGATTACCAAAGGCCTCTGAACAGATTAGCAAATAATAAGAGGCTGCAGAAGCAATAATACGAAATAGACAAGGTCCAATGAGCTGTGATAATGTACATGGGACAGAATATTTTAAAACTTAATTATATATATATAAGCATGCTAGTCAAAGACACTAATATTTACAAAATATTTACAAAAGTGAACTTCCCAAGATCTGACTTTACAACAGTTACAGAGACTAGCATGAAAACAAAAACAATCATGGCATTAGACTTCGATCAGAACCTCCTCGGGAGGCACAACAGTTGGCTGACAAAAACAGTACAGAAGGCCGTCAACTCTGGCCCTGGTCATGTGCCGGCTTACCTACATACATAATATAAACTGTGAACAAAAGCCCAGTGAATAATAACAGAGTAAAGGGGCTATATGAATGATGTCCATCACAAGTTAGAATCCAGTATTTAAATCAGAACACAATCAGATTTCAAAACAGAATAGCTTTGGGTATATACTCATGTTCATATTCAGATTTTACATAAGTTCATACGTGGTACACCCATTAGCTATCAGATCAGATTGGTCCAAAGACCCACATACATAGTTGGTACCAATGACCATAAAGGTCCATATCTTGCGTGCAAGTAGCCATGGTATTGTTACTCCTAGGCAGGGCCACGTGCAGATTGGCCGCGGTATTGTTACCCCCGGGCGAGGGCCACATGTAGATTGGCCGCGGTATTGTTACCCCCGGGTGAGGGCCACGTGAACTAAGGGTGCCACAAATACATTTCAGAAAATTGGACATTCATTCATCATTCGTAAGATAGTATTTCAGAAAACAGATTATACCGTACCAGTCAGAAAATATATAGGTTAAACATAGCTTTACAAAGTTATTACTCACAGTGGGCTTGGAGACAGACAGACAGAGCAGATCGATCAGACAGGACGTGGCACGTGACCTACACGACACATAACAGATGCACACTTGAAACACATGTTCTAATTGTACAAAATTTATTTCGTTGGCTCTTAACGTGCTTTTAATCTCTTATCCTCATTAGAGAGTCTTAAACATGGCCTAGGAATGCCTAGGATAGAATGAGAATACAAAGATGCACTTAGAAACACTTTTCAAAATTTTGCTGAAACAGGGGTCCCGCTCGAGCGTGGATTACTACGCTCGAGCGGACATGCAGACAAAAGGAATCTGCTCGAGCGTGGATTACTCCACTCGAGTGGACTGCAAGCTACAGTAAAAGTACTGGATGCATGAAATTCACGCTCGATAGGCGCTCAATACCCGCTCAAGCGTGAGACACAAGTCCTCACTTGAGCGTGCATTACCCCGTTCGAGTGGACTGCAAACATGTGAAAAGTACTGGACACACGAAATTCCCGCTCGAGCGTCACTTTCCCCCCCGCTCGAGCGGACTTCATGAACTCAGCGTGTACGCTCGAGCGTGGAGTTCCCCGCTCGAGCGTGAGTCCAAAATCTGGAATTTCCAGATTTGAACCTCAAGCTCAAAACTCAACTTCAAAGCATCAAATTCGATCCTTTTGGGCTAATTTTCTGGAAAACTCTTGTAAACTCATAGTATGACATGTTTTGAAGATCAATTTTGTAAAATCAAGCCCAAAGGTAAGTTAATTGAACATAATTTCAAATAAAATTTCAAGTACGAAACTTAAATGTATCATGCAAGAATCTCCTTGAAACCAAATCCTCCAAAACATGATCAAACTTGACAATTTGATGGACAATAAGATGCATGACCACAATGAGAGTGAAATTAACACATGTATGGAAGAAATCTTAGAATTCAAACCCAAAGCATGGAAATTTATGCATGCATGCATGAATTAATCCTCAATTCAACATTTTAACCCCATTCTAGACTTTAATCTTCAATTTTTTACCATGGACCATGCGAGGTATAACTTAAATTCACAATTGAAAGGGAAATCTCCTACCTTAAGTCTTGAATTCCAAGCTTAGTAGCCTAATCTTCCAAGTTGCCTTCAATTCTTCTAAGCTCAAGCACAATTCTAAATGAACTCAATCTTGTTCTCCTACTCTCTCCCTCTCCAACAGTTTAGGCAAGGGAAATGGCTGAAGATGTGTATGATTCAATGCTAAACAATGTGTGAAAAAGTGGCCCACTCAAGGGCAAAGCTGTAATTAACTTGCATTCACTTAATTTAATGTTTAATCTAGCATTATTTAATCGAGTTTAATTGCTCCGAACCGAATTTTAATTAAACCTACCATAAAATCACATAAAATCTAACTAGCATAAAACATTAATCAATTTTGGAATCGGGCACCGATAAGGCTTTCAATTCGCAGTTTAAAGTCAAAGACATGAACAGATCAGTTTATGGCAAACAGATAGGAACACAAAAATGATGCAATACACATGCAAATTAATCCCAAATCCTTCCTAAATTACTGTTAAGCATAATTAGTCACGAATTAGCATTAATCGGAGGTCGGGGTCATTACAAATACCTTTGCTGATACCTTTGTCGTTGGGTCGTTCGCCGTGGTCGAACTAAGATTTTGTTTTGATTTGTGAATTTCATTTGAAAAATTCACAAATCAAAACAAAAATTAGGGTTTTGATTTGTGAATTTCCTTTCAAAAATTAGGATTTTGATTGAGGAACTCAAAAATTAAGATTTTCTTACTCTTAAACCAGGTTTGGAGATTCAAACTAGGGTTTTGATTTGGGGTTTTCTCATTCACTCACTATTGAATGAATCTTCTTCTCTAAACTAACGCAAAATGGGTCTTCTTCTCTTCTTTTCGATCCTTCTAGGTCCCCTCCAAGTATGTCCCTCCGATTCAACCCGTCGGCCGTGGTGCTTATGGCATCGTTTGGTAACCCCCTCTTTCTCTCTCTCTTCTTCACTCTCTCTCACTATATATATATATATATGTATACATATATGATATATGTGTGTATGTGTGCTTGTGTAATAAAATGAAAGAAAACTCGATTTGACCTATCCAGAAAGCTAAAGTAAGTTTGGAATTAAATGGAGTTTTATGATTTTGGTCATATGTACATGATTTACACTGAAAAAAATAAAATAAAAATGGAGCTCCTGTTGCATTTCTTGCATCTGGTGGATTTTTCATCGTTTTTATTAGTCTTATGCATTTGCTTTCTCTGGACTCTTTTTTTTTTTTTTGGCTTGTCTGTAGATAGGATTCAATGTGGATTTTTAACTTCTTTGTGGTTCACTTGTAAAATCATGCAAATTAAGCTATTGTTATAATCTAGCCTTGACCTGTTGATAATATCCATGTCTTTTGGTTCACAAATTGAGATATTGTTGGGGAAGATTGAGAAGTTTGATGAATTGATAGCAGCTGCTGCTAGGGAAAAAGAACTTGGAGAAGGTGAAGAGCAGAGTTGAAGTGGTACTATTTTAGTTTCTAGGTTGTTGGTCTTAATGTAGTACGAGTGAATGCAGTTTTAACCAGTTTCTTTAATTATAGTCGTCTAATGTCCCGTGGTCCAGAATGAGTTTTGTTAGCTATGAAAGTATTTCCTATGAACATGGAAACAAGCACAACTTGCTATTCAAATTCAAATTCAAATTTGTTATTTAACTTTTTAACTTGTTTGCTGAACCTTTCTGATTCTGATGTTCGAAATACGTGTAACCAAGTGAATGTTTCATAAAGAACTTGTTTTTCTTACTGATAAAGCCAATTTCCCATTTTCCCATTGTTTTTTCTATGGGGATTGTGGTAGTGAAGTATATATATAGCAGTTATTGTTATGTTGCACTCAAACATGCTATCTTACATTGTCATTGTACTAAATAAATTTGTTAAGTTTCTCCTGCAGCTGCTTTACAGTATTAAGCTGGGTAGAGATTCTGTCATATTTTATTTTTTTTTACTATAATAATAAATATATATTATATTTTTTCCTAATAAGGACAAGGTGTTCTATGTTGTTACCTTCTTACATATCCATATTCGAAATGTTATTGGGATTATGTCAAGCGTTCTCAATTCAAGGCCTATGCAAGTTAGAATAACAATGTAGTGACAATTCTTCCCCCATGTATTCCAAGCATATTGGGTTTTTCTTACCAAAAAGTGTGCGTTGCATATTAGGATTTCAATTGCTATTTGATTTTGGAAGGAAAGTATGTGAGATCAAGTATTTTATTAGTTGCAAATATATCTTAATATAACATGCAAACATCTACTTCTATGTCACCTTGCAAGTTCATTTGGTTGTTGGCTGTTGTACCTTGCATATGTTGACATGCTAAATTCTTTTGTTATGGCAGGTTGTCCCTGCAGCTTCTATTTTTGGTTCATCATGGACCAATTGGCAACAAATATCTACACACACAAAGTAAGTTTTCTTATTTTATTGGCAACTTATAACTATCAAAATATGTGTACATGTGTATGTATATAATGTTATTGGAGAACAAAAAAAAAAAAAGAAAATAAGAACTAAGCATCTAAATAGTGGATTTTACCATGTATATGTATGTATATACACATCTTTACTGGTTTGAATTTTACCACATGAATTCATGTTGAAATTTTCTCAATTTTTTGCTTTTTCTAAATTAATCAATGTCTACCATGTAATTTTCTAAATGGCAATTTGGATTTCCTATTTAATCATTACATGATCTTACTAGTTAATTTTATCCAAACGGCGTCAGAGTAGCACGAAACTTGGCACACACGACCGCATATGCACAAGAGACTTATGGGAGAAAACGGGACTTGAATTGGGTTCCCGGTTTGAGAGTTAGAACCGGATTTCACGCTAGACAAACTAGTTCCATAAGAAACTTAGAATTCGAGGTGTTGACGCCTCAAAATCACCAAACGGTGTCGGAGTAGCATGAAACTTGGCACACATGACTGCCTAGGCATGAGAGACTTGTGAGAGAAGATGGGACTCGAATCGGATTTCTGGCTTGGGAGTTAGAGTTGGATTTCACTTTAGACAAACTAGTTTATTAAGAAACTTAGAATTCGAGGTGTTGACACCCTAAAATCACCAAATAGCATCAGATTACCATGAAACTTGGCACACACGGCCGCTTAGGCATGAGAGACTTGTGGGAGAATACGGGACTTAAATCGGGTTCCCAGTTTGAGAGTTATTGTTTTGGGGAGAGAGTTTAGAAATTTTTTTGGTTTGTTTGGTTGTGTATTTTGAAAGTAGTTTTGGAGTTTGGGAGTTTGGAATGATTTAATATTTTGTTATAATTGAGTAGATGTGTGTGAGAGAAAAAGTGATTGAAAATGAGAGAGGAGAGAGAAAAAGTGATTGATTGATAGGTAAAAGAGAGAAAGTAATTTTGAAAATTTTTTTGGAAAATTTACAAACCAAACAAATTTTTTAGAAAATTTTTCCCAAAACCACTCTACAAATACAAACCAAACATACCCTTAGAATTCGAGGTGTTAACTCCCTAAAATCACCAAACGGCGTCGGAGTAGCACGGAAGTTGGCACACACGACTGCCTAGGCACGAGAGACTTGTGGGAGAAGACGAGACTCGAATCGGATTCTCGGTTTGGGAGCTAGAGCCGGATTTCATTCTACACAAATTAGTTTCTTAAGAAACTTAAAATTCAAGGTGTTGATGTCCCAAAATCACCAAACGGTATCAGAGTAGCACAAAACTTGGCACACACGACCGCCTAGGCACGAGAGAATTTTGGGAGAAGACGGGACTCGAATCGGGTTCCCGGTTTGAGAGTTAGAGTCGAATTTCACGCTAGGCAAACTAGTTCTTTAAAATTTAGAATTCGATGTATTGACGACCCAAAATCACCAAACAGCGTCAGAGTGGCACGAAACTTGGCACACACGACCACCTAGGCACGAGAGACTTGTGGGAGAAGACGGGACTCGAATCGAGTTCCCGGTTTGGGAGTTAGAGCCCGATTTCACTCTAGACAAACTAGTTGAAACCTAGAATTTGAGGTGTTGACGTCCCAAAATCACCAACGGCGTCGGAGTCGCATGAAACTTGGCACACACGACTGCCTAGGCACGAGAGACTTGTGGAAGAAGACGAGACTCGAATCAGGTTCCCGGTTTGGGAATTAGAGCCGGATTTTACTCTAGACAAACTAGTTTTTTGAGAAACTTAGAATTCGAGGTGTTAACTCTCCAAAATCACCAAACGGCGTCGAAGTAACATGAAACTTGGCATACACGATTGCCTAGGCACGAGAGACTTGTGGGAGAAGACGGGTGTAGACGTCCCCAAACGTCCCGGGAAGGAATCCCGTTTTGTTCATCTGGGCTCACTACAGTTCAGGACTCAAATTGTCACGGTTCTTAATCTGAACCAAAGAGTCCAAATCCGGCAAATCGTTTTTGAAAACAGATTTTTTGTAAAGAAGTGCCAAACATGGACTGCTTTGCCAGATACAGAGTCGCCACCTAAATATTTATTTTGGGGGAATTTAGGAAACCCTGACTCGTTTGCCTAAGGCCACGTGTCCGTCATCACCAAAGTTGCCTCGGCTCGGGAACTTGGGTACGATTGGGGAAGGTCAGCTATGAGCACCCCCACTCGCCCGATCAAAGATCGGCCTCTACTAACCATGATATCTTGTTTTGAAAACATTATGCGTTCTTATTCCGGTTATTAGCCTAGATTTACTACGTGATGCGCACAGCAAACAAGTATAGACTAAGTCGCCTAAATTGGAACAAAACATTTCATGTTTGTTTGTTTGAAAATGGTTTGATAGTGCTACCCGCAAGTAGGCTAAGACATGAATTTTGCCACCCTCAAGTGGGCTTAGAAAATATGGTTTTGCCGCTCTCAAGTGGGCTTAAAACTCGCGTTCAATGTATTGTTCCAATTTAAGTAACTCAACCTTCACCCGCAGGCATTCAGCAGTTATATCACATAAGTAGCCTCATGGTAACATGCTATCATGGCAACACTCACACTCATGCAAGGATGCTAAAACATAAATGCTTACCGAGTACTCCAAGCCAAAACAGAAACTAGTTAGTAATCATATGCATGATCCTAGTTCATGTTAAGATGGCTAATGCAACACATGTAAGATGCAACTATGATAGGCTCGGCTATTTCTAAGATGGCATATGATGATGCTACAACTAACACGTATTCAACTTGGAATTGAAATACAATGCAGTTAGTATGATGCGCCGAGCCCGGTGCATGCAAGACAAATGTATGGATGCACCCATGCATAGCATAAGGTATGCTAAGTTAAATATGCCCTAATACTAACCATTGAAAGTAGGTAAGTAAAAGGGAGAAAGAAGTGGGGGTTAGAAGACATACACACACTCACACACACTTATTACACAATTGCCCTCACTCGGAGGGTCTGAATAAATATTACAGTCCGAATAAATAATATTAAATTAATTATTACAGAACTTCTAATTAATTGACAAATTAAATGCGAAAAGAAGGTGGCCACAGCCCCGCCTCGGAATGCGTGAATGATGCATGCTTGACTCGTCTAGCCCGGAAACTTGCTGCCATAGCACTGTTGCCTCTGTTTACACTGCCTCACCCCTCTGAAATTTATGAAAGTCTCCAGAACTGCTTTGAACTTCATTCTGAGTGCAATGGAGTGCCACCAGCCAAAGCAAAAGGCCACCGGCCATGGGAATGAGGTTTATCGGCCAAAGATGGTGTCACCGGCTGGAATTTGGTGGCCGGTCGGCACTGTATGTGGCCGGTCGGCCATTGCTTCCTACAGAATCCTGCAGTTGACTGCAGCAGAGGGCAAACAGTGTATGACATGGAATTTCAAAGCAATGTGTGCATGGCCACTCTCCCAATCATGTAATGGACTCAAGGGAGTGTGGCCCTCGACCCTCGGGCCATCAATCACGCATTTCAATGCATGATGACCCAAAAGTCAAGTGTGCAACTTCGATATCAAATGAAATGCAAGCACAAAACACATCAAAGGGCCCCAACCCCTATCATGATTGATCAAGAGGCAAGGGATGCATGCTCAATGAAATGCAACCTAGGCATGGAGGTTAAGTATGCAACATGAACATGCAAATGAGCAATGTATATTAGGCACGCAACCTAAACATGTAAGCAAACATGGCATGCAACAACATGCGATGATGGACTTAAACTAACATGGATAGCTCGCAAGCATGCCAAAATCAGTGGCCATGTGATGAAAATGAGGCAACCAAGATGCATGCAAACATGCACAATGCAATGGCCCCGAGTCTAAGGCACAAAACACAACTCCACAAATGCATTGAAAGGATGAATTATGGCATACAATGGCATATGATCCAGCACTAAAGTATGATGCTCAATGGTCCCGAAACATGCAAGTATGCCACCCAATGCATGAAATGGCCCCCGAAACTCAAAACTAGGCACATGCATTGAACTATAACTATGCAAAGCAAGCATTATTTGACCATGAAGCACAAAGACAGAGCCAAGGCGGTCCCAAAATATGCACAATACTAGTTTAAAGCATGGCCAAAAAGTGCTAACATGTAGGGCTAAAACAATATGCAAGATTGGCTAGTAAGCATGGTTTATACCACACCTATATGAAGCATATGAAATCTCACCAAACCAGCCAAAAACAGTGAACAAAACATGTCAAAATATGCCCACATACCCACTGAAATGCAGCCAATGCATGCAAAAATGATGAGCTCCTTTAGAGGGCCATACAAGGGGTTATTAAGCACATACAAGGTAGACATGTAACATGGAAAAACCACCTCTGGAAATGGATTATGACAGCCCTAAACCTCACCAAATTGGCCCTGAAATCAGTCTCGGAAACATGCAAAGAAAGGCCTCTTTGGAAGGCCTTGAATGGGATTTCTCTACACATGCAACATAGACATAAAATATGGCCAAAAGGGCCTCGGACAGAGCCAAGGCAGACCTCAAAACTCACATAATAGGGCCTGGAAAGTGACTTCAAAGCATACAAGATGGAGCCTCTTTTGAAGGCCAATAAGGCCAACAAACAAATTAAGGAGAGAGGGGGTCACCCCCCTCTAATTTGGGCTCTCAAAATAGCAAGTGGCTAAAAGGCCAAACCAAGCATGCAACAAAAGCTTAGATGCAAGGCTCAAAACAAAAGGCAATCAAGCATACAAGGAAGCATATGACCTCAAACAGAAAAATGCCCTTAAACAAACATCAAGAGGGGCTCAAAATAAGACTTTTTCCAGTTTATAGAAAATCTCGAAAATGTTCACAAGTAAGGCTAAAATAGGATGCAAAAATAGCCCTAAAAGAGAGATTGAACAAACAAGGAAGTAGATGACTTCAAACAGCAAAGTGTCCTTAATCAATATTCAAGAGGAGCTCAAAATATGACACTTTTTAGTTTATGAAAAGTCCAGAAATACTTGCAAGTAAGGCTAATCAATGGAGCAAAAAAATGCAAGTTTAAGGGAAATAGGTGCTTACCCTTGAAGAGCAACAAAGCTGGAGCTTTTGGACCAAGTTGGTGAACCTTCAACCCTTGCAAATCAGTCCCAAAGTGCTGGAATGGATGGTGGAGGTGTGGTGCTAAGGGTTGTAGTGCAAATGGTCCAAGAAAACTAGGGTTTGGAGGCTCAAGTGTAGAGATATAGAGAGAGAGAGAGTTGTAAGCCTCTGGAATTTTCAGAACCATGGCAAAGGAGAGGGGAGCCTTCCTTTATAGAGCCAAGAGACTAAAGCTTCTCTTAGAAGCTTCAAACCAAGAGCAAAGATCCTCCATACACGTGTATGGAGGATCCAGTCTGTGCCCTCCAGCTGGCACAGCTGGCATCCACTCAATCTGTAGAATACTCCGGAAGGTCGTCGGCTAGCAAAATTGGTCGGCCGGCTACTTTAACTGGTCGGTCGGCCATCTATTTGGCCGGTCGGCCATCTTTTTTGGTCGGTCGGCAGGAAAAATCTGCTCTGCAGGGCCAACTTCAAACGGGCATAACTTCTTCATATGAACTCTTTTTCAGGTCATTCTTGTGTCAAAATTGAAGCCCCGGAAGTAAGCTTTCCAATGGCACCATCCTTGCATCAAAATTCAAGCTGTGCAAAAAGTTATGCTTGTTTTGGTGAAGGCTGCACAGTTTCGGTCCAACCGGGATGATGCCCAACTTCAACCAATCATATCTCCGCCCTCCGGACTCGGATTTAAGAGATTCTTGAATGAAAAATGAAGCCCCGGAAGTCTTCTTTCCAACGGTGGTGGCCTCATAGCTTAACTCCAAGTGTATAGACAGATAAGCTTGATTTAGCGAGGACTGCTCGTCCCTCTCTTAGCGATTCTTGCCTATCTTCTTCTCCAACTTGGTTTCTTCTCTCTTCCCTCCTTTCTTCAACTTCAAACCCCTGAGCAAGGTGTTTTGAAAGATTTTTCAAAGATTTCATCTCTCTTTCATTCATTTCCACTTTGTCCTTGCTCAGTTTACCGAAAAGCGCAACGTTTGACAAAATGTGAGCCTCGGAACATCGCAGAAATTTTATTTCAAAAATGTTTTGAAAGAGAGGGTTTTAAGGTCTAAAAACCATTCAAAATAGCTTTGGTCCAAAATGGGGTGTGAAGTTGAGATTTCACTCTCTCCTTGCCGAAGAAATTGAACCTTTGCTCTGCACACCTTTTACCATCAAGTAAACCATCAGTAATGCCCAAGTCTTAAAGGCGGTCAAAAATAGGGTGTCTACAGTTGCCCCTCTTTGACAGAGCTCGGAAGTCATGAAATGACGTGAGTGAATGTCAAAGCCCAGAGACGACCCATTTTTGACAGGCGAAGACTTGGACAAACAAAATATAGATGCAGTTGGTTGAAACCGCAGGGATGCCTACATATCCCTTTGCAAGGAATCAAACTAGCGTAGTTTAGGGGCAGGATGCAAAATGATATGCAGGAAAGACTTTGATAATTGGACTTATACGCCACGCGAAGCCGGTTTGAAAGTTGGACTTATGCAAAAAAAGGAATTGCACCTTTAGAGGATTTAAAGTCTCCTAGACCCGAGAGGGCACAGGACAGTGCGAGTGATACAAAAATACAATGTGCACAAGAAAGTGCGATGCAGAGTGGATGCACAAAAACAGTGCTAAGAAGATGCACAAAATAGTGCTATACAGGTGCACAAGACAGTGCGATGCAATGCACTAACAAGTACAGGTAAAGTGCGCAAGATAGCGCGATGATAAACTGCACAAAACAGTGCGATGCGCAAATAGCGCGATGAATGCATGCAAAGTGCAATGAGATGCGCAAAATGCGCGAATGAGATGTGATGCACAAGACAGTGCGATGCGCAAAATAGCGCGATGTAAATGCACAAACAGTGCGATTGAGGTGCGCAAAATAGCGCGAATGAAGCAATGCACAAGATAGTGCAATGAGATGCGCAAAATAGCGCGAATGAATGCAATGCACAAGACAGCGCGATACGCTAAACAGCGCGATTGATTTGAAATGCACAAACAGTGCGATACGCAACAGTGCGATACGCTAAACAGCGCGATTGATATGCAATGCACAAAATAGTGCGATACGCTAAATAGCGCGAATTGATTTGAAATGCACTAAACAGTGCGATACGCAAAAGCGCGAGTGATTGAAATGCACAAACAGTGCAATACGCTAAACACGCGATTGATATGCAATGCACAAAATAGTGCGATACGCTAAACAGCGCGAATGATTTGAAATGCACTAAACAGTGCGATACGCTAAATAGCGCGATTGATTTGAAATGCACTAAACAGTGCGATACGCTAAACAGCGCGATTGATATGCAATGCACAAAATAGTGCGATACGCTAAACAGCGCGAATGATTTGAAATGCACTAAACAGTGCGATACGCTAAACAGCGCGAGTGATTTGAAATGCACTAAACAGTGCAATACGCTAAACAGCGCGATTGATATGCAATGCACAAAATAGTGCGATACGCTAAACAGCGCGAATGATTTGAAATGTACTAAATAGCGCGATTCGCTAAATAGCGCGATTGATATGCAATGCACA
The DNA here is from genome assembly GCA_030407325.1 of Camellia japonica. Taxonomy (NCBI): domain Eukaryota; kingdom Viridiplantae; phylum Streptophyta; class Magnoliopsida; order Ericales; family Theaceae; genus Camellia; species Camellia japonica. Next base: position 85,347,767 of record JAPPVO010000036.1, read on the forward strand.
AAATAGTGCGAGTGAAACACAACCACAAGATGCACAAGAAAGTGCGAATGAGATACAAAGTGTAACTGTACAAGACAGTGCGAGTGAGATATAATGCACAAGAAAGTGCGATGAAGGTGGATAAAAAGAGTGTGATAAAATGCATTTTCTATGCAAGTATGGGGGCATTTCCTATGCAACATGGGAAGCATATTCTATGCAATATTGAAGACATATTCCATGCATGAGACAAGCATATTCTATGCAACATTGAAAGCAAGCATACTCTATGCATGAATCATAACGATGCGTGGCACGCCTGCAACAGATAGTATATGAAAGTGCACATTCTATGTAATAGAGGGGCATCAAACATGTACTCTGGTGCCTCCGATTTACCTCTCAGAGGGCTTTGCAACACGCTCAGCTCAAAAGGGGACACCCTGTTTATATTAGAGAGAGATAACATCTGCTGCTGCTTTAATTGCCATTCTGACTTGAAGCAGGCTTAAGCTTGGGGTCGAGATACACTCATACTTCGGAGTAGTGACAAGGCCTCAGGAGGTACATCCGGAGTACAATCACGGAATTTGCTGAAGGTGAAACACACTCAGATGCTTCGATTTTCCCTCTTTTCTTTTGCTTTGCAGTCCAGAACCTATATAGCTGCAGATAGATCCTGATTTTACTGTTCTCACATGACCTGGGTTGAACCCTGCAGTTTTCGAAAGAACAAATTCCTTTTTTTTGCACAAATGTGGAGAATGGCACAGCACTCTGAGCACACAACAAATCATTTTTTAAATTGAGAAAATGAGTTCTCAACCGGGTATTAGGCTTACAACTGAACACAGCGAAAAAGACTCAATAACAGAAAACAAAAAGGTAAACAACCTAAACACATCGAGACACACTCGGAACGACTCAAAGCAAGAATTGAGACAAACAAAACGAAAGACATGACACATAGATGTGTTACAAAGATGAGAGACCTCTCGGTGCACGAGGAGCCAGTTTCTTCGGGTATTGTTTTCCACCCTTCCTCATTTGCGATTCTCACATCACTCGGCCCTCAGGCTCTGTTTTTTCTGAAAAAGCCCTTTTCTCACTTTTTCTCTCAGCACACATCTCTCTATTCTTTAATCTCTCATTTTTCATCCCTCCCCAGGGTGATTGATGGATGAATAGGAAATCGTGGGTTCATGCCCAACACTGTTAGCTCGCAGCTATTTCCTCCGGTGACGTTTAGTCGATGCTCCGGATAAAGGAGTGGAGTATCTTGATCCATTCCAATCCGTGCTTCGCACTTGGTTTGATACCTCGTTGGTTGGAGGAAGAGCTTTCAGCCCTTTACTGACAGCTTCAGTTGTGCCCTTTCTGGCAAGGATGCTGGTGACAGAGGAAAGACAGGAAGCCTGACTTAACTGTGCCCCTAGTTCATTATTTTGACCATTTTTTTTTTTTTTTGCCATTTTTTTTTTTTTTTTTGTTTTTGGCTTTCTACTAAAACAATTTTGACCAAAATTTGATTTGAAAATCATGCAAGTTAGGTTATGAGCACTAAAATTTTTCCCTTTTTGGGTCCAAGAAATGGTCCAGTTTTAGAAAAATGGAATAATTTTCGAGAGAATTAGTCAACTTCAGTAAAAATTCTCAAAAACTATTTTTGCAAACAGCCACTGCTCAACGAGCATGGAACCTACTCTTGAGATGCACGACCTCGGACCCATAACAATGGAAAATTGCCCCTGTCTGAAGGACACTGCATGGCAATGAAGAGTTGCCCCTTGTTTGAATGACGACGCAGCATACTGAATGGCAACAGAAAGTTGCCCCTTGTTTGGATGATGCCGCAGCGCTTTGTAATCAGTCCTCAGGGTGACGATCACAACCGAACTCTCGGATACAGAGAAGACAAAGATGACCAGAATCATCACATGGACACAGTCGAATTTGAAGTGTTTTACGGCTGGACTTCAGAATGAAGTTGCCTACGTATCCCAAAGATGGGAATCAAGCCTCACGTAGTTCGGGGTTAAGGTACACTCGGGTATTAACCTCTCCTTTTGCGCTCTAACTTTTGCCAAGACCGCCCTTCTGGGTTTTCAACCTTGCGAGCCTTGTTCTTCTTTTCTTTTCAATTTTTTTCATTTCTTTTCTTTTCCTTTTTTTTTCAAATTTTTTTATTTTTCTTCATTTCTTTTTTGTTCTTTGCATTTTTCTTTTTCTTTTTTTTTTTTGCTCTAACTTTTGCCTGGGTCGCCCTTCCGGGTTTTCGACCCAGCGAGCCTCTCAAGGGTAAAAGTGTAGCTTGGTCCATGTCAAATGGTTCTGAGATCTTAAAGTCATCTGAATCTAGGAGAATGGCTGCTTTTCGTTGACGATGCAAGAGTCCATCTAATGGGGGGCTGAATTTGCCCCTAGTGTTGTGGATAGGAACTCAGTTGTTCTTCAGCAATGCTTTCTCCTTTCTTCCCTTCTGGGATTTGGCATTCTTGCTGATCTTCATCTTTGACTCTTCGAGCACTTTTGAAATTCTTTGCCCCTAGTTTGAGGGGTGCTTCTGATCTAGCTTTGCAAGCTTCTTTTGACGACATCTGATCTTCTTGATCTGACTTTTCTGCCCCTAGTTCGAGGGCTGCTTCGAATCTGGCCACACAGGCCTCATATTGTGGTTGACCGTTGAACACTCTGAAGTAAGGTCCAAGGTTTGAAAGCAAGGGGGTCGAGTCTCGAGGCTGAGAGCGATCCTAGGCTGCACAATCTCAAGTGCGATTCCACATAGGTCTTCGCAGGATCGCGCAAAACATTTTTTGAAAAATTTTAAGAAAGCGACTAATCGCTCGCGCGAAAGACAATGCGAAACCAAATCTGGATCAAGCCAGGATCCTTCTCAATACTCACATTAGCAAGCATTATCTCATTCATTAAGGGCCTAGCATGCCTCTCTTTCTCTCAATTGATCAAATTTTGCAAATCCCGAGGAATTCCTTCCTCTTTGTTTTCAACACAGTGTTCGAAAAAGTTTTGAAAAAAACTTAGGTTAATGCAATGATTTTAAGGCACAGAAAAGTAGGCGAAAAGCACTGCCATTTCATTCGAATTTGCTGGCACAACTGGCACAAGGTAGAAGCGAACACGAGAATATGAAAATCCCTGCTGTTCATTGAAATCTATTGGTGTAACTGGCTCTAGGCAGAAACAGACTCAAAAGAAAATGAAAAGACAAACATAAAACAAGCAAGTGATGTCCGAGGTAACACCCCCGAAATCACCCGACTCCAACAAAACAGGACTGACTCGATACAACAAGACAGACCCGACTGACTCAGTATGAAAAGACTGACTCAATACAAAATGACAAGACTGACCCAATACCCAAGTCAGAAAGCACAAAAAACTAGCATTCGCAAAATGCTCAAAACAATGCGTGCCATACGCCACATCCAGAGTAAACTGGGCGCCGCCCGCAGGTGGTTCATCCCCCGATCACATCATATTATCCCCCACAAGTTCACTGATCCATTGCCGATAGACTTTGCAGGACCCGGCGCGACGATGACCTTGTTGTCAATCAGATCTTGTATTTCATGGCGAAGACGGTAACAACTATCAGTGACGTGGCCGACTTGTTGATGGAAGGCACAGTACTTGGCTGGATCATGGGAGGGGGGAAGTTTATCTGGCAGTGGCCGCAGCTCTAGGGGTTTCAGATCCCCCTTTCTAATCAGGACTCTCAAGGCCGCTGACAGAGACATGTACAGTGGGGTAAACACCCTCTGGCCCCGAGGTGGGTGTTTTGAGGTTTGTGGCTTTTTGTTGGATGTACCAGCAAAGGGATTGACAGGCGCTGGCTGGGTTTGCTGATCTCTTCCGAGCACAGGATTAGAGCCAAAAGGAACATTCCTGGTACAACGGCCTTTTTCCCGGCTTGCCTCTTGATTCAAACTGCCCCTAATTTGAGTGGCAAAAATGTCATCCACAGTTTTTGCAACAACTGCGAGGACTTGCTCTTTGTTTAGTCCCTCGGCTTTCAAAGCCTCAATATCCCACTGAAGGTGTTCATGGGGACCAATGCTTGCCCCTGCCTCGTTCTTATCACTAGCCTCCACTTTGCTAAGAGATTGGCCTTCTCCTGATGCAGCCCGTCCCAAGGTTAGGGAGCCTTTTGACATGAACTCCCTGGTATGTGATGCAGTTGATGACGGAGCCAAAACTCCAAAGGCCAGATCTGCCACAGTTCTCTGAAGATCTTCGATCATCCTCATCAGCTCAGAAGTAGTGGGTTCATGGGTTTGGGATGATTGGGGTTCAGATGCACCCATCATGCATAAGTCCATGCTTTCCGGGATAAACACCTCAGGCTTGGGTAGATGGGCCGGGGTGATGTATACGCTGGGGTCGTAGATAGATGGTAGTGTATGGATGAGATTGAGATGTGGATGGGGTACTTGGCCATTGGGGTCTGAAGGTGGAGCTATCGTCCGGTTGTCGATGAGATTTTGGACCTCATGACGAAGGCGGTAGCAACGGTCGGTGCCATGACCGCGCTGCTGATGGTACATACAGTACTTGGAGGGGTTATGTCTGGCTGGGAGTGGGTCAGGAAGAGGTTGAGGATCGAGGGGTTTGAGATGCCCTCTTTCCATCAAGACTTTTAGTGCGCTAGTCAGGCTCATATAAAGGGGGTGAAAGTTCTGCCCTGAGCTCGAGCTGGGCCGGCGGTTTGTAGGCTTGGCTTGGCAAAAGGGTTGGCTGTGGCAACTGTATTGATTTCGGTGGAGTGCTACTACCAGCATGGGTGCTTCCTGCAATCGCCCTCCTTGTCGTTCACTTGTTCTGGGAATGATCCCGCTGTTGAACGCATTCTCGATCTGAACCCCCAGTTCATGCAAACTTTTGAAAGTGAATAGCGGAGCGACTATCAACTTTTGCAACATATCATGCTCGAGGTTTCGCACCATCATCTGCACTTGCTCCCTCTCAGAAGGCCGATCTGTCATCTGTGTTGCCTTCACTCTCCATCTTGCAACAAATTCCACAAAAGGCTCTGTTGGGTTCTGACGGGTTGTTTCAAGCTCTTGCATGGTCATTTCAACTTGGGTGTTGTACGAATACTGATCGACAAAGGCCTCAGCCAGTACTTCCCAGTCTTGCTTCACTTTGTCCTCTAACTTAGCGTACCAAGTGGCTGCTACACCCGACAGGGTTCTTCCATACAGAGAGATTTTTTGTGGCTTAGTCAGACCCATCGGCTTCAGGACATCCAAAAAAAGTCGGATATGTACCATTGGATCTCCAGACCCGTCGAAACGGTCAACATATGGCATTTTGAATCTATTTGGGAGCCGTACGGCAGACTCAGTGTGCCCATCCTCAATGTCGGGAATGGAGTTAAGGCCCTGTGCCTTTTTGAATTGCTTCTCAAGGTTCGCAATTTTCACCACGGTCGGATCGAGGTCATTAGCATCAAGGGGATAAAGGCTCTCATTAGGCTGCACCAGGGGTCTGAGCACCCGAGCTTGATTCAACCCTTCTCGAGGATTCGGACACTGCAAATCTTCAACTGGTGGAAGTGGGTCAAAGTTCGGTTGGGGTCCCAAAGCTGGATGTGAGGCAGATGCCCCAGATGGGCGTTGCGTTTCAGCATTAGTCTCATCCTGGACGGCAGTTCCCTGATTTAACGCTGCTATCACGGCCCCTAATTCTTCCGAACCCTGTGCCATCACGAGTCTACTGATGATGTGACTGGTGACTGTTGGATCAGATGAACCAATGAACCCTGTCTGGCCCTTCTTTGCCTTACCACTGGCAAAAGAAAACTGGTTACCCTTGAACCGAATCTCTGACCTGACAAATTCTATCAACACAAGTCCAATGAATCTGGGGGATATCGAAGTCTTCTGAAGCTACGGTTCCAAGACTACCCCTAGCAAAAGAGAAAATAGAGAGCATCTCAGCCTAATTTCGCCAAAACAGATATAAGCATAACAGGATGACTGTGCCCTCTACTGAATTCTGCCCCAAAATTCTGCCTGTAAACTGATACCCTCAGGTAAAACTGATTTCCAAAATATTGATGCCCTCAGGCTTGATACCCAGACTTGCAAACTGATACATGCATTCCTATAGAGATACACTCTAAAAGCACATAGCAAGCAAGTGAGAGCCAAAACACCCCTATGTTGGGGTAGGGTTTCCCTGTCCTATTTTGTTAGGAGCTAGGGTTTCACAACGCACGCAGCGGTTTCAAACAACCTATATGAGGTAAGCAACCTGTCCTAGCTTGGAATGGTCACTATGGATTCCGAATATGCACTAGGTCAAATGGTCAAAAGGGTGCCCCGGTAAAACCGGGGTTTGTTTTCCCATACTGGCAGAGCCCGCAACTGGTCAGCCTTATGGTCATGCCTTGACAAGACAAGCCTCCGGCAAACCGCTCAGGAATAGCAGATGGCCAACACGATGTCCTAGGCGCACCAATGCACATGCAATGCAAAGAAACACATAAGTGAAATCAAAACAGGATTTCACGAGTTCGAGTCAAGTTCTCTAAGTCCCCAGCAGAGTCACCAGAAATTGTAGACGTCCCCAAATGTCCCGGGAAGGAATCCCGTTTTCATCGGGCGAGCGGGGGTGCTCATAGCTCTGTCACAGGCATTCAGTCAGTTATATCACATAAGCACATAGCCTCATGGTAAGCATGCTATCATGGCAACACTCACACTCATGCAAGGATGCTAAAACATAAATGCTTACCGAGTACTCCAAGCCAAAACAGAAACTAGTTAGTAATCATATGCATGATCCTAGTTCATGTTAAGATGGCTAATGCAACACATGCAAGATGCAACTATGATAGGCTCGGCTATTTCTAAGATGGCATATGATGATGCTACAACTAACACGTATTTAACTTGGAATTGAAATACAATGCAGTTAGTATGATGCGCCGAGCCCGGTGCATGCAAGACAAATGTATGGATGCACGCATGCATAGCATAAGGTATGCTAAGTTAAATATGCCCTAATACTAACCATTGAAAGCAGGTAAGTAAAAGGGAGGAAGAAGTGGGGGTTGGAAGACATACACACACTCACACACACTTATTACACAATTGCCCTCACTCGGAGGGTCTGAATAAATATTACAGTCCGAATAAATAATATTAAATTAATTATTACAGAACTTCTAATTAATTGACAAATTAAATGCGAAAATAAGGTGGCCACAGCCCCGCCTCAGAATGCGTGAATGATACATGCTTGACTCGTCTAGCCCAGAAACTTGCTGCCATAGCACTGTTGCCTCTGTTTACACTGCCTCACCCCTCTGAAATTTATGAAAGTCTCCAGAATTGTTTTGAACTTCATTCTGACTGCAGTGGAGTGCCACTGGCCAGAGCAAAAGGCCACCGGCCATGGGAATGAGGTTATCGGCCAAAGATGGTGTCACCGGCAGAAATTTGGTGGCCGATCGGCACTGTATGTGGCCGGTCGGCCATTGCTTCCTGCAGAATCTTGCAGTTGACAGCAGCAGAGGGCAAGCAGTGTATGGCATGGAATTTCAAAGCAATGTGTGCATGGCCACTCTCCCAATCATGTAATGGACTCAAGGGAGTGTGGCCCTCGACCCTCGGGCCATTAATCACGCATTTCAATGCATGATGACCCAAAAGTCAAGTGTGCAACTTCGATATCAAATGAAATGCAAGCACAAAACACATCAAAGGGCCCCAACCCCTATCATGATTGATCAAGAGGCAAGGGATGCATGCTCAATGAAATGCAACCTAGGCATGGAGGTTAAGTATGCAACATGAACATGCAAATCAACAATGTATACTAGGTACGCAACCTAAACATGTAAGCAAACATGTCATGCAACAATATGCGATGATGGACTTAAACTAACATGGATAGCTCGCAAGCATGCCAAAATCAGTGGCCATGTGATGAAAATGAGGCAACCAAGATGCATGCAAACATGCACAATGCAATGGCCCCAAGTCTAAGGCACAAAACACAACTCCACAAATGCATTGAAAGGATGAATTATGGCATACAATGGCATATGATCCAGCACTGAAGTATGATGCTCAATGGTCCCGAAACATGCAAGTATGCCACCGAATGCATGAAATGGCCCCCGAAACTCAAAACTAGGCACATGCATTGAACTATAACTATGCAAAGCAAGCATTATTTGACCATGAAGCACAAAGACAGAGACAAGGTGGTCCCAAAATATGCACAGTACTAGTTTAAAGCATGGCCAAAAAGTGCTAACATGTAGGGCTAAAACAATATGCAAGATTGGCTAGTAAGCATGGTTTATACCACACCTATATGAAGCATATGAAATCTCACCAAACCAGCCAAAAACAGTGAACAAAACATGTCAAAATATGCCCAAATACCCACTGAAATGCAGCCGATGCATGCAAAAATGATGAGCTCCTTTAGAGGGCCATACAAGGGGTTATTTAGCACATGCAAGGTAGACATGTAACATGGCAAAACCACCTCTGGAAATGGATTATGACAGCCCTAAATCTCACCAAATTGGCCCTGAAATCAGTCTCGGAAACATGCAAAGAAAGGCCTCTTTGGAAGGCCTTGAATGGGATTTCTCTACACATGCAACATAGACATAAAATATGGCCAAAAGGGCCTCAGACAGAGCCAAGGTAGACCTCAAAACTCACATAATAGGGCCTGGAAAGTGACTTCAAAGCATGCAAGATGGAGCCTCTTTTGAAGGCCAATAAGGCCAACAAACAAATCAAGGAGAGAGGGGGTCACCCCCCTCTAATTTGGGCTCTCAAAACAGCATCTAAGCCACTGAAAATCCACTGGATTTTAGTGGCTAAGAGGCCAAACCAAGCATGCAACAAAAGCTTAGATGCAAGGCTCAAAACAAAAGGCAATCAAGCATACAAGGAAGCATATGACCTCAAACAGAAAAATTCCCTTAAAAAAACATCAAGAGGGGCTCAAAATAAGGCTTTTTCCAGTTTATAGAAAATCTCGAAAATGTTCACAAGTAAAGCTAAAATAGGATGCAAAAATAGCCCTAAAAGAGAGATTGAACAAACAAGGAAGTAGATGACTTCAAACAGCAAAGTATCCTTAATCAATATTCAAGAGGAGCTCAAAATATGACACTTTTTAGTTTATGACAAAGTCCAGAAATACTTGCAAGTAAGGCTAATCAATGGAGCAAAAAAATGCAAGTTTAAGGGAAATAGGTGCTTACCCTTGAAGAGCAACAAAGCTGGAGCTTTTGGACCAAGTTGGTGAACCTTCAACCCTTGCAAATCAGTCCCAAAGTGCTGGAATGGATGGTGGAGGTGTGGTGCTAAGGGTTGTAGTGCAAATGGTCCAAGAAAACTAGGGTTTGGAGGCTCAAGTGTAGAGATATAGAGAAAGAGAGAGTTGTAAGCCTCTGGAATTTTCAGAACCATGGCAAAGGAGAGGGGAGCCTTCCTTTATAGAGCCAAGAGACTAAAGCTTCTCTTAGAAGCTTCAAACCAAGAGCAAAGATCCTCCATACACGTGTATGGAGGATCCAGTCTGTGCCCTCCAACTGGCACAGCTGGCATCCACTCAATCTGTAGAATGCTCCGGAAGGTCGTCGGCTAGCAAAATTGGTCAGCCAGCTACTTTAACTGGTCGGTCGGCCATCTATTTGGTCGGTCGGTCATCTGTTTTGGTCGGTCGGCAGGAAAAATCTGCTCTGCAGAGCCAACTTCAAACGGGCATAACTTCTTCATATGAACTCTTTTTCAGGTCATTCTTGTGTCAAAATTGAAGCCCTGGAAGTAAGCTTTCCAATGGCACCATCTTTGCATCAAAATTACAACTGTGTAAAAAGTTATGCTTGTTTTGGTGAAGGCTGCTCAGTTTCAGTCCAACCGGGATGATGCCCAACTTTAACCAATCATATCTCCGCCCTCCGTACTCGGATTTAAGAGATTCTTGAATGAAAAATGAAGCCCCGGAAGTCTTCTTTCCAACGGTGGTAGCCTCATAGCTTAACTCCAAGTTTATAGACAGATAAGCTTGATTTAGCGAGGACTGCTCGTCCCTCTCTTAGTGATTCTTGCCTATCTTCTTCTCCAACTTGGTTTCTTCTCTCTTCCCCTCCTTTCTTCAACTTCAAACCCCTGAGCAAGGTGTTTTGAAAGATTTTTCAAAGATTTCATCTCTCTTTCATTCATTTCCACTTTATCCTTGCTCAGTTTACCGAAAAGCGCAACGTTTGACAAAATGTGAGCCTCGGAACATCGCAGAAATTTTCTTTCAAAAATGTTTTGAAAGAGAGGGTTTTAAGGTCTAAAAATCATTCAAAATAGCTTTGGTCCAAAATGGGGTGTGAAGTTGAGATTTCTCTCTCTCCTTGCCGAAGAAATTGAACCTTCGCCCTGCACACCTTTTACCATCAAGTAAACCATCAGTAATGCCCAAGTCTTAAGGGCGGTCAAAAATGGGGTGTCTACAACGGTACTCGAATCAGATTCCTGATTTGGGAGTTAGAGCCAGATTTCACTCTAGACAAACTAGTTTCTTGAGAAACTTAGAATTCGAGGTGTTGATACCCCAAAATCACCAAACGGCGTCGGAGTAGCACGAAACTTGGCACACACAACTGCCTAGGCACGAGAGAGTTATGGGAGAAGATAGGACTTGAATTGGGTTCCCGGTTTGAGAGTTAGAGCCGGATTTCACTTTAGGTAAACTAGTCCTTTAAAAAACTTAGAATTCGAGGTGTTAATGCCCCAAAATCGCCAAATGGCATCGAGTTAGCACGAAACTTGGCATACACGACCGCCTTGGCACAAGAGACTTGTGGGAGAAGACGAAACTCGAATCAGGTTCCCGGTTTGGGAGTTAGAGTTGGATTTCACTCTTAAGAAACAAACTAGTTTCTTAAGAAACTTAGAATTTCAGGTATTAATGCTCCAAAATACCAAATGGCGTCGAAGTAGCACGAAACTTGGTACATACGACTGCCTTGGCATGAGAGACTTGTGGGAGAAGACGGGACTCAAATCGGGTTCCTGGTTTGGGAGTGAGAGCCGGATTTCACTCTAGGCAAACTAGTTCTTTAAAAAACTTAGAATTTGAGGTGTTAACACCCCAAAATCACCAAATGGCATCAGATTAGCACGAAACTTGGCACACACGACCGCTTTGACATGTGGGAGAAGACGGGACTCGAATCGGGTTCCCGGTTTGGGAGTTAGAGCCGGATTTCACTTTAGGTAAACTAGTTTTTTAAAAAACTTAGAATTCAATGTGTTAACGCCCCAAAATCACTAAACGACGTCGGATTAGCACAAAACTTGGCACACACGACCGCCTTGGCACGAGAGACTTGTGGGAGAAGACGGGACTCAAATCAGGTTCCCGATTTGGGAGTTAGAGTCAGATTTCGGTCTAGGTACAATTATTTACTTAATTATCTTTCTAATTGTATAGTAGTTAAATTTTTATTTTTTTTTTGTAATTAACATATTAACACATAATTATATTGTCACTAATTATTTTTATTTTTTTTTCCAGATATTTCTGGAGTAGGAATTTGCTTCTTGTGGATTTCATGCCTATGAAGAATGCCACTAATTTTTGTTTTTGTACCACGTAGAATGCTTTAATTTTGATTTATGTTATTTTGAATTATGAATAACATTATGTATTTAAACATTATATATGTATTATAGAACATTATGTACTGGGTTAATTTTGTTGATGTATAGTTATGAATGCTAGAATATGTTTATTATGGAGAAATTACTATTTCTATACAAAAATTTTTATATTATTATACAATTATTGGTTTTTTTTAAATTGTTTTTCATTGAATACAGGTAATTTTAATATTTTTAATTAATTTACAGAAGGTTTTTTTTTTTTTGCAACGGCACCAAACCGTTGCAAAAAACAGGTATTTTATAATTTTTAATAAATATTGCATTTTTTGCAACGGCACCACACCGTCGCAAAAAATCAAAATCCTTTTTTGCGACAAAATCAATGTCGTCGAAAAAAAAAAAACAATTTGCGACGGCAATTACTACCATCTCAAATAATACTTTTGGCGACGGTAAAACAGTGCCGTCGCAAAAAGGTCTCTATTTTTACACATTATTGGCAATAGTAAAATGTCGTCGCAAATAGTAACATATGCCGTCACAAAAAAAGGCGACAGCATGATGCTGTTGCTAAAAAGTTTTTGCAACGCCCCCTATTGTGATCCCCTGTTTGCCGTCGCTAAAATTTTTTTAAGACAGCATAATGCCGTCGCAAAAGATCAAAATTTTTGTAGTGATCTCCATGTATACGTGTGTGTGTGTGTGAGAGAGAGAGAGAGAGAGAGAGAGAGAGAGGAAGTTACCGACGACGAAGGTGTTCATGTCAAGGAACCAATGAGTTGTGTTGATTTGGACAAAACTTTAGATTTCTATTGAGAAGCTCTTATTTGGAGCATAACTCTGAACATTCTGCCCTTTTTTTTTTTAGAGAGAGAGAGAGAGTGAGTGAGTGAGAGGAGGTTTACACAATTGCAAATAGAAAGTTCAAAAAATTGAGAGCATAACATATGTGAGTTGTAGACAAGCAGAGATAGCAAAGTGTAGCACTGTGGAGAAAGGGTTTACGCAATTGCAAATAGAAAGTTCAAAAAATTGAGAGCATAACATATGTAAGTTGTAGACAAGTAGAGATAACAAAGTGTAGCACTGCGGAGAGTGCTTCTCTCTCTTTCTCTCTCTCTCTCTCTCTCTCTCTCTCTCTCTAAAACTCACCACTCTTTGCGAAACGTTTTTCTGCAAAATTGTTGGAGGAGTGAAGAAGAATAAACTACGAATAGCCACAACAATCCGAACTCTTTTGACGAGGAACAAGTCAATCTATTTTCGCTGTGATTGAGTATTCTACAAGTATGAGTTTTAATTTCTAGTAATAGTGTGAGTTCATATGTAGGAAGAGTCGTACTCTATTTTTATTGTTGATGCCTTATTTAGAACAGACCGTAAAATGTTACTGTCAATTAGAGTAATATTTTACTGTGAAAAAGAATAACATGTTACTGTTTACGTCAATTTTGACAATAATTTTATTTTATTTTATTTTAAATTTCATAGTCAACTGTGATCTTGATAGATTTTGATAAAAGGATTCTAAAAATACTAACTATTTTATTAAAAATCGACATTTAGATCAAAAGTTATATCATTTTAAAATTTAAAATATTAAATTAGTCATCAAGGATATTTTTGTAATAGTGGTGTGTGTTGGATTTTTCAAGAAATTTTTTTTGTACTTATCCTTAATGCATTAAAATTTTATTATGAGGGAAGTTTGACCAAATCCCTCTTTCTATCTACATGCTCCCACAATGCTTTTTTACCTATTTATTTATACACAAACTGTTTAAAGGGTTAGTTTGGAATTTTTTTGTTTGTTTGTTAAAATAGCTTGTAGTATAACTAGTCTATTGAAGGGAGTAAAATATGACGAGATTAGTTATAATAGCTAACAAGTCTTTCTTAAAAGGTCTATTGAAAATGTTTGCAATGTTAATAATTAAAAAAAAAATATATGAGAGAGAAACTTATCTTATATATTCTAATTGATTGTCACCTTATTAAATTTAAAAAATAAATTTAATTTTTGAATTAGAATAACAATGTCCTATTTTCTATCATGGATGTTTCTTTCTTTCTTTTTATGTTTTTAATAATGGTGGTCTAATCTCTTACCTATGGTGTTATCATGAAATTTTTTACTTTAAAATCAAGTGATGGCTCGAGTTTTGAAATTTTAGTCATTTAAGTTATGTGAGGATCGAATAAAGATATATAAATATTGTGGATCTATTGAATTGTCAAATATTTTGTACATATAGTGTATGGAGTTATTATCTAGTTTTTCAATAATTTTATGCGAGAAAAGTTAGGGATTATGAAATTTTTTTCATGAAAATGATCATGAAAGATTTATGATCCTTGGATTACCTTGATTAGTGTGTGATGCTTTATTCTAAGTGTAATTCAAGGGTCACAAAACTTTCATGAAATATTTTTCATGATACCTAGCATTGCTGATTTTATGCTAGTGTTCTGCCCTCCCAATAGTGAAGATTATGAATTTACATTGCTCTGAACAGAGAGAAATGGGCACTGAAAGGCTCACTTATGAGTTACATATTTTTGCACGAGATAAATTTAGTAGAATTAGAGCTGCTTGCTCATTGAAGGGGACTTCATGACTTCATTTATTTATCAAATATATGAAACAAACATAAATACATAATGTAACAATAATTAACGTAACAACTCAATTTCATCCCTAAAAAAATTAAAAATTAAAAATTAAAAAAAAATTAAAAAAATAAAAGAAAGATACATAATGTAGACACAAATATACCAACCAAGCAACTGGTATGTGTAATTCCTAGAGCTATTTTTATTGAGTTACATAATTTGAATTAGTAATTTTATTTCTTCTTGTCTTTTGAATGACAGAAAGTACAGATTGCGCCATCTTCTCCTTTACTGTCCTCTTTGGTATCAGAATCACATTAGCTGATTGGCTCTTCTTACACTTATCTGACATTTTTCTCAACTCTCTCTCTCTCCCTCTCTCCCTCCCTCTCTCTCTCTCTCTCTCTCTTAATTGTATGTTGCATTTTGCTGTGGTGCTTCTGAAGATGGAATGATGGGGTATATTTATAGGCACGAAATTCTTTTCTTTTTTTTTTTTCTTTTAAACTTTTCATTGGCTTGGTTGTGTGTGTGGGTGTGGGTGTGGGTTTGTGAAACCAAGTTAATAGGTTTATCTATTGTATCAGTGTGTGTCTTTGAGAGAATTTTTTTCTTTTTTTTGGAGGGGGGGGGGGGGGGTTGGATTCAGTGATATTTTTATAAAATAATATTAGATTAATGAAAAAATTTAAGATTTTAATTATCAATATTTATAAAATTTATAATTAATCTTTTTTATTATTTATTTTTTTATTTTTTGAGAGAGCTAGTTGAAAGACCCACCTCGCTGTGGGTGTGGATGTGGGTGTGGGTGTCTTAGGTGACTCCATTTCATGACAACAAAGAAATAACAAAACTCGAGAAAGATGCCTTGTCAACATGAATTTTTAATGAATAGTAATACTTTTAACAGAAAAATTACAAAGTTTGATTTGTAAGATTAGAGTGGGTTATATCCCTCTAAATTGTTCCTATGTATCCTTGCTTCTTCTTTTTTTTTTAATAAACTTTTTTTTGGTGAGCAAAAAAAATATTAACAGAAAAATTAATACAAAATCATGTAAAATTTTAAAATGTGTTCACTTTAAAAAGTAAATGCCCATATGATGTGTGATGGTGTGTATAATTGAATGAGGCCTATCTTGTGTGTTTGAGAAGCCTAGTTGAAAGGCCCACCCCAGTGTTAGCCGTGTTTGATGAGGTAGAAGCCCATTTAAGAGATCCACTTGAGGTGTGGGTGACTCAATTTTCTATAATGACCAATCAAAAATAATTTAATTTTTTTTTATAAAGAAAATGGCACCTTACTTACGCGGTCAATATGAATTTTCCATAAGTAATTCAATAACATACAAAATAATATAATAAATTTTAATTTTATCACTTTAAAATAAAAGGTCTATTATGTTGGCTTACATTTTCAAAAGAGTAATAATATATAAAAATAAATAAATAAATAATTATACAAAATTATATAACTTCTTGTGGTAGTTTCATTTCCAATAAAAAAAAAACCATCTATTATCTCTATAATTTCAAAAATGTCACTAACATATTATTTTGGATAGGTTTATTTTGGGTTGTTTTGGAAATTTGGTTAAAAATTGACTTTTTGATTTTTTGACTTTTTTTCTAAAAAATGTATAAAGAAATAGAGAGATGATGTGATCTAAAATAAGTTTGACTTTTAGCCATCTTCCCAATAAAATGCGCAATCTCGCCACAAATTACTAAATTTCGGATATGTTTATTACGTTAATTTGTGGCGAGATTACGCATTTTATGATTAATATTACTAAATTTTATGATAAAGTTACACTATTTGTCGGAAGGTACATATGATACATACATTTGGAGGGGTATGTGCAATAGCATTTCTTTTATTTTAGAATGATAATGTGACAAAAAACATTTGTGTAATTAAGACATCTCAATGGAACATGTATTTTAGGGGTAATTACATCTCTGAATGTCAGAAAAAAATACAAATTTATGAAAAAATTTACAATTTTAATTATTAATATTTATAAAATTTCCCACTAATTTTAAATGCCGTTTTCAAAATTTCACCGATTTGATATTTCCCCTTTATTTTAAAGTGATATTCTCAAAACCCAACTAATACATTATGTACAAGTTTTGTGTTTGATTTATATTTTTATATATCACTACTCTTTTATAATTAGGGGAAAACAAATGAAATTCTTACAGAATTGATATACTTGTACCATAATAATGTAACTTTGATATTTTAAAAAAAGGAGCTTTTTTGATAAATCCACTTTCTAAGAGTTTTATTCCATCCAACCCATATTCTTTTTTATTATTCCATTAGGTCCTATTTGAGATAAGAAGACCAAAATACCCTTTTCATCTACTTATGTTCCATTTAGTTCACATTATTTTCTTATGTTTCAATAAGTCCTATGGGTGACATAATTACCAAAATACCCCTAATGTGAATGTTCACACCATTAATGTGAATGTTCATATCGTTAATGTGTAGGGGCCCGGCCCATGTCGATCCTCGTGGGTGCCCGGAAAAATTCGAGTCGGGCCGGGGCGGGCCCGGCCCATTGACAATATTAATATTTACATTGACATGTTAACATTCACATTAATAGGAGTGTAAAATTGGCCCGCGTCCCGTGGCGACGCGAAACCTGCTGGTGGTCCATGGATGGCTCGGGGCGGGCCCGGTCCAGCCCATTGACAATGTGAATATTCACATTGACATGTTAACATTCATATTGATAAGAGTATAAAATTGGCCCGCGCCCCATGGGCGGCCAAAAGCCTACCCGCGGCCCGGGGCGGACCCGGCCCGACCCGTTGACAATGTGAATATTCACATTGACATGTTAACATTCATATTGATAGAAGTGTAAAATTAGCCCGCGCCTCGTGGCTGCCCGAAACCCGCCCACGGCCCGTGGGTGGCCCGAGGCGGGCCCGGTTCGGCTTGTTGACAATGTGAATATTCACATTGACATGTTAACATTCACATTGATAAAAGTATAAAATTGGCCAGCGGCCCAAGGCTGGCCCGGCCCATTGACAATGTAAATATTCACATTGACATGTTAACATTCACATTGATAGGAAAAAATTAGCCCGTGCCTCGTGGCTGCCCGAAATCCGCCCACGGCCCGTGGGCGGCCCGGGGCGAGCCTGGCCATTTTTTTTTAGTTCTTTTTAATTTTTTCTACCAAAAGTTTATTATTTTCCACAAAAGAAGACACTAGGCCTCAGCGTAGGCCGAGCCTCGGACCGAGCTTTGAATAGGCCTTAACCGGGCCGATGGGCTGGGCCTGGCTTCAAAGTGATGGCCCAGGCCCTAGCCTAGGGTCTCGGACTAGGCTCGAGCCTGGGCCCAAACGAGCCTTTCCCAGGCCCGGTTGGACCGGCCCATGGGCAAAAAATTAGGCCCAGGCCCTAGCCCTGGCACAAGGGTATTCGGGCTTTGGACGGGCCGATGGATCGAGCCTCGGGTCGGGCCAGTGGGCCTGCGCCTAGCCTCGAGCTTAGGTCGGGCTTGGGCGGGCTAGACCATTTTTTTTTAATTCTTTTTAATTTTTTCTACCAAAATTTTATTATTTTCCACAAAAAAATACATTGCGCCTCGGGCGGGCTGGGCCTCGGACCGAGCCTTGAATGGGTCTTAAACGGGCCGATGAGCAGGGCTGGGCTTCAAAGTGATGACCTAGGCCCTAACCTAGGGTCTCGGACATGCTCGGGCCCAGACCCAAAGGAGCTTGCCCGGGGTCGTGGACGGGCTTCGGGCAGCTCATGGGCCGCGGGCCAATTCTACATTCCTATCAATGTGCATTTTAACATGTCAATGTGAATATTCACATTGTCAACGGGCCGGGTCAGGCCTACCCCGGGCCGCGGGCAAGCTTCGGGCAGCGGGCAAATTTTACACTCCTATCAATGTTAATGTTAACATGTCAATGGGAATATTCACATTGTCACGGGTCGGGCCAAGCTTGTCTCGAGCTGCGGTCGGGCTTCGGCCCGTCCACGAGTTGCGGGCCAATTTTACACTCTTATCAATGTGAATGTTAACATGTCAATGTGAATATTCACATTGTCAACGGGCCGGGTCGGGCCCGTCCTAGGCCGCTGGCCGATTTTATACTCTTATCAATGTGAATGTTAACATGTCAATGTGAATATTCACATTGTCAACAAGCCGGGCGGGGCCCGCCCCGGGCCGTCCACGGGCCATGGGCGAGTTTCGGGCAGCCACGAGGCGCGGGCTAATTTTACGCTCCTATCAATGTGAATGTTAACATGTCAATGTGAATATTCACATTGTTAACAGGCCGGGCCGGGCCGGGCCCGCCCCGGGCCACCCACGGGCCGTGGGCAGGTTTCGGGCAGCCACGGGGCGCGGGCTAATTTTACATTCCTATCAATGTGAATGTTAACATGTCAATGTGAATATTCACATTGTCAACGGGTCGGGCCTGCCCCGGGCCGCGGGCAGGCTTTTGGCCGTCCATGGGCCGCGGGCCAATTTTATACTCTTATCAATGTGAATGTTAACATGTTAATGTGAATATTCACATTGTCAGCGGGCCGAACCGGGCTCGCCCCTGGCCGCTCATGGGCCGCGGGCGGGTTTTGCGCCGCCACGGGATGCGGGCCAATTTTACACTCCTATTAATGTGAATGTTAACATATTAATGTGAATATTCACATTGTCAACGGGCCGGGCCCACCCTGGCTCACAGGCAGGTTTCGGGCCCCCCACGGGCCAATTTTACATTCCTACCAATGTGAATTTTAAAATATGAATGTTCACATCATAAAATTGCTAACCGTTCAAAAAATATTTATAAGGGTATCAAAATTAAATATAAGGGCATAAGTGTCCAAGAAAATAGTGTAAATCAAGAAAAAGGACTTTATGGAATAAAACTATACATACATGGGACTAAATGGGTTAAAAAATTCCTTCACGGACTTCTTGGGTTAAAACACTTCTAAATAGGATTTATGAATAATTTTCCCTTTAAAAAATATTAGCTATCTTAATGGATCTTTTATTTTAAAATAATATGATAAATTAGAAATACATTTTTTTGAGATTTGCTTAAAATATGGATCACTCCTTGTGATTTGAGAAATTAAAAATACTCCATTGTTAGAATTTTTCATTTAATAGAATTAACACACAAAAAAAAAATTCTAACTATTCTCTTATACAACAATAAAATTATTTAAATTATTAATTCAAATATATTTCTAACATCATTACAAGCTATTAATAGATTTGATAATTTATTAATAAAATGAATCATTTGTTATAAGATTATAAACTTGAAGGGGCGGGACATAATTTTTAAAATTATAAAGGACAATATATATTTTAAGTAAATTTTAAAAGATATATTTATAATTTATCTAAAATAAAAAATAAAAAAGTTTTCATATAATTTTATATTAATTTTTTATATACTTGTCGCCCGTCTGCACCACTAACTACCACCAGATTTGCCAATTGGCTCCAACTAGCCGAAAGTTTTATTTTTCCTACTGGAGTTTCATCTTTCTCACATGAGATATATTTTTGCATGAGATAAACGTGTTGTGAAAATTTTCATATATTTTTTTTCCTCGTGTAATTTGAAAATGGGCAATAAACCACAAATAACAAGTAATAATATGGTTGAAAAATTAAAGACACAAAATATCAAATTAATGTGGTTCAACAAAAATTTCTACATCCACGGATCTAACTCCAAATCAATTTCCACTATAAAATAATCAGATTACAATGGTTTATCTCTAGCCATAATTAGAGATATACAATCATCAAAATAATATTCTTGAATCACTAATCAACAATTATATCATCACCAATACAATGGGTTTCAGCAAAATCAACCAGAGATAAAATTTAAGTCTCACCAAAATAAATATCTCAAACTACCAATCCAAAAAAATTTCGACAAGATCAACTCTAATTAAAATGTAAGACTTACTTTCATGAACAACATGCTAAAATTTTATCAAAATTGAGCTAGAAACTCTAAACTTTTTATCCCTTTTTTTTCTCTTCTCTCTTGGCGCTCTCTTTGTTTTGTTGCTGCTACTTATTCAAAATTAGAGGCAAAGTCTTCTTTTTATCTTTTGTCTTCCAGGCAGACCAAAAAACTTTCAAGAGAAGCATTCTAATTTATATAATAATAAAAGAAGAGAAATAAACTTTTGACTCAAGTGAGAGTCTTTGGTGTGGCCCACTATAACGCCCCAACATTTCACACGTTATTGATATTGTCCACTTTGGGTCATGCTTGCACGAATTTGTTCTTTCCAGTGGGTCATCCATCTCAGAATTACTCCAGCCTAAACATGCTTAACTGGGGAGTTCTGCTAGGGATCTCACCACCTGGGAAAAGACCTTGATGCTATATAAGGGTCCAGGTTTTTACTTTTATAGCCCAGGAACTCCACTTTCATTCTCGATGTGGGACACCGAGACTTTACAATCCACCCCCTTTAGGGCTAGACATCCTTGTGCAGCAGCCTACCTGCTCACAAACCCGTCCACATGCACCGAGAGACGCCAGAGGCCCATACTCGATACTCCAAAGAGTTGGCTCTGATACCAAACTGTCACACCCCAAAATTTGGACAATTAAATATTAAATTAGGACTAAACCCCAATCAATATTCCATCATCCAAATGCTAGGGGTGAAACAAAATCTAAATGTTTTTATCTCCATAAGGTTTAAGTAAATTTCAATGCTTAAACGAAATATAAGGGATAAAAAAAACAAATTAACAAACACCAAGCAAACCATCCATCATAAATTCATGACTATCCAATACCTCCAACATTAACGTAGCATAAATAGTCAAAACAACTTAAATAATGTAAAGTCATAAAATAACCCATAACGCCAAATTGTCAAAATACTAAGGTCAAAATAAATAAATAACTAAACTAATATCAACCATAAACTCAATAAAACACAAGAAATATGAGAGACTTGTCCTACAACCATAGTTATTTCTCATCTCTACCGTAGTCCTTACTAATCTTGCAAAGGAAGTTCAGTTGCGTTCAAACAAAACGCACCTGAGATGCCAAGAGACAAAACGGGTCAGTATACAAGTATACTGGTATGAGTACAAGATGTGACACTCACGTGTCTACCAGACACTTACAAAAGTACACTTAATTCTTGTTATGGGACAAGACAAGCAGTTTCACCCGCACCAAGACGAAGTGGTAGTTTCCCGAGATACGGTGACATTTAATTTTTTGCCCGTACACAACTAAATATAAATTGAGTATACAAAAAAAAAATTAAATAAATAAAATATGGTGGGTCAGCCCTTGAATAAAAAGTTAGTAAGACCCACCATTCTGCAAAAAATAAAGTTAGTATAATTTAATCATAAGTAAATTACTGAAGAATTATAAAAATGCACTGTTTCATACTTAAATCACTTGAATTGACCAAAACTTAGAGAATAAAAGTTGTGCAGAATCAAATTTCCTAAAAAGTTATGCTAACAAATTTAGTAGAAATTGAACAGGTTGAGGGAAAAACTTAATAGAAGAACCTAGACGGAATTCGACCAAAAAATCTGAAGCTGAAAATAAAAAAAAATGCCCTAAGATGATTTTTTTCGGACAAGTTCAAAATATGAAAAGTGTTCAGAATAATGTTTTACTTCAGTTTATGAAAAATCAATAAAAATGAGCTTGTTTCGTGAGTTAAAACAATATCTAAAATCTGCATTGCTAAAATAAATAAAAACTATTGTAACCAAGATCATCCGTTCACAAGTTCTAATAGATCTTTTTAGTAAAAAGTTAAAATATAAAAGTTGTCTAGAATTTCGTATAAATGTCTCTGCCCAAATTTCATAATTTATCAAGGTCATTTACTATTTTTCAAGATGTACAAATCAAAGCAGTTCAAAATATACCAATAAGTTCATATTTAATTCTTTGTACCTTAACTCTACTATTTCGGCCATTCACTTCCGGCCTACACATATATTCCATGTGCCCCCCGTATATCTAACACCGCTCTGAAGCCAAACTTACACAGGGATATCTTCCCGAGTTTGACCCACATTCCCCGGACGGTTAGCATATACGTACGTGCGTAAATTAAAGCACTCGTCTACTCTTGAGAACGAGACAACAATATATATATATACACAACACCTCATCTACTCATGAGAACGAATATCACAATGTCGAGCCTAAGATATTCAAATAAATCTCATAATCCTCACTATTTTTTTATACTCTTTCTCACCAGTTCTCAAATAAAATAATAATCCATAGAGTCATTGTGGAATATTCGGAATTTATCTATGGGTTCCAAGTTTATTTTAATTTCATATATCCATGAGTGTGATTACAACTATAAAATAAATACATATAAAAACCCTAAACATTGCATACACAACTAATCAAAATAATTAAAAACAATCCATCATCTTCATACAAATGCAATATCAAGCCAACATCAAATAAATAAATAAAAACAACGAAATAAACATAAATTAAGAAAAGTGGGTTTTGTACTCACAATTATTTTTCGAAGGTCAAAGAGTTACTTGAAAAATTAATAAAACCCTCAAAGTAAAACCCTAACCCTTTCTCTCTCTTTTTTTCTTTTTTTTCTTTTTTTTTTCTCTCTACCTCGCCACTCTCTCGCCGTCTCTCTCTCTCTCTCTCTCTCTCTCTCTCTCTCTCTCTCTCTCTCTAATTAATTATGAACTTTTTGATATTGTTTGAATTGTAATGATTTGCACATTTTGAAAAATAGTAAATGACCTTGATAAATTACAAATTTGGGCAGACTGAGATAACATATTATTTTGAACACTTTTCGTGTTTTGAACTTTTTCGAAAAAATCATGTGAGGGCAGTTTTATTTCATTTTCAGCTTCAGATTTTTCGGTCGAATTCCATCTAGGTTCTTCTATCAAGTGTTGCTCTCAACCTGTTAAGTTTCTACTAAATTCGTTCATGTGGCCTTTTAGGAAATTTGATTCTATACAACCTTTATTTTTTTGAGTTTTGGTCAATTCAAATAATTTAAGCATGAAACAGTATATTTTTATACTTCTTCAGTAATTTACTTAGGATTAAATTGTGTTAACTTTATTTTTTTTGCAGAATGGTGGGTCTTACTAACTTTTTATGCAGGACTGATCCACCATATTATTATTATTATTATTATTATTATTATTATTATTATTATTATTATTATTATTATTTTGTATACTAAATTTATATTTGGTTGTGTACGGGTAAGAAACTAAATGCCACTGTATCTCGAAAAACTACCCCTTTGTTTCGGTGCGGGTGGAATTACTTGTCTTATCCCGTAACAAGAATTAATGTAATTCTATTTGTTCTTGGTGAACATGTGGGTGTCAAATCTTGTACTCATACCGGTATACTTGTATATTGACCTATTTTGTCTCTTGGCATCTGGGGTGCGTTCTGTTTGAGCACAACCGAGCTTCCTTTGCAGGATTAGTTGGGACTACGGTGGTGACGAGAAATAACTATGGTTGTAGGGCATGTCTCTCGGATTTCTTGTGCTTTCTTGAGTTTATGGTTGATATTAGTTTATTTATTTATTTATTTATTAACCTTAGTATTTTGACAATTTGGCATTGTGGGTTATTTTATAACTTTACATTATTTAAGTTGTTTTGACTATTTGTTGCTACTTTAATGTTGGAGGTATTGGATAGTCATGAATTTATGATGGATGGTTTGGTTGGTGTTTGTTAATTTTTTTTTTTTATCCCTTGTATTTTTTTTTAGTATTGAAATTTACTTAAACCTTATGAAGACAAGAACATTTAGATTTTGTTTCACCCCTAGGATTTGGATAATGGAATATTGATTGGGGTTTAGTCCTAATTTAATATTTAATTGTCCAAATTTTGAGGCGTGATAGTTCTAGGTTACCCTAGACATGTGAGAGTTTAGGTGATCCTCGGATTGTGGAAACATGGATTAGCTGGTTTAGTTTAGTGGTTGAATTTATTCTAAGTATTTATGAATGCATTTTTGTGTGTTTACCTTGAAGGTGATGGCTAGAAGGTATAATTTGAGAAATGCTGAGCCCAGTGACACAGGGGAAGAACCAACTGCTAATGCGGTGGTGACGGCGGTTACTACTGGGGAAAACAATACTCTGCAGGTTAATGTGGAGGAAATGATGGCTCAGTTACTTCAGGTTGTGCAGAACAATAATCAAGGTCAGCATAGAGATCCCTTTGCAAAGAGAAATAAAGATTTTGGTTCTTTGGGAGGTCAAAATTCTCTAGAGATGGAGGACCCATTGCAGCTGACTTGGGTCCAAAAATATGAGATGGTGTTTGGTTGTATGCAGCTCACCGAGGCATTTTCCCGGATGGTGAGATCCCTAGTAGAACTCCCCAATTAAGCGTGTTTAGGCTGGAGTAGTTTTGCAATGGGTGACTCACTGGAAAGAACAAATATGTGCGGATGTGGCCCAAAGTGGACAATATTGATAACGTGTGAAGGGTTGGAGCGTTACACCCACTCAATTAAGGAGGGACACCAACTTTATTGTGTTTGGATTGTGAGTAAGTTGAGAGAAGAAAAAAGTTATTGTAGTTTTTCAACAATAAATAATAAATAAAAAGGGCGTGTGTCAGTTTATTTTATTTATTTCATATTCAGGGGGATAATTTAGATTTTATAAATTATTTATAAAGAATAATTTTGATTTCTTGATTTCACTATTTTTTATGAGAAATAAAATTTGAGTTCTAAAGCATTTCTCTACTTTACAATTTCCCTTCATTCTTCATTCTTGGTTATCTTTTAAACTTTACAAACAAGTAACGGGAGATCTTTTTGTTGGAAAATAATGATTTTTTGGCAACTTTAATTCGAAATTAAAATGAGACTCAACCGTCGGTTGAAGTGGATCTAAGTGGTTTTGTATTATCTTAAGTGAGAAGATTGCAATTCAAAAATAATGAGCCGAAACCATTGAGTTATGAATGAGAATTGTCTCATAAAGTAGGCATCAATAAAGTTAGGTTTAGATTTGGACTTAGTCTTGGTTTAGACTGGGCCTAGACTTGTACTTGTGCATGTGCTGGATTTGGTCTTGGACTTGGTCTTGGACCTAGTCTTGAGCTTTGGGCTAAGTTAAGTTCAGCTTAGTTTGTGCATGTGTTTGAGATTGGGCTTGGATCGGGTTGTGACCCAACACCCGTATTCATTTTGCAACCCATCTAGTTTAATTCTTAAAACCTATACATTATATACACATTATTATTTATATAATGATTTTGGAGTTTTGAACCTTTGCAACTTTAGCCCTCATGGCTAGAGTTGATGTCATTTGATGCCCCTATTGATGTTAGCCTTCATGGCTAAGGCTCTCCCCTACTAGTATAAATAAAGGTCTTTCTCCTCCAACTTAGTAGGTTGTTTTTAGAGAGATTTTGTGATGGAAAATGAGATAATGTTTTGAACTAAAAAGTTGAAGATAATATTTTACACTAAAGAAAATTTTTCGTATCTTTTTTTTGTTAGCCTCTTCTTTGGTTCTTATTAGAGAGAGTGCAGTTATTGTCAAGTTTGTAGAAACTATTCAAAAGGTGCTTCTGCATTAGCTGATTTCGACCATCGTATCTTGGGAGGCAAACGTCGGCATACCTCCAGCACCTATCAAGAGGCAGTGAATCTGTTTTAAGGAAACTGTGGTATCACACAAGTTTCAGCTTGCTTCTTTTCTTATTATTTATTCTTTAATTTTTCAAAATTTAGTTTACCTCGATGTGTTCTAATCTTTAGTTATCCATGTTAATAATTTATTTTTTTAGTAATGTAATGTAATCTAATTTATTTTCGTATTTAGTTGTGTTGTTTATTCTGTATCTCATCCTTCAATAAAAAAATTATTTTGTCATTCCTATTTAATTTATTTTATATATTTTTCTTGTATTATTATGGAAAAATACCAACAATCTTAAAATAGAGTTTTTATAAATAGTTTTTGGGAAAAAAAATAGTTTTATTTTAATTTATTCTAGTAACTCTTGAAATTAAAATTAATTTAATTGCCTAGAGTTATTGGATTGTTTTGAATTGTTTATTTCTAATAATTTATTCATGCAATTTATTTTATGTTAATTAGTTGTTATTGCATGAGTTACTTGATTGTTAGTGTTTAAGTTGGTAGGAGTTTATAAAAATAAAAATTTTATTATGTAAGATTCTTACTCTATTATTTGATTTGTTTGATTGTTTTCTTTTGTAGCTAACTTTCTTTACAGGTTTACCTAAGCGAGAAATGATGATATATAATAGAACAAATAAAATAAATTAGAATTAGTAAATTGGACTACTAATTTTTTATTTGATCAGGATTACCTTTACGTGGAATAAGGAATACTATTAGACCTTCAGAATTTTAGTAAATTTAATTATTCACTTTATAGTTCAGTTTGATTTCGAATTTATTTCATATGTTGTTTTGAAAATGTGATGATAATTTTGATTTAATTTGATTAATTAAATTCTAAAAAAAAAAAACAAACAAAGAGTTGGATTTTGAGAATGTCAAGAGATTTAACTAGTCGAGAGATTTCCGACGGTATAATCTCCAAACAGGTTTGTTTTAGAAGAAAATTCAGTAAAACCGTTTTGATTTTTTTCTATATAATGGTCTTATTTCTGAGTTTGCTTATGATTATGTTGTATTATAAGGTGGATGGATCCTAAGAGATAATTAGTGCATGGTGGAATAATTTTGCATTATAATTATATTAATTAATTGTTGTTTCGGTTGTGAGTTTTTCCATGTCTTGATGTGTATAATCAAGTGATTTACTCTAAACATTATTGTGTATTGTTGGAATGTAACTCTATTGTTTATAAGATTATTTGCTTATAGTTGGATAGTTGGAATGCCAATATTATGACCATAATAGTCTTATAAATGTGTTATTTCATAGCCATGAAACTCATGACATTCTTGTAATTGCAATGCATCTATAGCCTTTAAATTACACATTGCGAGTTATAGTTGAAATTACTTGTGTAATATTCACTTTATTGGTTCATTAACTTATTTTGTATCCAAGTGTGTATATGAACAGTGAGCATGGAGATTTAGCAACAATGAGGATAGAGCTTTGTAATGTGCTTTATACAAAGATAAGCATTACAAGAGGAGAAGTGTGTTCTTAGCTAAACAGACGAGTTCAAATGCAACCATCAACTTCGTTCTGTAGATTTAGACAATTTGTAATTGTAACAGTTGTAGTTGCATTTCCATTTCCATTTCCATTTCCATTTGTAGTGGTTTTAATTTCTAATTTATAATAGTTTCACCATAGTGAAAGGAAAAGAGGAATGAGAGAAATTGTAAACCTTCGGGTTTAGAGAAAATCTTTGTGATTAATTTTATTATTGCCAAAGTGTTTTGGTTTTCTATAATGGAAACCAAAGTTTAGCCTTGGCTAAAGAGTATTTCTGATTTGTTCAGAAATGGAAACTAAGATGGATTTAGTTTCAAACCTTTGTGATTAGAGAAAGTCTTTAGGTTTAATTTTTTTTATTCCTAAAGTGGTAGGAAACTAAGTTTTGAGAAAGTCTTTCGTTATAAATTAATTATTTCCAAAGTGTTTTGTTTTGGGAAAAAAAAAATGCCAAATTTTACATAAGCTAAAATATTTCTGATTTTTATTCAGAAATAATGGACTTAGTTCCGGGAATGCCAGTTAACTTTTATGAGTGGTGTAATTCTGATAGCAATTTTTAATTGCTTATTAGTTTTGTAAACTTGGTTTGTTTTAACCTAATTTATTCCCTGAAAAACTTAATTCTAAATTTGTTTCTCATGTATTAGGAGTCAACATGCTCTTGAAAATTTTGTCTAAGGTTAACTAGATCTTAAGTGGGACCGGTGCGACCCCTCCAGTCTTCTTGGAAACTTTCCTAACCATGTTCGATTCTATGGTAAGTGGTGAGATCAGTTTTGAATTAAATTTCAGACTTTGGGATTTTCTAGTGTTAAGTTTAGTTTCTGGAAATACAGAATAATGAAATTCTATTGTGATTTTTCAGAAATGGCTTCAAAAGGTGACAACAGGAAATGTTGTTCCACCTAACAACCTTAAACCTTGCGAGATTCTTAAAGGAAGATCTAGAGAGATCAAATGTGATTAAAGGAAATCATAAGATTGCAAGATGATATCTCTGAATTTATCAAAAGCAATTAATATGTTATCTTTGTGTCAATTATAGCACGTATGATTGCTTTGTGGCTTTGCTTAAGAGCAAAGATGAGACAACTCGTTAGAGTGGGTAAATGTATCTTTTGAATTTTTATAATTCTGAATATATTCTTGAATTGGTGGCTCCTAGTGAGTGCAAGATCACTGATCATAGAGATAGAAAACTGGTGGTTCTTAGGAGGTGTTAGACCGCTGACTACATAGTTATGAGATTATGGTTCCTAGTAGTAAATAGATTACTGATCACATGTTAAGACATGATGGTTCCTAATAGTAAAAGAGTCTACTGATCATATGTCAAAACATGATGATTCCTAGTAATGAAATAGTTTACTGATCTTATGTCAAGACATTGTGATTCCTAGTAGTAGAGTGACTACTGCTCACATGTCAAAGCATTGTGATTCCTAGTAGTGGAAAGACTATTGGCCACATGCTAAGAAATTAGTGATTCTTAGTGATAAGACTACTAGCCATGTTATGAAGTTCCGAATAGTAGACTATTGAACACTAAATCTGTATTTCCTAATAGTAAGGCTATTGACTTCAGAGTGACAGGTTGGACCAAATTTGTTTGGTGCCTTGAATTCAGAAAAAACCTAATTCGGTTGATGACAGTTTGGGATTGTGTTTTCTGTGATATGATTATGAGAGTCTCATAATCATTGTGACACAAGAAATTGTTTAAAGACCCTGCATGAATTATGGAAAGGCTAAAAGCTTTCATATAAATTTTACAAATGTGGGGGTGTTATGCAAAAGGTGGCAAATGCGGGTGTCATGCAAAAAGTGGCAATACTTAAACCCATTATGGTTAAAATAAGCCTTAAAATCCGTTGACTTTGTATTCAACGGTTATGTACAATATAGTGGTGCATATTGGTTTTTTGTGTGGACAAATTTGATATTCAAATTTACACAAGAATATGATCATGAAATTGAGGAAGCGATTTTCATGAGAAAAGAGATGTGTCACGCCTCACTTTTTCGTTACTCGAAATCCATTACCAAATTCATTAAATCAAATCAATTTCAGAGATAACATACGGAACATCCTTACATCATGAGGAAGAATAAATCAAATTCTCTCATTCGAATATAAAATGAATGCAACAGGAGTGTATCTAAATGAATTGCCCGAAGGCTTCCATCTTAAAAGTAGAAAGAGGGTTTAACTCTTTTACATCAATGGCATTCTGCCCACAATAAAAGGCCCCGTAGCCAACAGGTAAGGAAGATCCATGACCTTGTAACACTTTTCGATATTCACCTGAAAAAGGATTAGCAATGTGGAATGAACATAATGTCCAGCAGGGATCTCAACATGATCCCAAACAATAACAACTTACAGATAGCTATGATCATGAATGCTTAGTCTCATACTACATAAATAATATGACAGTTTATACACAAATATACATATATAAGGCTTTCCTCAAACTCATTCATTTCATTCAATAATGTAAGCAATTCACCATTCTTTTTTCTAGTTACCCTTTTTTCCAAAATTCATATGACAATAACAATTTTATGAAAAACAATTTCACTAAGCCCATTATGTTTTCTCCTACTCTCCAGACTCATACCTAATTTGCCTTTTTAAAACATGTTCAGAAGCATTCAATGCCCTTCATATTTTCACAATCTCTACACACTACTTACGTCCATTTCCAACACATTTATGACTATACAAGTATGCCTTTGGTAAAAAGGAAAACAACAAACAATCAACAACTATCTACTTCAACAATTTAGGCAACACGACCTTTCAGAACAATAACCATCATAACCCACAATGCACCTCGATACACAAAGACGACAATGATAAATAGGTTTTGTTCTACCTGCCTTTAGCATGGTAAGCTAAGAATACACCTTTCCACAATGAAATGCCAATTTACCAGACACCGACTGGAAGGTAATGGTACCTCTACCAATTCTCCAGGCGCTAGCTAGAAGGTAATGGTACCTCTCATTCTCTGCGCAATACCCATATTCCAACCATTACTTCATACAACAAGTATAATTAACTCGAGTACACTACCTTCACATAATCATTTCAACATCACAATGTCATCGTCCACCGATGACCAAGGACAAAACCTCTAAACAAAAAGTATTCAATGCCATAATACAATCATCCGATTTTCATAAGGCATTAAGTCCAACAACACAATAATGTTCCAAGGTTTTCAACTTTCACCAAGGTTCTTACTTAATTTTCAAAAGAGTTATAACTACCTCTACCTTCTCTAGGTCAATCTCCATAATTCCCAATTCACAATATACTAATTATATATAAAATAAATGAGACTCATTTTCTTCATTTAACCAAAAACTCAATCCACAAATAACAAGGTCATAATCCGCTCAATTTCAACTCAACAAAGGTATTACCCAACCTTTCTAACCTCATGATTAACTCCCTTTTTAACAATTGCAAGCTACCAATTTGTTATACTCAACCATGAACAACCCAACACAAAATAAATGTTAAAACTCATGAGACTAGATAAATCTCAAACTTATCAACAAGTCATCATTTAAATCCCTTAGTTCACAACATGATGATTTCACAACTTCAACCCCTCTTTACCCATTATGCATTTTTTTTTACAAAAAATTAGGGCTTTACCTCTCTCTAAACATGAACATGTTAAGTCACTCCCTAATTTAACCCAACAACAAACAATTTCCCAAATCTCAACCCCAGACATCCAATCTTAGATCCCCTTTTATGCTTTTCAAAAAATCCATAAGGAAAATGGTTTTTATGCAATAAAACTTACCATATGTCTATCTATAAACGAAGTATTAAAAAGGATTAAAAAAATCCCTACCTCAAGAGAGCAGAGGAAGAAAGCCCAAAAATCAACTTCACCAGAATTTGATCTCCACCGGTCAAGACGAAGCCCTCGATGTGCTCATCATTTTGGTACAAGGAACTAGTACTAAAATCTCAATGGATTCTTAGAATCACGAGAAAATGTAAAGTTTTGAGGGTTTAGGTAGAGAGAGATGAGAGAAAAAGAGAGAAGGATTGTATAGAGAGAGAGACACATTCAGAAAATGAAATGAAAATGAGCAAAAGATCAAAACATAGCTGAAATGCGCGAAAAATGAGACAGATCACGTGTTTGGCCGCACGTGCGACGCCCTCTCCTGCACGTGCGGAGCGGCCTCCCGCACGTGCAGCTCTCACCCCTGCACATGCGGTCTCTCTCTTACCTCCACTTCCGTACCTACCTTTTATGCAGTCTACCACACAGCTCTCCCCAATTTCCCCACACGTGCGGCCTAATCTCCCGTACATGCGGCCCTCTCTCCGCATGTGCGGCCCTAGGCCCCGCACGTGCAGCCCTAGTCCTCTAGCCCAGAAGCTCCACTCTAGACACTCCAGACCCGACCTCGCACCTTCCGAAACACGAGAAAACTCGAAATTGAAACAAACAATAACGAAAATTTTGAGGAGTTTTCAAAAGTAACGAGCCCAACCGTTGACAAAACCACACTTTAAAACCTGACATTTTAACGAGAGTAAATCCAACATAACTCAAGAGAACAAGGCAACTACGTACCGGTCATCACAAGATGAGCCTAGAAAATGTTAATATGCTAGGACTTTAAAGTTCTTCTATCTAAATCTTTTTAAACCTATATGGTGGCTAGTGAGGCTAAAAGCTTCTTTGAAGCTATGATTTCTCTAAAAAATTTAGCTTTATCTTGCATAGGTAGTAAGCCTTAGGATGCAAGTGAATAAAAGCCGATAAGATAAGCTTGTTATCAAAGGATACCGGCAAAGAGAAGGTCTGGGTTACTTTGATACGTGATCACTAGTTATAGTGAGTGTGATCGCAATTGTGTGACATCCGGAAATACATCAAAATGGATGTTTAGATAGCTTTCCTATATAAAGATTCAGTTGAATAAATCTTTAAGGTTTGAATACTTGAGAAGATATTCAATACTACCAAGTGGATGTTGTATTCTAAGTTTGATACGAAAGATATGGACCTTACAGATGTGATTCTGCTTATTAAGATTACTAGAACATCTGGTAGTATTGTTATTTCTTAGTCTTATTATGTTGATAAAATACTTGAGAAATTTAGTAAATCATATACAAGTGTGTCGAGGACACTGTAAACACCCCATTTTTTACCGTCCTCAAGACTTGGACATCATCGTTTGAACACTCGATCATCATCCATGCTCGTGTTCGTTTTGAGTTTCTGAAGGTCTCGGCTGCGCGCCTTGCCTTGGAGCCTCTCAACTTGTTTGTTTTGTGCTTGGTCGTGGACCAAGAGCTTGTGGTTTGTTTCTGAGGGAATGGGGTGGCCTTTTGGCCAGCCCTCCAACTCAGCGGCCAGGCCCTATGCCTATCAGCCTCTTCTTCTTTCCATCGGCCATAAGTGTTGGCCGATCGACACCCTTTTTGGCCGGTCGACCATCTTTTTGGTCGATCGGCCATTTTTTTGGCTGAGACCCCTTTTTCTGCTTTTGCAGATATTTTTCTTCCAACTAGTGCCAACTGTTGGTCACTTGGTGTATCCTCCATACACGTGTATGGAGGGATTTGAACCAAGTCCTAGCTTGTTCAAGAAGCTTAGGACTTGGATTTCTATAAGAAGGGAGGCCCCTCTCCCTTTCCAGAGGTTCTAAAAATCTGATATAGAAGATATATATATATCTCTCTCTCTATATTTCTTCCTCTCTCTCTATATTGTGTTAGTTTGTGCCTTAAAGTGTATTTTTTCTTCATTTTTGCACTACAACACCTAGCAACACACAACCATCTTTGAGCTGAGATTCTTGGGAGTGTTATTTGAGCTCTGAAAGTTGGTTTTTGCCTCAGAAGTTGCTGGTTTCGAAGTTGTGCTTCAAGGGTGAATGTATTCCCCTTTTAAGCCATTGTTTGTATACCATACTTAGCCATCTTTGCATGCTTCTTTTGGCTTAGCTTTCAACTTATAAAAGTCTTGTTTTGAAGTGCTTAACATGTTTGTTTAAGACCTCTTTGGTGTTGGGGGTGGTCTACTCCCTTGCATGCCTTATTTGCTAGGCTTTTGAACCATCTCTTTAGGCCTTTGTTTTAGCCTTTGTTTGGCCTCTTCACCACTGAATTCCAGAGGAATTTTAGTGGTGTAAAGTGTGTTTTGAGGTCTTAAATAGGTGGGGGTTGTCCCCCCTCCTCTTCTCTTGTATGCTTGTGTTGATGGCTCACCAAGTTGGCATGTTTTTCAACCCCATTGTGGCTCCATTTCAGCATATCTTAGGCCTTGTTTTGCTATGATATAACACTGTTTTGGTTTGGTTTGATCACATCATGCATGCTCCTTGCACTTGTAGTGCAAATCCTCTCACTAGCCTAATGTGCATCATGCTTTTGACCATCATTCTAGCATGCTTTTGGCTCTACTCAAAGAAGCTTTTACTCATGTTTTAGCATGCTCAAGCTCTGTTTTATGTTGTTTAGGTCATGCATGCCATGCTTTGTATAGCCATAGTGCATTCTAGCTCACTAGCTTTGAGTTTCCAAGTCACTAGCATGCATTGCTTGGGCTATTTGCATGATTTGGCATCATTTGATATGTGATTTCAGTGCATGTAGTATGGCCATGCACTCACATGTGTCACTCTTTCAATGCTTTGGAGGGGTTGTTCTCTATGCCTTAAATATGAGCCTATATGCATGCTATATTGCCTAAGCTTGTGGGCTGCCATATCAGTGCATTTTTAGTGTTATTTTGACATGCCATAACTCTGATTTTTGTTGGTATAGTCATCTCATGCTTGGTTTTGGTGGGTGTAGTGTAATCCTCCTCATTGGCCTTGTATGCGTCATGTTTTGTGCTCACCATGCTAGCTTGTTTTGGCCTCACTCCATGCATGTTTTGGCCTTATTTTGACCTGCCTCGGGACTGTTTTGAGTCACCTTGGCCCTTTGGGGCTTGCTTGATATGGCCATGGTGTAAGTCCCTTGGCTAGCTTTAAGCTTTAAGCCCACTAGCATGCTTTGTTTGCCACATGTGCATGATTTAGCATCCTTTGGAATGTAATTTCAGAGCCTATTTCATTGCCACACCCTCATATTTTCCATTCCTTCTATGTGCTTGAGAGTTGGTGCCTTCATGCCTTGCTTGTGAACCAATTAGCATGCATGCTTGTATATACTTTCGGACTTCATTTTCAGCATGCTTTGGCCATTGTCTTGGCATGCATGAGGCTTGCTTGAGTTTGGTTTGGTCCATTAAGTGTTGCATTACATTGCCCTTGCCATTGCATTGTTGTTTGCATGTTGGCGCATACTCATGTTGTTTGCATGTTGTTAGCATATTGTTGCATACTCATGTTGTTTGCATGTTGCATGTTGCATGTTGCATTATGTTTGCATGTTTGTTGCATTGCATTGTGTTTGGATTGGATGTTGATCCAAACACGGGAAACGAGGGGGCGTTTCATACTTGAAGTGATGAAACGCGCCTCATTCCTTCGCTCACCGACACCGTTGATCATGCATGATCAGGTGGAGGTTCATTGAGTCTTATGTGGTATTTGTGTGCATTCATTTGACATTAATTTGTGCAACTCGGCCTCTTTGGCCATCATGCATTAAGATGCGTGATTGATGGCTCGAGAGCCGAGTGCTACACTTCTTTGAGCTTTAGACATGATAAAGAGTGTGGTTGCATACACATTTTCTTGCAAATACACTGCCATGCCTCTGTTAGTACTTTGTTGCAGCAAAAGGGAGAATTTGCAGGAAGTAGTGGCCGATCGACCACTTAGTCTGCCAATCGGCTACCAAATTTGGCCGATCGCCCTTAACCTTGGCCGATGGCCACTCCTCTTGGCCGACCACCTCCCAGAATGTCCATAAGGTGGATCAGAAGTATCTTGGAGGTTGGCACAATTTTCAGAGGTCTAAAATAGTGCAAACAGAGGCATCACGAGGCACGGTAGTGGATTTCCAGGGGGACGCGACCGAGCATGCATCTTTCGTTGTTCAAGGTGAAGCTGGGGCAGCCTAATTTAGATGTTTTTCATACTTAGTTGGTTGTGTAACTTAATTAATTTGATTAATTAGTTGGCTTGTAATTAATTAGCTTAGCGTAGCTAGTTAGTTGATTTATTCGGACCCTCCGTCGAGAGGGCCAACTGTTGTAATAAGTGTGGATGCGTGTGATGCATGTCTTTCAACCACCATTTCTTTCTCCCTTTTACTTATCAGCTTTTGATGGTTAGTTTAGGGTCATATTTCAATTAGCATCTTTATGCTAGCTTGTTTGAATCCATTCATCTGTCTTGCATGCACCGGGCTCGGTGCATCATGCTAACTGCATTATATTTCAATTCCAATTTGAATACATGTTATCAAGTTGCATTTCTTAGAATAGCCGAGCTTATCTTAGTTGCATTTTGCATGTGTTGCATTAGGCATTCTTGAGATAGCTAGGATCATGCATGATTACTAACTAGCTTTTGTTTTGGCTCGGAGTACACTGTGAGTGTTTATGCTTTAGCATCTTGCATGTGTGTAAGTGCTGCCATGATAGCATGCTTGCCATGAGGCTAACTGCGTAAGTGATTAACTGCTTGAATGCCTGTAGGTGGAGGCTTGATTGCCTGGATTGAAACAACTCGATGATTGTAAGTTTTTACGCCCACCTAAAGTGGCAAAATCATGTTTTTCTAAGCCCACTTGAGGGTGGCAAAACCGCGTCTTAGCCTACTTGCGAGTAGCATCTTCAAACCATTTTCGAAAAACAAACATGAGTTGTTTTGTTCCAATCTGCGTGATTGAGTCTATACTTGTTTGTTGTGCGCATCACGTAGTAAGATTAGCTAATTAACTGGAATAAGAATGCATGTGTTTTCAAAAACAACATATCATGTTAGTAAAGGCTGATCTTTGATCGGCCGAGCGGGGGTGCTCATTGCATGACCTTCCCCTCTCGTACCCAAGTTCCCGAGCCGAGGCAACTTTGGTGATAACGGACATGTGGCCTTAGGCACGAGTCAGGGTTTCCTAAATTTTCCAAAATAAAATATTTAGGTGGCGACTCTGAAATCTGGCAAAGCAGTCCATGTTTGGCGCTTTTTGATTAAAATCGATTTTCCAAAACGATTTGCCGAATTTGGACTCTTTGGTGATTTATCAGTCTTACATTGTACTTTGTGAGATTAGATTCAGAACCGTGACATGAGCCCGAACTGTAGTAGCTAAGAACAACGATTCGCGCCCTCGCGCGCGGTTCGGATTTCCGGGGTGGTCTACAGACACTGTTAGACTTATGTCTACATTTGGTCAAGAATAATAGTAAAAGTGTATTTCAACTAGTATATTCTCGAGGTCATTGGAAGTTTAAAGTATCTGATGACTGGTACAAGGCCAGGTCTAGCCTACTTAGGTAGCAGGCTAAGTAGATACACGAGTAATCCCAACGCCTATCTTTAGAGGGCGTTTGTATGGGTACTAAGGTATTTACATTACACCCGAACTATGGATTGCATAACACTTGATATCCAGTTGTACTAGAAGGGTACAAAGGAGCCTTTTGGATATCTGATACAAAGACTACGAATCCATTAGTGGATATGTTTTCTCTAAATTGGAGCTGCAACCGTGTCTTGGAGATCTTCCAAGCTAAAGTGTATCACGAGATCAATGATGGAATCAGAATTCAGTGCTTTAGATAAAGCTACTAAAGTAACTGAATGGCTTTGCTATTTCCTTGAGGATATTCCATGTTGATCAAAACTTGTGCTAGCAATTTTGTATACTTTGCGACAACTAATCAAGTATTGGTAGGGCACAGATAGAAGATCTAGACATTTTCGTCGAAAACATAATTCCATACGATGACTACCCTTGTGTGTTGTCCCTATAGGCTATATACAGTCTAAGGATGATCTTACAGATTCGTTAACCTAAGGATTAAATCGAGAGTTAGTAAGAAGTCGTCAAGAGGAATGGGGTTAAGGCCTTTAACGAATGGTTGCTCCAATCCGCGTGATTAAGTCTATACTTGTTTGCTGTGCGCATCACGTAGTAAGATTAGCTAATTAATCGGAATAAGAGCGCATATGTTTTCAAAAACAACATATCATGTTAGTAAAGGCCGATCTTTGATCGGCCGAGCGGGGGTGCTCATTGCATGACTTTCCCCTCTCGTACCCAAGTTCCCGAGCTGAGCCAACTTTGGTGATGACGGACACGTGGCCTTAGGCACGAGTCAGGGTTTCCTAAATTTCCCAAAATAAAATTTAGGTGGCGACTTTGAAATCTGGCAAAGCAGTCCATGTTTGGCGCTTTTTGATTGAAATTGATTTTCCAAAACGATTTTCCGGATTTCGACTCTTTGGTGATTTATCAGTCTTACATTGCACTTTGTGAGATTAGATTCAGAACCGTGAGTCCGAACTATAGTAGCTAAGAACAACGATTCGCGCCCTCGCGCGCGGAACGGAGTTCCGGGGCGGTCTACAGGTTCTGGCGACTCTGCTGGGGATTTATAGAACTTGACTCGAACACTATGATATGTTGTTTTGTCTACACTTATGTGTTTCTTTGCATTACAGTTGCATTGGTGCGCTTAAGTCACAGTGTTTGCCATCTGCTATTCTTGAACGGTTTGCTAGAGGCTTGCTTGGAAAAACGTGCCATAAGGCTGACCAGTTACGGGCTCTGCCACAATGGGAACACAAACCTCAGTTGTTACCGAGGCACCCTTTTTGACCATTCGACCTAGTGCATATCGAAATCCATAGTGACCATTCCAAACTATGACAGGTTGCTTACCCGATTGTAGGTTGTTTGAAACCGCTGCGTGCGTAGTGAAACCCTAGCTCCTGACAAAATAGGACAGGGAAACCTTACCCCACCATAGGGTTGTTTTGGCTCTTACTTACTTGATACGTGCTGTCAAAGTGTGTCTCTACAGGTTGTATGTATTAGTTACAAGTTTGAGTATCGTCCTGAGGGTATCAGTTTGGTTATGATTTTGGGGCAGAATTCAATAGAGAGCACAGTCATTCAACTATGCTCATATCTATTTTGGTGAAATTAGGCTGAGGTGCTGTCTGTTTTCTCTTTTGCAAGGTAGTCCTGGAACCATAGCTTCAGAAGGCTCCGATATCCCTCGGGTACACCAAACTTGTGTTGATAGACTTTGTCAGGTCAGAGATTCAGTTCAAGGGCAATCAGTGTTCCTTCGCCAGAGGCAGGGCAAAAAAGCCAGTCAGGCACAGATCACCAGTTCAACAGTCTCCAGATCAGCGGTCATTATCCACCTCACCTGTGCGCAGTTGGGCTGAGATATCTGCTTCCACCCCAGAGAGGGAATACACACCTGTCCAGTCAGATCCGCAGTTTTCAGTTAATATGGAGGACATGATGCGTTAGCTCCAAGAAACCATGCAGGCCATGCAGCGGGATGCTGTTCCCCAGGCAGTGATTACTGCACGTCAGGCAAAAGTGGTAGCTCAATAGGCAGAGTTGATTACCAGGCTTCAGCAGCAGCATCCACCACAACAAGTCGGAGCATCTGCTTCGCATCCGCCCCCTCTCCTACCTAGGGTTTTGACACCCGGGGAGACTACAAACGTCTAGGAAAATACGGATGTCCCAACGGGGCCAGTTCCACACCCAATCCTACCCCAACTGTCCAAAGCACCGGCTAATCCAGTGGACACACCGTTTGAATTTAAGGTGGATCCAACAACGCTGAAAGTGAGCAAGCTAGAACAGCTGTTCAAAATAGCTCAAGGCGTTAATTCCATACCGGACATAGAGGATGGATACACCGATTCAGCGGTGACTTTGCCGGACCGGTTCAAGATGCCGCATATAGACCGATTTGACAGTTCTGGGGATCCCATGGTACACCTGCGGTTGTTCTCAGATATCCTAAGGCCAATGGGCCTCTCCAGACTGCAAAAGCTTTCCCTCTTCGACCGGACCCTATCGGGTGTCGCCGCCATCTGGTATGTGAAGTTGGAAGATTCTATCAAGAGAAGTTGGGAAGAAATGGCCGAGGCCTTCATTGCCCAGTACTCATACAACACATAGATCGAGATCACAACTCGTGATCTCGAGACAACGAGGCAAGAGCCAAAAGAGGGCTTCTCCGACTTTGTAACCCATTGGAGAGCCAAAGCTTCTATGATGACCACCAGGCCGGTTGAGAAGGATCAAATACAGATGGTTGTGCACAACCTCCAACCCAAACTGATGCAAAAGATGATCGTCTTACCCCTCCCTACCTTTGCTGATTTACACGAGATTGGCATACAGATTAAGGACGCCATGAAGCAGGGTCTGATTGACCAGGAGAAGGAGCAGCCCAGAAGGGCGTTTACCCGCAGTTCGAATGAGACCACCAGTGGTGATGCAGCTGCTAGAACTTCAGACATGGGCATGGTCACCACCACCACACCAAAAACAGCCACCCCATTCACCGGTGCGTCCGAAACCAGCTCACAAACAACCAAATATCCATCCCGAGGCAAAAGGGTTTTCACCCCACTTTATATGCCTTTGTCTAAAGCCCTAGGGGTCCTACTCAGGAAAGGACATCTGAAACCGTTAGAACAGCAGCCTCGACCCGATCCTCTCCCTCCAAAGCATGACTCGGCTACATACTATGCCTTCCATCAGCAGCAGGGTCATGATACCGACTCTTGCTTCAGACTACGCCATGAGGTTCAAAATCTCATTGACAACCAAGTAATAGCACCTCCAGAAAAACCAACTGTCAATCAAAACCCTCCACATAGGCAGGTAAACTTCATCCAAACAACGGCCAACCCGTTTGACCCCAGTATATACATCACCCCAGCCCATTTACCCAAGCCTGAGGTGTTCATTCCGGTCAGCATGGACTTATGCATGATGGGTGCACCTGAAACCCAATCATCTCAAACCCATGAACCCACTACTTCTGAGCTGATGAGAATGATCAAAGATCTTCAGAGAACTGTGGCAGATCTGGCTTTTGGAATATTGGCTCCGTCATCGACCACATCGTATGCCAGAAATTTCATGCCAAAAGGCTCTCCAATCTTGGGACGGGATGCATTGGAAGAAGGCCAATCCCTTGGCAAGATGGAGACAAGTGGTAAGAACAAGGTAGGGGCGGGCATTGGTTCCCATGAACATCTTCTGCGGGCTGTTGAGGCTTTGAAGGCCGAAGGACTGAACAAACAGCAAGTGCTTGCAGTTGTTGCAAAAACTGTGGAGGACACTTTTGTCGCTCCAGTTAGGGGCACTTTGAATCAAGGGGCGAGCCGGGAAAAGGGCTGTTGTACCAAAAACACCCCTTTCAGTTCCAATCCTACACTCGGAAGAGATCATCAAAAGTCAGCACCTGCCGACCCTTTCGCCGGTCCATCCAACACAACCAGCTCACAACCTGCTAAATACCCACCTCGGGGCCAATGGGTGTTCACCCCACTGTACATGTCTCGGTCAGCGGCGCTAAAGGTCCTGATTGGGAAGGGGCATCTGAAGCCCCTGGAGCTGCGGCCATTATTGAATAAACCTTCTCTCTCCCATGATCCGGCCAAGTACTGTGTTTTCTATCAACAAACCGGCCATGGCACTGACACGTGTTTTCGTCTTCATCATGAAATACAAGATCTGATTGATAAAGAGGTCATCGTCGCGCTAGGTCCTACAAAGTCTATCGGCACTGGGTCAGTGAACTTGGAGGATAATGTGATTATGTGATCGGGGGATGAACCACATGCGGATAGCGCTCAGTTTACTCCAGATGTGATGGATGGCCCGCACTGTTTTGAGCATTGTGCAAATGCTAGTTTTTGTACTTTCTGACTTGGGTATTGGGTCAGTCTTGTTGTGTTGTATTGAGTTAGTCTTTTTGTACTGAGTCAGTTGTGTTTGTCTTGTTGTATCGAGTCAGTCCTGTTATGTTAGAGTCGGGTGATTTCGGTGTGTTACCTCGGACATCACTATCTTGTTTTGTGTTTGTCTTTTCGCTTTTTTTTGAGTTTGTTTCTGCCTTGAAGCCAGTTGCGCCAGAAGAGTTGAATAAAACAGCAGTGATTTTCACCCTTGTGCATCTGTCTCTGCCTTTGAGCTAGTTGTGCCAGAGATTTGAATGAAACAACCTAGATTTTCGCCTACTTTTCTGTGCCTTGAAATCATTGCATCGACCTAAGTTTTTTTCAAAACTTTTTCAAACACTGTGATGAAAACAAAGAGGGAGGAATTCCTCTGGATTTGCAAAAATTTGATCAATTGAGAGAAAGAGAGGCGTGCTGAGCCCTTAATGAATGAGATCATGTTTGTTAATGTAAGTACTGAGAAGGATCCTGGCTTGATCCAGATTGGTTCTACATTGTCTTCGACGCGAGTGATTTGTCACTTTCTTAAAAGATTTCAAAAAAATATTTTGCGCCGTCCTGCGAAGACCTGTGTGGAATCGCTTTAAAGATTGTGCAGCCTAGGATCGCTCTCAGCCTCAAGACTTGACACCTTTTGCTTTCAAACCTTGAACTTGGATTCAGAATGTTCAATGGTCAACCATCAAATGAGGCCCGCCAGGCCAAATTTGGAGCAGCCCTTGAACTGGGGGCAAGAAAGTCAGATCAAGAAGATCAATGTTAGCAAAGGAAGCTTGCAAAGCTAGATCAAAAGCATCTCTTGAACTAGGGGCCAAAAAATGTCAGATGTGCTCGAAAAGTCAAAGATGAGTCTTTTTCGCAAACCAATGAAGATTGGCCAGAAAGCCAAATCTGAGAAACGGAGAGAAAGAAAGTTTATTGCTAAAGGGAAATCAAGTTCCTATCCACAACACTAGAGGCAATTCAGACCCCATTGGATGGACTTCTACATCATCAGCAAACAGCAGCCATT
This sequence comes from Camellia japonica, assembly GCA_030407325.1. Classification (NCBI taxonomy): domain Eukaryota; kingdom Viridiplantae; phylum Streptophyta; class Magnoliopsida; order Ericales; family Theaceae; genus Camellia; species Camellia japonica. The sequence continues at coordinate 85,390,179 of JAPPVO010000036.1, forward strand.
CTCCTGGATTCAGATAGCTTCGAGATCTCAAACTGATCAACATGGACAAAGCTATACTTTTACCCTTGAGAGGCTCGCTGGGCCGAAAACCTACAAGGGCGACCCAGGCAAAAGTTAGAGTGAGAAAAAGAAGAAAAATGAAAAGAAAAGCAAAAAGAACAAAAAAAAAATGAAGAAAAAGAAATGAAAAATTTTGAAAAGAAATGAACAAAGAAAAGAAGATGAAAAGAATGAAAAGAATTGAAAAGAAAAGAAGAACATAGCTCGTAAGGTTGAAAACCCAGAAGGGCAGCCTTGGCAAAAGTTAGAGCACAAAAGGAGAGGTTAATACCCGAGTGTACCTTAACCCCCGAACTACGTAAGGCTTGATTCCCATCTTTGGGATACGTAGGCAACTTCATTCTGAAGTCCAGCCATAAACACTTCAAATTCAACTGTCCTGTCCATGAGATTGAACGGGTCATCTTTGTCATTTCTGTATCTAAGAGTTCGGTTGTGATTTTCACTTTGAGGACCAACTATAGTGTGTTGTGGTGCCATTCAGACAAGGGGCAACTTTCCGTTGCCATGAGTTTCCATTCAAACAAGGGGCAACTTTTCGTTGCTAGATTTGATGTCGGGCAGTGCCATTCAAACAAGGGACAATTTTCCATTGTTTCCGATCTGAGGTTGTGCATCTTGAGAGTAAATTCCGTGTTGGTCGAGCAGTGGCCATTTGTAAAAATAGTTTTGAGAATTTTTTTTATGAGATTGACTAATTTTCTCAAAAATTATTCCATTTTCCAAAACTAGACCATTTCTTAGACCCAAAAAATGAAAATTTTCAGTGCTCATAGCCTGACTTGCATGGTTTTGAATTAGAAAATCAAACAAGCATGTTAATCTAACTCTCATATTGGTCAAAATTGTTTTCGTAGAAAGCCGAAACAAAAAATGGTCAAAATGATGAACTAGGGGCACAGTCGAGTCAGACTTTCTGTCTTTTCCCCATTATCAATGCACTTGCCAGAAAGGCCATTATCAATGTATTCGCCAGAAAGGGCACCTTGTTCGCCAGAAAGAGCACAACTGAAGCTAACAGCAAAAGGGCCGAAAGCTCTCACATCCTCCAAGCAGCGAGGTATTAAGCCAAGTGCGAAGCACAAACTAGAATGGAGTATGGTATTCCACTCCCTTATCAGAAAAGGTCTGGTCACATCCGAACTGGCCAAGGGCATCATCAACCGATGTCAATTGTATATTTGCTACACACCCAGTTGTAGCGCAACCCCTCTGTGGGAAAGTTCACTGTTGTGAGCAGAAGAAGAAGAATCTAGCGGAATGCTAGGGGCAATAGCCCACAACTTCCTGTTTATCCGTCAACCACTCAGGGGAGGGATAAAAAATAAGAGAGACTGAAGAATAGAGAGATGTGAACTGAGGGAAAAGTGAGAAAAGGGCTTTTTAAGAGAAAAAGAGATTGAGTGCCAGAGTGATGTGAGAATCACAAATGAGAAAGGGTGGGAAACAATACCCGGAGAAACAGGCTCCCTGTGCACATTTGAGTCTTGTGTTTTGTTGTGTTTTTGTTTATCTCGATTCTTGTTTTGAGTCGTTTCGAGTCAATAGATGTGTTTAGGTTGTTTACCTTCTCTTTCCCTTTGTTGAGTCGTCGTGCGCTATGTTCAGTCATAGGCTCAATACCTGATTAAGAACTCGTTTCTCAATTTCAAATTCAGAAATAAAATCGTTTTGTGCTTGGAGTGCTGTGCCATTCTCCATATTTGTGCAAAACAGAATTTGTTTTTTTCATAAAACTGCAGGGTCTAACCCAGGTCATGTGAGAACAGTAGAACAAGGACCTATCTAAAGCTACATAGGTTTCGGACTGCAAAGCAAAAGAAAAGAGGGAAAATTAAAGCATCTGAGTTTGTTTCAACTTCAGAAAATTCCGTGATTGTACTCCGAATGTACCTTTTCAGGCCTTGTCAATGCTTCGAAGTATGAGTGTGCCTCTACCTCAAGCTCAAGTTCAAGCCTGTTTCAAAGCCAGAATTGCGATCAGAAGTGCTCTCCCTGAGCACCATGTCCTTGCCAGGGGCATCTTGGTTGTGTTTGCAATGAGTTCCTAGAAGACCAACTGCGACGATGGAAACTAGAGTTCGAATGGCTGTTGCCTAAAACGCAAAGGTTCGGGATTTCCGAGACTAAAGTCTGGTTTAAATACCCAGGGGTGTATCCCCGGCTTGAAATCTGTATGGAAGCCTCATAGGTTGAGATAGCGTGTATGCACCTCAATTCTGGATACTGAACCAACCTAGTCTGTCACCCCATTGGAGAATAGGGAAAGTTGTGAATATGGTCAGGAAGAAAGACGGCATCCAAAGTGTTCTACGTGAAGAATCCTTGTCAACATTTCAGAACCTTTATACCGTGAGTTGAAGGTAAGTGTTCGAGGAACATAAGGGGAGATCCCCGTCAGAGTAGAGCGGTTCATTGCCACTCACCCCGTGAGGTGCATTCTAAAGCGCCGCTATGTTTGTTTATTGCATTCCTTAAACTTCATGCATTGTATTGCATTGTACCTATCAAGTTTCTTTCTCATACATGCACGATATTGTATGTATGGTTTATTTGAAGCTGGCACAGCCAGGCGATATTGTATATGCGGTTCATTCAGAGAAGTTCCGTTTAAAATTGATTATGCGTAGTGTATCTATCACACTTTGTTCATATAGTGTATCTATCACATTCTCTTCACTTAGTGTATCTATCAAACTTTGTTCATATAGTGTATCTATCACACTCTCTTCACTTAGTGTATTTATCACACTTGGTGCATTTAGTGTATCTATCACACTTTCGTTCATATAGTGTATCTATCACACTCTCTTCACTTAGTGTATCTATCACACTTTGTGCATTTAGTGGATCTATCACACTCTCTTCACTGAGTGTATCTATCACACTTTGTGCATTTAGTGTATCTATCACACTCTCTTCACTTAGTGTATCTATCACGCTTTGTGCATTTAGTGTATCTATCACACTCTCTTCACTTAGTGTATCTATCACGCTTTGTGCATTTAGTGTATCTATCACACTCTCTTCACTTAGTGTATCTATCACACTTTGTGCATTTAGTGTATCTATCACACTCTCTTTACTTAGTGTATCTATCACACTTTGTTCATATTGTGTATCTATCACACTCTCTTCACTTAGTGTATCTATCACACTCTTTTCACTTAGTGTATCTATCACACTTTGTTCATACAGTGTATCTATCACACTCTTTTCACTTTGTGTATCTATCACACATGCTTATTTAGTATATCTATCACACTTCGTTCACTTAGTGTATCTATCACACTTTGTTCACTTAGTGTATCTATCACACATGCTCACTTTGTGTATCTATCGCACTTTGCTCACTTAGTATATCTATCACACTTTGTTCATTTAGTGTATCTATCACACTTCGTTCACCTTTTGTGTATCTATCGCACTTATGTTCACTTTGTGTATCTATCACACATGTTCACTTAGTGTATCTATCATACTTTGCTCACTTTGTGTATCTATCACATGTTCACTTTGTGCATCTATCACACATTCGCTTTGTATATCTATCACACATGCTCACTTTGTGTATCTATCACACGTTCGCTTTGTGTATCTATCACACATGCTCACTATGTTCTCTAAGATTGCATAATTTTCTTATATCCTTTCTGCATGAAATGTAGTTCAGTTTGTAGTTCTCGTGCGTGGCGTGTTTACTTACTTGCTTATGTATGAGTTTGCTATAGCATTTCTTTGCATAACATTTGTATGATGTTCCTTTACAGCCCTCTTTGCGTAATCATAAGTTATGTTCTGTATTGTGCATGCCATTTGCATCTTGTCCTTGCCTGCAGGCGCATCTTATTGTTATCTTGTATGTTTTTCTAAGTCTTCGGCCTTGTCAAAAATGGGTCGTCTCTGGGCTTTGACATTCACTCCCGTCATCTTATGACTTTCGAGTTCTGTCAAAGAGGGGCAACTATAGACACCCCATTTTTGACCATCCTCAAGACTTGGACGTCATCGTTTGAACACTCGATGATCATCCATGCTCATGTTCGTTTTGAGTTTCTGAAGGTCTTGACTGAGCGCCTTGCCTTGGAGCCTCTCAACTTGTTTATTTTGTGCTTGGTCGTGGACTAAGAGCTTGTGGTTTGTTTTTGAGGGAATGGGGTGGCCTTTTGGCCAGCCCTCCAACTCATCGGCTAGGCCCTATGCCTATCGACCTCTTCTTCTTTCCATCGGCCATAAGTGTTGGCCGATTGGCACTCTTTTTGGACGGTCGGCCATCTTTTTGGTCGATCGGCCATTTTTTTGGCCGAGACCCCTTTTTCTGCTTTTGCAGATATTTTTCTTCCAGCTGGTGCCAGCTGTTGGTCACTTGGTGTATCCTCCATACACGTGTATGAAGGGATTTGAACCAAGTCCTAGCTTGTTCAAGAAGCTTGGGACTTGGATTTCTATAAGAAGGGAGGCCTCTCTCCCTTTCCAGAGGTTCTAAAAATCTAATATATAAGATATATATATATATATATATTTCTTCCTCTCTCTCTATATTGTGTTAGTTTGTGCCTTAAAGTGTATTTTTTCTTCATTTTTGCACTACAACACCTAGCAACACACAACCATCTTTGAGCTGAGGTTCTTGGGAGTGTTATTTGAGCTCTAAAAGTTGGTTTTTGCCTTAGAAGCTACTAGTTTCGAAGTTGTGCTTCAAGGGTGAGTGTATTCCCCTTTTAAGCCTTTGTTTGTATACCATACTTAGCCATCTTTGCATGCTTCCTTTGGCTTAGCTTTCAACTGATAAAATTCTTGTTTTGAAGTGCTTAGCATGTTTGTTTAAGGCCTCTTTAGTGTTGGGGGTGGTCTACTCCCTTGCATGCCTTATTTGCTAGGCTTTTGAACCATCTCTTTAGGCCTTTGTTTTAGCCTTTGTTTGGCCTCTTCATCACTGAATTCCAGAGGAATTTCAGTGGTGTAAAGTGTGTTTTGAGGTCTTAAATAGGAGGGGGTTGTCGCCCTTCCTCTTCTCTTGTATGCTTGTGTTGATGGCTCACCAAGCTGGCATGTTTTTCTACCTCTTTGTGGCTACATTTCAGCATATCTTAGGCCTTGTTTTGCCATGATATCACTGTTTTGGTTTGGTTTGATCACATCATGCATGCTCCTTGCACTTGTAGTTCAAATCCTCTCACTAGCCTAATGTGCATCATGCTTTTGGCTCTACTCAAAGAAGCTTTTACTCATGTTTTAGCACGATCAAGCTCTGTTTTATGTTGTTTTGGTCATGTATGCCATGCTTTGTATAGCCACAGTGCATTCTAGCTCACTAGCTTTGAGTTTCCAAGTCACAAGCATGCATTGCTTGGGCTATTTGCATGATTTGGCATCATTTGATATGTGATTTCAGTGCATGTAGTATGACCATATACTCACATGTGTCACTCTTTCAATGCTTTGGAGGGGTTGTGCTCTATGCCTTAAATATGAGCCTATATGCATGCCATATTGCCTAAGCTTGTGGGCTGCCATATCAGTGCATTTTTGGTGTTATTTTGACATGCCATAACTCTGATTTTTGTTGGTATAGTCATCTCATGCTTGGTTTTGGTGGTTGTAGTGTAATCCTCCTCATTGGCCTTGTATGCGTCATGTTTTGTGCTCACCATGCTAGCTTGTTTTGGCCTCACTCCATGCATGTTTTGGCCTTATTTTGACCTGCCTCGGGACTGTTTTGAGTCACCTTGGCCCTTTGGGGCTTGCTTGATATGGCCATGGTGTAAGTCCCTTGGCTAGCTTTAAGCTTTAAGCCCACTAGCATGCTTTTTTTGCCACATGTGCATGATTTAGCATCCTTTGGAATGTGATTTTAGAGCCTATTTCATTGCCACACCCTCATATTTTCCACTCCTTCTATGTGCTTGAGAGTTGGTGCCTTCATGCCTTGCTTGTGAACCAATTGGCATGCATGCTTGTATATACTTTCGGACTTCATTTTCATCATGCTTTGGCCATTGTCTTGGTATGCATGAGGCTTGCTTGAGTTTGGTTTGGTCCATTAAGTGTTGCATTACATTGCCCTTGCCATTGCATTGTTGTTTGCATGTTGTCGCATACTCATGTTGTTTGCATGTTGTTAGCATGTTGTTGCATACTCATGTTGTTTGCATGTTGCATGTTGTATTATGTTTGCATGTTTGTTGCATTGCATTGTGTTTGGATTGGATGTTGATCCAAACACAGGGAACGAGGAGGCGTTTCATACTTGAAGTGATGAAACGCGCCTCATTCCTTCGGTCACCGACACCTTTGATCATGCATGATAAGGTGGAGGTTCATTGAGTCTTATGTGGTATTTGTGTGCATTCATTTGACATTGATTTGTGCAACTCGACCTTTTTGGCCATCATGCATTGAGATGCGTGATTGATGGCTCGAGAGCCGAGCGTTACACTCCTTTGAGCTTTAGACATGATAAGGAGTGTGGTTGCACACACATTTTCTTGCAAATACACTGCCATGCCTCTGTTAGTGTTCTGTTGCAGCAAAAGGGAGAATTTGCAGGAAGCAGTGGCCGATCGACCACTTAGTCTGCCAATCGGCTATCAAATTTGGCCGATGGCCCTTAACCTTGGCCGATGGCCACTCCTCTTGGCCGACCACCTCCCAAAATGTCCATAAGGTGGATCAAAAGTATCTTGGAGGTTGGCACAATTTTCAGAGGTCTAAAACAGTGCAAACAGAGGCATCACGAGGCACGGTAGTGGATTTCCGGGAGGACGCGACCGAGCATGCATCTTTCGTTGTTCAAAGCGGAGCTGTGGCAGCCTAATTTAGATGCTTTTCATACTTAGTTGGTTGTGTAACTTAATTAATTTGATTAATTAGTTTTCTTGTAATTAATTAGCTTAGCGTAGCTCGTTAGTTGATTTATTCGGACCCTCTGTCGAGAGGGCCAACTGTTGTAATAAGTGTGCGTGTGTGTGATACATGTCTTTCAACCACCATTTCTTTCTCCCTTTTACTTATCAGCTTTTGATGGTTAGTTTAGGGTCATATTTCAATTAGCATCCTTATGCTAGCATGTTTGCATCCATTCATCTGTCTTGCATGCACCGGGCTCGGCGCATCATGCTAACTGCATTATATTTCAATTCCAATTTGAATACATGTTATCAAGTTGCATTTCACATGACATCTTAGAATAGCCGAGCTTATCTTAGTTGCATTTTGCATGTGTTGCATTAGGCATTCTTGACATAGCTAGGATCATGCATGATTACTAACTAGCTTTTGTTTTGGCTCGGAGTACACTGTGAGTGTTTATGCTTTAGCATCTTGCATGTGTGTAAGTGCTGCCATGATAGCATGCTTGCCATGAGGCTAACTGCGTAAGTGATTAACTGCTTGAATGCCTGTGGGTGGAGGCTTGATTGCCTGGATTGAAACAACTCGATGATTGTAAGTTTTTAAGCCCACCTAAAGTGGCAAAATCATGTTTTTCTAAGCCCACTTGAGGATGGCAAAACCGCGTCTTAGCCTACTTGCGAGTAGCATCTTCAAACCATTTTCAAAAAACAAACATAAGTTGTTTTGTTCCAATCCGCGTGATTGAGTCTATACTTGTTTGTTGTGCGCATCATGTAGTAAGATTAGCTAATTAACCGGAATAAGAATGCATGTGTTTTTAAAAACAACATATCATGTTAGTAAAGGCTGATCTTTGATCGGCCGAGTAGGGGTGCTCATTGCATGACCTTCCCCTCTCGTACCCAAGTTCCCGAGCCGAGGCAACTTTGGTGATGACGGACACGTGGCCTTAGACACGAGTCAGGATTTCCTAAATTTTACAAAATAAAATATTTAGGTGGCGATTCTAAAATCTGGCAAAGCAGTCCATGCTTGGCGCTTTTTGATTAAAATCGATTTTCCAAAACGATTTGCCGAATTTGGACTCTTTGGTGATTTATCAGTCTTACATTGCACTTTGTGAGATTAGATTCAGAACCGTGACATGAGTCTGAACTGTAGTAGCTAAGAACAACGATTCGCGGCCTCGCGCGCGGAGCGGAGTTCCGGGGCGGTCTACAGACACTGTTAGACTTATGTCTACATTTGGTCAAGAATAATAGTAAAAGTGTATTTCAACTAGTATATTCTCGGGTCATTGGAAGTTTAAAGTATCTTATGAGTGGTACAAGGCCAGGTCTAGCCTACTTAGGTAGCAGGCTAAGTAGATACACGAGTAATCCCAACGCCTATCTTTAGAGGGCGTTTGTGTGGGTACTAAGGTATTTACATTACACCCGGACTATGGATTGCATAACACTTGATATCCAGTTGTACTAGAAGGGTACAAAGGAGCCTTTTGGATATCTGATACAAATACTACGAATCCATTAGTGGATATGTTTTCTCTAAATTGGAGCTGCAACCGTGTCTTGGAGATCTTCCAAGCAAAAGTGTATCACGAGATCAATGATGGAATCAGAATTCAGTGCTTTAGATAAAGCTACTAAAGTAACTGAATGGCTTTGCTGTTTCCTTGAGGATATTCCATGTTGATCAAAACTTGTGCTAGCAATTTTGTATACTTTGCGACAACTAATCAAGTATTGGTAGGGCACAGATAAAAGATCTAGACATTTTCGTCGAAAACATAATTTCATACGATGACTACCCTTGTGTGTTGTCACTATAGGCTATATACAGTCTAAGGATGATATTACAGATTCGTTAACCTAAGGATTAAATTGAGAGTTAGTAAGAAGTCATCAAGAGGAATGGGGTTAAGGCCTTTAACGAATGTTATCGGAATGGAAAACCTAGCCTAGTTGACTGGAGATCCCAAGATCTATGTTCAAAGGGACAACCTAATTGTGTGTAACGGATGAGTCACTGTGGAGGTAAATCCTCCTACCCATTCCTTTATACAATGATACCCTGTGGGGTGGAAGGTTAAGCTGATGTTTTTAATGACCTAAGGCCTCGTTTGTTTGAGGTTATAGGGAGGGGATTGGGATTTATAGTGAGGTGGGACCCACTATATGAAGTGTTTGTTTTAAGAGATGGGAAGGGGGCTCTTAATCCCTTGGTATTAGGATAGGCTTTGGAAGAGAAATTGAGATGGAGGAAGTGAAGATGGTATTGAAAAAATAGTCCCAAGGACTAGAAATTCTTTATTTTATTTATTTATTTTTACATGTCGGGCATTTTTTTTTTTTTTTTTTTTGTGAACATTAATGTTTTTTTGTGTTTTTTGTTAAGTAAAAATCATTGTTTTATTTTTTTTAATCTTTTACATATTGGGCATTTTTTTTTTTTTTTTTTTGAACATTAATGTTTAATGTTTTTGTATTTTTTATTTGTTTTATTATTTTATATAAAAATAATTTAACAATCCCTACACTAACAACTATCATCAAAACAAACACAATTTTACTTAATCCCCTCACTATCAATCCCCTCACTAACCATCCTCTTACTATTAATCTCCTCCATTCTACCTCTGAAAACAAATGGGGCTTAAGTGCTGTGAATAGTCAATCGTGGTATAACGAGATACCTTATGTGGGTCACCTATGTGAGTGCGAAGTGGGGCCACTTTTTAAAGAATTGACGAGGCTGAATTCTTTTAAAACACTCACTGAACCAGACTAGTGTTCCAAGGCCAAACCGAACACACTATTGAGAACAAGAATAATGGTTGAAGTAACTCTTGTGTGAGGTCTATTGTCCCGATTTACACAAACGGCAGAACAGTTCAAGACATCATGTTCACTGGTTAACCAGTAAATTCGATAGGCTTTCACTACGAAAGGTTCAAGGCCAACAACTATCTTTTTTGATGCAAGGTTATTCTGTATGCTCTTTCTCCGAGTCTTTGTTGTTAAGCGTTGTCCGTTTTTCTTTATTTGGCCAATTTTATTCATGTGGGAGATTGTTGGAAAATAATGATTTTTCGACAACTTTAATTCAAAATTAAAGTGGAATCTAACCGTCGATTGAAGTGGATCTGAGTGGTTTTTTATTATCTTAAGTGAGAAGATTGCAATACAAAAATAATGAGCCGAAACCATTAAGTTATGAATGAGAATTGTCTCACAAAGTGGACATCAACAAAGTTGGGTTTAGGTTTAGATTTAGACTTAGTCTTGGTTTGGACTGGGCTTAGACTTGTACTTGTACATGTGCTGGATTTGGTCTTAGACTTGGACTTGGACCTAGTCTTGAGTTTTGGGTTAAGCTAAGTTGGGCTTAGTTTGTACATGTGTTTAAGATTGGGCCTGGATTGGGTTGTGACCCAACACCTGTATTCATTTTGCAATCCATCTAGTTTAATTCTCAAAACTTATACATTATGTACACATTATTATTTATATAATGGTTTTGGGGTTTTGAACCTTTTAACTTTAGCCCTAATGGCTAGAGTTTATGGTATTTGATAACCCCATTGATGTTAGCCTTCATGGTTAAGGCTCTCCCCTGTTAGTATAAATAGAGGCATTTCTCTTCCAATTTAGTAGGTTGTTTTTGAGAGGTTTTGTGATGGAAAATGAGATGATGTTTTGAACTAAAAAGTTGGAGATGATTTTTTACACCAAAAAAAATTTTTCCTATCTTTTTTTTGTTATCATTTTCTTTGGTTCTTGTTAAAGAGAGTGCAGCCATTGTCAAGTTCGTCAAAACTATTCAGGAGGTGCTTTTGCATTAGCTGGTTTCGACTGTCGTATCCTGGGAGGTAGACTTCGGCATACCTCCAACACCCATCGAGAGGCAGTAAATCTATTTTAAGGAAACTGTGATATCACACAAGTTTTAGTTTGTTTCTTTTCTTATTATTTATTCTTTAATTTTTCAGAATTTAGTTTATCTCAACGAGTTCTAATAATTAGTTATCCATATTAATAATTTGTTATTTTAATAATGTAATCTAATTTATTTATATATTTAGTTGTGTCGTTTATTTTGTATGTCATCCTTTAATAAAAAAAAAATTATTTGATCATTTCTAGTTAATTTATTTTATATATTTTTTTTGTATTATTATGAAAAAATACCAACACCTTTTTCTCTCCATTTTATTTATTTGTTTTTTTATCAAAATTATTTTCTCATTTCTATTTAATTTGTTCTTTTGTCTTTCAGGCACACTAAAAAAACTACTGAGAGAAGCTTTCTAATTTATATAATAATAAAATAAGAGAAAGCAACTTTGTCACAAAAGAGTCATTTTGTTGTGTTTGGATTGTGATTATGGTCTCATTTAAAATAGACTATTTTAGTAATATTTTAATTTTTTAATTAAAATATGGGATAAAAAATATTAGTATGTTTGGAATGATTTTTTAATTTTTTGTGAAAAGATATGCAAAAAGTACAAAGGAAAAGAATTTTTGACTTTTTAATATAGATTATAAGCCTTTTAATTTTTAATAACTTTTTGACTTTTAAATTAAAATAAGTAAATACCAAACGAGACATCAATTGAGAAAAGAAAAAAGTTATTATAGTTTTTCAACAATAAATAATAAATATAAAGGAGGTGTGTCATTTTATTTTATTTATTTCATATTCAGGGGTATAATTTAGATTTTATAAATTATTTATAAAGAATAATTTTGATTTCTTGATTTCACTATTTTTTATGAGAAATAAAATTTAAGTTCTAAAGCATTTCTCTTCTTTACAATTTTCGTTCACTTTTCACTACTGATCATCTTTTAAACTTTACAAACAAGTAACTGGAAATCTTTTTCTTTCCATTTTATTATCTTTTTTCATCAAATCCTTAAATCCATATGGGTTAAAGTCGCATGCTCGTTAGGTTATTATAATAATTTTTTTTCAACAAAAAATAAATTTATTGATGTAAGACAAACGTATATAAAGGAACTATATATATATATGCACTAGTTGTGGATGGAAATGCAATGTGTTTGCCATTTTACATACATTATTGGTATTTAGTGCTTATTGAATGTGACAGTTATTAAATGAGGAGGACATTATTTGGATAAAAAGTATTCACACCAAATGAAATGTGCATCTTATATAATAAAATGGATATTTATGTAAATTTAAACCCATCCACATAAAAAAACCATAGAACGAGACTTCATTTATTTATCAACTAAGTGAAACAAACAGTGATATTTGATACATAATAATGTAGACACAGAAATATAACAACTAATCACAAATATATTTATCTATAATTTGCTAGAGCTATAATTTGTGTTACATAATGTGAAACAACTATTTAATTCATTACATGATGATGAACTTTATCTTTTTCATAACGTCAATTTCTAATTCGGATTTACCTTCTTCTTGTCATTGCTTTTTTTAATAGCTGAAACTACTGTTTTCGCCATCTGTTCCTTCAACGACGTCTTCGGTGGAGGTTTCACGCTAACTGGTTGGCTTTTAACCCTGTCTCCCATCTCTCTCTCTCTCTCTTGTGTGTTGTTTTGGTGCTTCTCTAGAGGGAAACATGCGCATGTATTTATAAACATGGAAGGTTTCTTCTTCTCTTCTTCTTCTTCTTTTTTTTTTTTTTTTTGGATTGTTTGTGTGTTAACACAATGCTGAAAAAGCCATACAATTTACAAATGTGTGTGTGTTGTGGGATTGTGAAGCCAAGTTGAATGACATATCAATGTGTATGTCTCGACCAAGTTTAGAGAATTATCTTTTGTGTTTGTTTGAGAAGCCCAATTGAAAGGCAGACCTTGGGTGTGGGTGTGGGTGTGGGTGTGTTAGGTCAGTTTTGTGTAATGACTCACCAAAATAGCTAAACTCAAGAAAATGGGAACTATAGTATATTGCTTATATGAATTTTTATTAAGTAGTGCTATAAAAATAGAAAAATCATATAAAAAATTTAATGCACAATGATGCAATAAGTTTTAATTTTATCACTTCAAATTAAAACGGTTATCATTTCGGCTTATATTTTTAAAAGAAAAATGTTGTGAACCCCACTTAAGTACCTCAAATTTACTCCAAATGAGAGTTGTGTGTTTGAGATTAAATTTGTGTAGTGTGAGATTTACGTGTAGAATAAATCTAAACCACAAGATAACAGTTTTAGATAATTTCTAAATAGTTAAGTCTAAATTTGTAATATTAGTGTTTTTAAAAATGTCACTGTTCGACTAAAATTATATAAAAATATCAATTTTTTTTTTTTTTAATCGATTGTGTGAAAACACAGTTGAAAGAGCCATATCTCGAGGGGTTGTGTGTGTGCATTTGTGTGGGTTTGTGAAGTCAAATAAAAAATAGATCAATGTATATATGTGTACCCAAGTTAAAAGGTAGTGCGTGATTGTGTGTGTGAGATTAAAAAACTCAGTTGAAAGGCCCATCTAATTGTGTTTGGGTTTGGGTGTGGGTGTCCTGAAGTAAATTATTTTATATATTAAAAATATTATTCTTATAAATATTTTATACTGAATTTTAATTAGAATAATATGGTTGTGTCATTTTTTAAAATATAAGTCATTTTAATGAGTACTTTGTTTTTAATCTTTTTAGTCACTCAGTATTAATTTTTTGGTGAAATTATAAAAAAAAACTTTCAAGATTTGATTCTTAGAACAAAATAAATTTTAAGTTTTTAATTTTGTTAATTTAAATTCTAATTTTTGTTTTTATTCATTCTAAATCTAAATCATTTGTTTATTTTCATTAAGTAAAACTGACGGAAAAAGAAATATAATTTGGTCATTAAATTCAATGAAAGATAGTATTTTAGATATGAGGTTTTGGATCAGTTTTATAATTTTTCTCATTGAGTTTAATGGTTTAAATACTATTTTTTCATCAGTTTTACTTGATGAAAATAAACAAATAATTTGTATTGAAAATAAATCAAAAGATTAAAATTTTTAAATTGATAAAATTAAAAAATTAGAGTTTATTTTGTTACAGTGGTCAAACCCTATAAGTTTTTTTTTATTATAATTTCTCTTAATTTTTTTAATACAATATTTTTGTTTATATCGTACTTGAGTTTGACTCACCACAAACAAATAATCAAACTCAATAAAAAGCCAACATAAATTTATAATTGATCCCATCAAAGGTTTTTTTAATTATAATTAATATTTTGTAAGTTGAAACCGTGACACATTGGTTAATGATTTTTTCATTATTTTGTTTCTTTCTTATTTTAGGTTATTGCACGTTCATCGTAACTAACATGAAAAATAGGATGAAACATCATGAAACTTACCTCTAAGGCCTTTTGTTTGGAAAATGTGAAGGACATTATAATTATTTCTTCATTTGATTAGCATGAAAAATAAACGCAAGAATAACGTATAATTAAAAAAAAATAAGAAAGATTTTAACCTTTGGATATGATTATCCTTCATCTTAGGTCTTGTTTGGCATGTAATAATTTTAAGAAAAATGTTTTGGACCTCAAAAAAAAGTCCCCCTAATCCCCCTAATTTCCTTTTATGGAAACTGTTTTCTTTTTTTTTTTTTTTTTCTTTTTTTTTTTTTTTTTTTTTTTACTAAAAAGGGGAATTAGGGGGATTCGGGGGCCCCGGATTCGGGGGCCGAATCACCCCTGTAATTTTAATTTAAAAGTCAAAAAGTTACTAAAAAAAAACCAAAAAGCCTATAACTTATACTAAAAAATTAAAGATTCTCTTTTCTCTCTATTTTTACACGTATTTTCATAAAAAAACTAAAAAGTCATTCAAAACATACTAATTTTTTTTACCTTATATTTTAGCCAAAAAGTCAAAAAGTTATTAAAATAGTATGTTTCCAAACGATGCCTTATTCTTCATTTTTTTACCATCTTAAAAATAATAATAATAAATAACTGTTCATTTAAATTGGAGATAATTAATATATCAATGAAATTAATTTTTCCTTTTCTTTTGTGTTTTTCTTCATTTTCCAAATTCCAGTTATAGGGTAGCATTCGTTAGGTTGCTCATTTTCAATGAACAAAATCTCTAAAGAGAAATGTTATGTATCTCAAATATTCTATCAAACCTCTCACATGGGGTGGGACCCACACAAATTCATGTGTGTGGGTCCCACACCCATGTAAGAGGTTTGATAGATTATTTGGTAGAATATTTGGAGTCCCTAGCATAACTCATCTCTAAAATATGTAATTTTGAGGTTTTGGATTGATAAGTTGCTTTAGTTATTTAGAGGAACTACAATGCTACTCCTTATTTTTTTTTATTAGAATTACAAAAAATAGTACTTTTTATTTTACTTAACTATTTTTTATTTGGAAAATTTGGCAAAAACTCCTTCATTAGACCCTTCTTTGGTGAAAATGACAATCCATAAATTTTTCCTCCATAAGCTCCTTCACTTGGAGTCTCATACGTGATGAAGGATACAAAAATATTTTTCTATTTCCTTTTGGACAATCTTGCATTTCCATGTGTGTGTGTGTGTATGTATGAGAGAGAGAGAGAGAGAGAGAGAGGAAGTTACTGATGGCGAAGGTGTTTGTGTGTCAAGCAACCAATGAGTTCTGTCGATTTAGACAAAGCTTTAGATTTCCATTGAGAAGCTCTGATTTAGAGCATCACTTTGAACATTCTGTTCTTTTTCTTTTTTTTTTTTTTTTTTTTTGTGACTTCGTTTCACAAAGAGAAAAGTATGAGAGAGAGAGAGAGAGAGAGGGGGGAGGTTTACGCAATTGCAAATAGAAAGTTCAAAAAATTGAGAGTATAACATATGTGAGTTATAGACATGCAGAGATAGCAAAGTGTAGCACTGTGGAGAGAGGGTTTACACAATTGCAAATAGAAAGTTCAAAAAATTGAGAATATGACATATGTGAGTTATAGACAAGTAGAGATAGCAAAGTGTAGCACTGTGGAGAGTCCTTCTCTCTCTCTCTCTCTCTCTAAAACTCACCACTCTCTGCGAAAAGTTTTTCTGCAAAATTGTTGGGGGAGTGAAGAAGAACCAACCATAAATAACCACAACAATCCGAACTCTTTTGACAAGAAACAAGTCGATCCATTTTCTCTGTGATTGAGTATCCGACGTGTATGGGTTTTAATTTCTAGTAGTAGTGTGAGTTCATATGTAGGAAGAGTCGTACTCTATTTTTATAGTTGATGCCCTATTTAGAACAGACAGTAAAATGTTGCTGTCAATCAAAGTAATACTTTACTGTGAAAAAAAGTAACATGTTACTGTTTACATCAATTTTGACGGTATTTTTTTTTTTTTTTTTTAAATTCATAGTCAACCGTGATCTTATTTGATAGATCTTGATGAGAGGATTCTAAAACTACTAATTATTTTATTAAAAATTGACATCTAGATCAAAAGTTATATTATTTTAAAATTTAAAATATTAAATTAGTCACCAAGGATATTTTTGCAATAGTGGTGTGTGCTGGATTTTTCAAGAATTTTTTTTTGTACTTGTCCTTAATACATTAAAGTTTTATTATAAGGGAAGTTTGACCAAATTCCTCATTTTATTTACATGCTCCAACAATGCTTTTTTACTTTATTTATTTATACACAAACTGTTTAAAGGGTTAGTTTTTTTATTTTATTTTTTTCTAGTTAAAATAGCTTGTAGTATAACTAATCTATTGAAAGGAGTAAAATATGACGGGACTAGTTATAATAGGTAACAAGTTTTTCTTAAAAGGTCTATTGAAAATGTTTACGATGAGCATAATGTCTAAGAAATATGATTGGTTAATAATTAAAAAAAAATATGAGAGAGAAACTTATCTTTTATATTCTCATTCATTGTTATATTATTAAATTTAAAAAATAAATTTAATTTTTGAATTAGAATAACATTGTCCTATTTTCTATCATGGATGTTTCCTTCTTTCTTTTTATGTTTTTAATACATTGCAGTAAACAATGAGATATGCCAATGAAAATAAGATCAAAAAAAGAGTTTTAAGATCTTAAAATTAAATTCCTTTCAATTATCTTGAAATTTATCCAGAAAATTTGGACTTTTCTCTTTAAAAAACTGAAATAATCACTTTTCATAAAATAAACCCTTGTTTTGGGCAAGGTTTCCTCTTTGGATGATATTTTTTTCCATTTTTTTGTTCAAATTATCTCATTATTATTGTATAACACTACAAGAAAATGGAGTAAAAAACACGGAAGCATTAGCGATGGCGCGCCTCCCGCCGCAAAAAATGATTTTTTGCGACGGCAGCTTAAACCGTCGCAAATAAAGGTTTTAGCGACGGCATTGTCCCATCGGTAATAAAACTACACGGGTAGGGTAGTAAATGCGGAAGTATTAGCGACGGCGATTGTTACCGTCGCAAAAAAAAAAATTTTGTTTTGAGACGGCATGTGTTTGCTGTCGCAAATTTTACCATTTGCGACGGCAAATGTCCGTCGCAAAAAAGGCTTATGAAAACGGCGTCGTTTTATGAACTAATTAGTTACCATTTGCGACGGTGTAAAACGTACCGTCGCAAAAACTAAAAAAAAAAAAAAAAGGCCCCGCTCTTCCCTTTCATCTTGCCGCTCGATCATTTAATCCAAATCCCTAAATGTTTGAAACACATTTTTTTCCCCCAAAATCCTCAAACGAGCTACGAAGGCGAACGACTCTCTCTGGACGAGCGACGAACGGCGAGCAGGCTAGCGGTGGTGCGGTGGTGCGGCGGCGGCGACGACGACAGGTAGCGGTGGTCCGACGACGAGTCTCTCTCTGCGTATGCTCTCTCTCTCTCTCTCTGTATATATATAGAAAAATATATATTTTTAGTGTGGAAAATCCTAGAGGGGCAAAAGCAAAATTAGATGGACAAGTCTATAAAACTATAGATTGAAATGATATTTTCTAGAAATCTAGAAGGGCAAATCAAAAAAATTATAAACTGTTAGTGAAGGAAAAAATTTAAAACCAAATATATATATATATATATATTTCCAATCTTTCCATATCTCTATTAATGTATCCGCCCATTATTTGTACCCTTTATTTTTCCTCATCAATCAGTGCATTCTTGCGACTAAATCAAAGAAAATTATAGGTGAAAATAACGTTTTCAAAATTTTAGTGAGGAAAATTGAAGAAAATAATTAACCCCAATATATATATACAGTTTTCCAAATAAATTTGTGGTGTTTGTTACGGTTCTGTTTTTATTTTATAAATTTTTCTATATATCATTTATAAATTTATATAAATAAATTGATTCGATGTAATTTTTTTATTTTATCATGTCTTTGAAAAAATAGACATAAAGTTTATTTTGAAAATAGATTTTTTTTTTAAGACAAAAATAATAAAATAAAAATGTTATAATTATTAGATTGATTTAGTTTTTTTTAGAGATGATATACATTATAAAATGAATGGTTTAGATAAACAAAATATGATCCGAGTTCTATGAATACTTAAAGTTCATATTTGAATTTGAGAGAAATTGAACTTTAAATCATTTGGGTTATTAACCAGTCCAAAGTGGTGTCACCCTTGGAGAAGGCCCTTCGTAGGAACTTCAAGGCCCAATGGCTAGTTAGTTGCTGGGCCTGGTTTGCTCAAGAACTGTTGGGCTTACATATGCTCATGTAACTTGTGGGCTGCCTGTAAATGACCCAAAAAAGAAAAAACATAGAGGTCTGTTTGGTTATGTTTATGTTTTTATTTTCCAAAAAATATAGAATAATTACTTAGCAAACTGTTTCCCAAAACTGTTATAAGGAAAATTGTTATATTAAGGGTGGGTTTGGGAAGTGGGTTGGCTTTTTGGCTTTTTGGCTTTTTTGGCTATTTTAGCCTGGGCTTAAAAGCTTGGTTTGGAAGGGCTTTTTGGCTTTTTGGCTTTTTTGAGTTTTTTTGTGAGAGAAGAGTGTAATGATTATGGGTTGGATGTGATGTTTTGTTTTTTTGGGGCTAAAATAGCCTGTTTTGTCTTTAGTGGGCTAAAATAGCCCAACCTTCTTCCCAAACGGGGCCTTAGGTGGAAAAATGATCATGTTTCTTGTCTTGAGATAATCATTCAAAAACTTTAAACAAATTTTCAGATATAATAAATAATAATAGTTTATTGAGACAAAAATGTGATCATTTAATAATTTCGAAATATTACATAAGATTATGTATGTGGTGTTCAAAATTATAATATAGACAATAAGGATCCATCTTTATTAAATAATTTTTGAGACAATATATGATTAGTGTGTTTTTGTATAACTCATCTATCAAGTTTATAAATAATGCCGCATAGTATTATGGAATACTAATAATTTGGAAAATTTTACCATACACATCCATTTATCATATACATCATTAGTTATGTCATTTTTTTCTTCTTTAGTTATGATGAATTATCTTCGTTAATTATGATATTATTTTAGTTAAGACTTACAAGATCTTTGGTTGTGCCTCATGTGGTGTTTGGTTATGATTTATTTATTTTTTTAGTTATGACTCAGAAAGTATGAAATTATATCATTTTTTTCTTCAATTAATTGATCTCACGTGTTGTCCTATCAAATCGGTAAATAACTAACTAGGATAAGACCACCTACCTATTTGAGAGAAATTGGACGGATAGGTATCATGGTACATGAATACGTAGGTATTATATTTAGAGTTACTTTGATGAGATATTTTTGTGGATGTGTACAGATGGCGAATACATTAATGAGATTGATGAATTCCTTGTGTTTGCCTACACCAATAGGGTTGAAGGTTCGATGATCAATTGTCCGTGTAGGAAGTGTGAGAATCGATACCATCTTGCACGAGAGGGT
Organism: Camellia japonica; assembly: GCA_030407325.1. Classification (NCBI taxonomy): domain Eukaryota; kingdom Viridiplantae; phylum Streptophyta; class Magnoliopsida; order Ericales; family Theaceae; genus Camellia; species Camellia japonica. Next base: position 85,409,982 of record JAPPVO010000036.1, read on the forward strand.
GTACGGGAGCATCTGATTTTGAATGGTTTTTTTAAAAAATACAAACATTGGATTAATCATGGGGAATCTTGCGTATCTCTGCATGGTAATTGAGAGAATGAAACATTAGCTAATTTAGACATTGGGGATGATATGATTGGAATGATACAAGGGGCTATGGGAAATCCACATGCCGGTACAAGTGTTGAGGGTAATGAACCACAAGGGCCTAATCCCATGCATCTGAACCCCAGCTCGGTCCAAATGCAGAGACTGCAAAGTATTTCAAACTTCTTCAAGATGCACAAAGTGAATTGTATCCGGGTTGTCAGAAGTTCACTTCTTTGTCATTCATTGTTCGACTTCTATATTTGAAGGTGCTTAATCAGTGGACAGACAAGTCTGTTGACATGTTGCTTGAGTTATTGAATGAGGCGTTCCCGTTGGGTGTGAAACTCCCGGACTCATATTATAAAGCTCAAAAGGTCACAACAGATTTGGGCTTCACCTATGAGACGTGGGATGCATGTCCGAACAGTTGCATGTTGTTTCGAAACGAGGACGCCAATCTTGATAAATGTGTCATATGCAATAGTTCTAGATGGAAATCAAATGGTGATGGTGGTTCAAATGGTCCTAACAAAGGTGGCAAACGAATAACTGCAAAACAGATGAGGTATTTTCCTTTACAGCCAAGGTTACACAGGTTGTTTATGTCATCTAAGACGGCCAAGTTAATGAGATGGCATGCAAAGGAACGAACTGATGATGGTGTCTTTAGGCATCCTGCTGACTCCCTTGCATGGAAAGATTTTGACCGTCGGAATATTGACTTTAGTAATGATTGCCGAAGTGTAAGGCTTGGCTTAGCATCTGATGGTTTTAACCCATTCAGGACGATGAACATAGTTCATAGCACTTGGCCTGTTGTGCTCATTCTATACAACTTGCCGCTATGGATGTGCATGAAGCAACCATTTCTAATTTTATCTGTGCTTATTGACGGCCCAAAAGGACCCGGTGACAAGATTGATGTGTATATGCAACTGTTGATTGAGGAGTTGAAAGAACTATGGAATGAGGGTGTGTCAACATTTGATGCATCAACAAATCAAATGTTTCAAATGCATGCAGCTTTACTATGGACAATTAGTGATTTTCCTGCATACGCAAACTTGTTAGGATGGAGCACTAAAGGCGAATATGCATGTCCTTGTTGTAGTAAGGAAACTACATCGTGTTGGTTGAAGCATAGTAGGAAACAATCATACTTGCGTCATCGCAGATTTTTACCTACTGGCCACCTCAGGTATAAGAATTCGATTTGTATTCACATTATTCAAATTTGCATTTGTTTATTATCATTCCATATTGTTTATTGTTATTGTATCTCGTAGGTCATGTTAGTTCTTCATCAACCTCGACTAGGCGTGGGAGAGAATGTGCCAAGGGCATTAGGGAGTGGGGTACTGGTAAAAAGCTGGACATACAATTTGATGAAAATTACTGCCCAATAGGGGATAACGTGGCTAAGTTAACTACTCAACTTGGCATTATTGTGCGGAATGGTAACATTGTTCCTCTTACATTTCTTGACTGGAACAATGTGCCTGATGATATTGTTGATGCTATCTGGAAGGATGTGAAGGTAGTACATTTTTGTCCATAAATTCGAATTCCAAAATTGTGTTATTATTATTTAAACTTTGAAATTGTGTTTTATAGGACAATTTGAATATATGTCCAGAGGAGTACAAGCCAATCTGCATGAAGAACTGCAACAGTATATGGAAGGATCACAAGAACAAGATTAAGGCTAAGTATTTCAAGCCTAGAAGTTCTGATCCTAATCTGAAGGATGATGTTCCTGTGCACATTGTGCCAAGCCAGTGGGAAGAACTTGTGAAGTATTGGCGTACTTCCGATGCTGAGGTATACAAATAAGTTATATGTATGATATGTAAACATACAAATCATAATTATATACTTACATTTGTTGAACCTGTTATAGAAAATTGCAACTAGGAACTCTAAAAATCGGAGAGCTCACGGCATAGCTCACACCACAGGGCGTACTACTTTCGCTCAGATACGGCATGAGGTTTATATTTTATTATTTTATTTTTGTATATAAATAAACATTGTATATTTGCAAATTATTTGGATTCTAATTTTCATATTTCTAAAAAAATATAGATGACCAATAAGGGGGAGTCTACTGATAAGATGAATGTTTGGCTTATGACACGTAGAGTAGATGACCCAGAGGTTATCCAGACCTTGGTAGTTTCGAAACACCTTTGATTGTATTTCAAGTTTATTTTTTATTTTTTGTGTGTCAACCATCTTAATTTGGCATATACTTGTATATCTTATTCAATACAGGATGAGTTTAATCGTCAACTCTCTCTACTACCTGAGGATTGTCGGACTTTGGAGGCTAGGAATGCCATTTTCCATGAATTGATAGGTCATGATGGACATGGATATTGTCGCACATACGGCAGAACTGTGCCTCGGAGAGCGGTGTATAAAGATGGTGCTGGGCCATCACAGTCAACACCCCAGCCATCGACTATTGTTCAGATCACCCAGCAGATTCGTGCAGAGCTAAGGGATGAGTTGAGGGAGGAGCTGCGAGCAGAGTTCGCTACACATTTACAGCAGATGAGAGCTGAGATGATGGCCTTAGTGTCACAGGGGGCGAGTGTGGATCCCAACAAACAGGTTCGATATAAATTACATTGTTTGATAGTTCAATTTTCATAGAACATTGTGTATAAAATTCGAATATGATTAACACATTATGCATTGACTATCATAGGTTCCTGATGCATCGAGTGGCCACCGGGCATTTAGGGAATCTGCAGAAGACGAGAATCCATATACACCACCACCAGAAGATCAGGTATAAAATGTATCTTTGCATTCTAAGCTAAAGTGTATTTTTGCATTCTTTACATTCTAAGTTAACAGACTTATGGGAGAAGACGAGACTAAAATCGGGTTCTCGGATTGGGAGTTAGAGTCGGATTTAGTTCGAAACTTGGCACACACGACCGCCTAGGCACGAGAGACTTGTAGGTGAAGACAGGGCTCGAATCGGGTTCCCGGTTTGGGAGTTAGCGTCGGATTTCACTTTAGGCAAAGTAGTTTCTTAAGAAACTTGAATTCGAGGTGTTAACGCCCCAAAATTACCAAATGGCATCGATTTCGAGCGAAAACTTGGCACGCACAACCGCCTAGGCACGAGAGACTTGTAGAAGAAGACGGGGTTCGAATCGGCTTCCTGGTTTGGGAGTTAGCGCCGAATTTCGGTCTAGGCAAACTAGTTCCTTAAGAAACTTGAATTCGAGGTGTTAACGTCCCAAAATCACCAAACGGCGTCGGTTTAGCACGAAACTTGGCACGCACGACCGCCTAGGCACGAGAGACTTGTAGGAGAAGATGGGGTTCGAATCGGGTTCCCCGTTTGGGAGTTAGCACCGAATTTCGGTCTAGGCAAACTAGTTTCTTAAGAAACTTGAATTCGAGGTGTTAACGCCCCAAAATCAACAAACGGCGTCGGTTTAGCACGAAACTTGGCATGCACGAGCACGAGAGAGTTGTAGGAGAAGACAGGACTTGAATCGGGTTCCCGGTTTGGGAGTTAGCCTCGGATTTCGGTCTAGGAAAACTAGTTCCTTAAGAAACTTGAATTCGAGGTGTTAACGTCCCAAAATCACCAAACGGCGTTGGTTTAGCACAAAACTTGGCACGCACGACCGCCTAGACATGAGAGACTTGTAGGAGAAGACAGGACTCGAATCGGGTTCCCAGTTTGGGAGTTAGTGTCAGATTTCAGTCTAGGCAAACTAGTTCCTTAAGAAACTTGAATTCGAGGTGTTAACGCCCCAGAATCACCAAACGGCGTCGGTTTAGCACGAAACCTGGCACACATGACGCCTAGACACGAGAGACTTGTAGGAGAAGACGGGGCTCGAATCGGGTTCCCGGTTTGGGAGTTAGAGTCAGATTTTGGTCTAGGCAAACTAGTTCCTTAAGAAACTTGACTTCGAGGTGTTAACGTCCCAAAATCACCAAACGGCGTCGGTTTAGCACGAAACTTGGCACGCACGAACGCCTAGGCACGAGAGACTTGCAAGAGAAGACTGGGTTCGAATCGGGTTACCGGTTTGGGAGTTAGCGCCGAATTTCGGGCTAGGCAAACTAGTTCCTTAAGAAACTTGAATTCGAGGTGTTAACGTCCCAAAATCACCAAACGGTGTCGGTTTAGCACGAAACTTGGCACGCACAACCGCCTAGGCACGAGAGACTTGTAGGAGAAGACGGGGCTCGAATCGGGTTCCCGGTTTGGGAGTTAGCGTCGGATTTCGGTCTAGGAAAACTAGTTCCTTAAGAAACTTGAATTCGAGGTGTTAACGTCCCAAAATCACCAAACGGCGTCGGTTTAGCACCAAAACTTGGCACGCACGACCGCCTAGGCATGAGAGACTTGTAGGAGAAGACGGGGCTCGAATCGGGTTCCCAGTTTGGGAGTTAGTGTCGGATTTCAGTCTAGGCAAACTAGTTCCTTAAGAAACTTGAATTCGAGGTGTTAACGCCCCAAAATCACCAAACGGCGTCGGTTTAGCACGAAACCTGGCACACACGACCGCCTAGGCACGAGAGACTTATAGAAGAAGACGGGGCTCGAATCGGGTTCCCGGTTTGGGAGTTAGAGCCGGATTTTGATCTAGGCAAACTAGTTCCTTAAGAAACTTGAATTCGAGATGTTAACATCCCAAAATCACCAAACAGCGTCGTTTTAGCACGAAACTTGGCACGCATGACCGCCTAGGCACGAGAGACTTGTAAGAGAAGACTGGGTTCGAATCGGGTTCCCAGTTTGGGAGTTAGCGCCGAATTTCGGTCTAGGTAAACTAGTTCCTTAAGAAACTTGAATTCGAGATGTTAACGCCCCAAAATTACCAAACGGTGTCGGTTTAGCACGAAACTTGGCACGTACGACCGCCTAGGCACGAGAGACTTGTAGGAGAAGACGGGGCTCGAATCGGGTTCCCGGTTTGGGAGTTAGCGTCGGATTTCGGTCTAGGAAAACTAGTTCCTTAAGAAACTTGAATTCGAGGTGTTAACATCCCAAAATCACCAAACGGCATCGGTTTAGCACAAAACTTGGCACGCACGACCGCCTAGGCATGAGAGACTTGTAGGAGAAGACGGGGCTCGAATCGGGTTCCCAGTTTGGGAGTTACTGTCGGATTTCAGTCTAGGCAAACTAGTTCCTTAAGAAACTTGAATTCGAGGTGTTAACGCCCCAAAATCACCAAATGGCGTCGGTTTAGCATGAAACCTGGCACACACGACCGCCTAGGCACGAGAGACTTGTAGGAGAAGACGGGGCTCGAATTGGGTTCCCGGTTTGGGAGTTAGCGTCGGATTTTGGTCTAGGAAAACTAGTTCCTTAAGAAACTTGAATTCGACGTGTTAACGTCCCAAAATCACCAAACGGCGTCGGTTTAGCACCAAAACTTGGCATGCACGACCGCCTAGGCATGAGAGACTTGTAGGAGAAGACGGGGCTCGAATCGGGTTCCCAGTTTGGGAGTTAGTGTCGGATTTCAGTCTAGGCAAACTAGTTCCTTAAGAAACTTGAATTCGAGGTGTTAACGCCTCAAAATCACCTAACGGCGTCGGTTTAGCACGAAACCTAGCACACACGACCGCCTAGGCACGAGAGACTTATAGGAGAAGACGGGGCTCGAATCGGGTTCCCGGTTTGGGAGTTAGAGCCGGATTTTGGTCTAGGCAAACTAGTTCCTTAAGAAACTTGAATTCGAGGTGTTAACATCCCAAAATCACCAAACAGCGTCGTTTTAAGCACGAAACTTGGCACGCATGACCGCCTAGGCACGAGAGACTTGTAAGAGAAGACTGGGTTCGAATCGGGTTCCCGGTTTGGGAGTTAGCGCCGAATTTCGGTCTAGGTAAACTAGTTCCTTAAGAAACTTGAATTCGAGGTGTTAACGCCCCAAAATTACCAAACGGTGTCGGTTAAGCACGAAACTTGGCACGCACGACCACCTAGGCACGAGAGACTTGTAGGAGAAGACGGGGCTCGAATCGGGTTCCCGGTTTGGGAGTTAGCGTCGGATTTCGGTCTAGGAAAACTAGTTCCTTAAGAAACTTGAATTCGAGGTGTTAACATCCCAAAATCACCAAACGGCATCGGTTTAGCACAAAACTTGGCACGCACGACCGCCTAGGCATGAGAGACTTGTAGGAGAAGACGGGGCTCGAATCGGGTTCCCAGTTTGGGAGTTACTGTCGGATTTCAGTCTAGGCAAACTAGTTCCTTAAGAAACTTAAATTCGAGGTGTTAACGCCCCAAAAATCACCAAATGGCGTCGGTTTAGCATGAAACCTGGCACACACGACCGCCTAGGCACGAGAGACTTGTAGGAGAAGACGGGGCTCGAATTGGGTTCCCGGTTTGGGAGTTAGAGCCGGATTTTGGTCTAGGCAAACTAGTTCTTTAAGAAACTTGAATTCGAGGTGTTAACGTCCCAAAATCACCAAACGGCATTGGTTTAGCACGAAACTTGGCACGCACGACCGCCTAGGCACGAGAGACTTGTAAGAGAAGACTGGGTTCGAATCGGGTTCCTGGTTTGGGAGTTAGCGCCGAATTTCGGTCTAGGCAAACTAGTTCCTTAAGAAATTTGAATTCGAGGTGTTAACGCCCCAAAATCACCAAACGGTGTCAGTTTAGCACGAAACTTGGCATGCACGACCGCCTAGGCACGAGAGACTTGTAGGAGAAGACGGGGCTCGAATCGGGTTCCCGATTTGGGAGTTAGCGTCGGATTTCAGTCTAGGAAAACTAGTTCCTTAAGAAACTTGAATTCGAGGTGTTAACGTCCCAAAATCACCAAACGGCGTCGGTTTAGCACAAAACTTGGCACGCACGACCGCCTAGGCATGAGAGACTTGTAGGAGAAGACGGGGCTCGAATCGGGTTCCCGGTTTGGGAGTTAGCGTCGGATTTCGGTCTAGGAAAACTAGTTCCTTAAGAAACTTGAATTCAAGGTGTTAACGCCCCAAAATTATCAAACGGCGTCGGTTTAGCACGAAACTTGGCACGCACGACCGCCTAGGCATGAGAGACTTGTAGGAGAAGACGAGGCTTAAATTGGGTTCTCGGTTTGGGAGTTAGCGTCGGATTTCGGTCTAGGAAAACTAGTTCCTTAAGAAACTTGAATTCGAGGTGTTAACGTCCCAAAATCCCCAAACGGCGTCAGTTTAGCACGAAACTTGGCACGCACGACCGCCTAGGCACGAGGGACTTGTAGGAGAAGACGGGGCTCGAATCGAGTTCCCGGTTTGGGACTTAGCGTCAGATTTCGGTCTAGGAAAACTAGTTCCTTAAGAAACTTGAATTCGAGGTGTTAACGTCCCAAAATCACCAAACGGCATTGGTTTAGCACGAAACTTGGCATGCATGACCGCCTAGACATAAGAGACTTGTAGGAAAAGATGGGGCTCGAATCGGGTTCCCGGTTTGGGAGTTAGCGTCAGATTTCGGTCTAGGCAAACTAGTTCCTTAAGAAACTTGAATTCGAGGTGTTAACGCCCCAAAATCACCAAACGGCGTCGGTTTAGCACGAAACTTGGCACGCACGACCGTCTAGGCACGAGAGACTTGTGGGAGAAGATGGGGCTCGAATCGGGTTCCTAGTTTGGGAGTTAGCGTCGGATTTTTATTTTGTCATTAATTTTTAATGTTTTTCTGTAATTAAAATATTAACACCATTATATTGTCATTAATTATTTTTATTTTTTATTTTCAGATATTTCTTGAGTAGCAGTTTGCTTCTTGTGGAGTGCGGGCGTGAAAGATTTTGACCAACTTTTGTTTTTGTAACCCACGGAAGAAGCAAGACGAAAACTTTTGGTTTTGATATATGTTATTTAGATTTGTGAACAACATTATGTATGTATTATGCGACATTATGTAGTGGGATAATTTTTATTTATGTATTGTTATGAATGGAACAACATTATGAATTTTTATTATGTGCCAACTTTTGTTTATATATGTATTTATATTATTCTGTAACTATCGGGTTTTTTTTTAGTTATTTTTCATTTAATACAGGTTATTTTCATATTTTTAATTTTTTTTTTTTTTTTGAGACGGCAGCATACACCGTCTCAAAAAAAAAATGAACCAGGGCTTTTGCGACGGCCCTTTACTGTCGCAAAAGATGGCGATTTGGCTGAAAGGTAACGCATTAGCGACGGCTTTGTTCCCGTCGCAAATAGTGTTTTTAGCGACGGCTAAGGTGCTGTCTCAAAAAAACCTTTAGCAACGGTGCCTTTGCCGTCGCAAAAGACCTCTTTCGCGACGGCAACACAGTGCCGTCTCAAAAAAATTTAGATTTTCGCCCGTTATTTGCGACATATTATTCCCGTCGCAAAAAAGGCATTTTGCCGTCGCAAAGTAAAGGCGACGGCGTTATGCTGTCGCTAAAGCCCTTTTGTAACCCCCTTTGTTGCGACCCCCCCTTTGCCGTCGCAAAAAGCCTCTTACCGTCGCAAAAACCTTTTTGAGACGGCGTTTGGGGTATTTGCGACGGCGTTTTGCCGTCGCAAAAAATCAATTTTTTTGTAGTGTAAATTGTCTTTATACATATATCTCACTTAGTAATTTTAAAATAATGAACCAAATTGAGTGGAGACTAATCTTGTGTCAGACAAGTATGTGTCTAACAACTTCCCAATTTGTTATGTTCATTAATAATGGTGGTCTAAGTCTCTTACCTGTGGTGTTATCATGAAATTTTAGCGACGGCTAAGTATGTGTCTAAGTCACTTCCCAAATAGTGTTTTTAGCGACGGCTAAGGTGCTGTCTCAAAAAAACCTTTAGCGACGGTGCCTTTTGCCGTCGCAAAATACCCTTTTTGCGACAGCAACACAGTGCCGTCTCAAAAAATTCAGATTTTTCGCCCGTTATTTGCAACATATTATTCCCGTCGCAAAAAAGGCATTTTGCCGTCGCAAAGTAAAGGCGACGGCGTTATGCCGTCGCTAAAGGCCTTTTGCAACCCCCTTTGTTGTGACCCCCCCTTTGCCGTCGCAAAAAGCCTCTTACCGTCGCAAAAACCCTTTTGAGACGGCGTTTGGAGTATTTGCGACAGCGTTTTGCCGTCGCAAAAAATCAATTTTTTTGTAGTGTAAATTGTCTTTATACATATATCTCACTTAGTAATTTTAAAATAATGAACCAAATTGAGTGGAGACTAATCTTGTGTCAGACAAAGTATGTGTCTAACAACTTCCCAATTTGTTATGTTCATTAATAATGGTGGTCTAAGTCTCTTACCTGTGGTGTTATCATGAAATTTTTTGCTTTAAAATCAAATGATGGCTCGAGTTTTGAAAATTTAGTCATTTAAGCTATGTGAGGATCGAATAATGATCTATAAATATAGTAGATCTATTGAGCTGTCAAATAGCTTGTATATATGGAGTATGGAGTTATTATAGTATTTCAATAATTTTATGCTAGTGTTTTGCCCTCCCAATAGCTAAGATTATGAATTTACATGGCCCCAAAGAGAGAGATTTGGGCACTGAAAGGTTCATTTATGAGTTACATATTTCTGCACGAGATAAATTTAGTAAAATTAGAGCTGCTTGCTTGTTGAAGGAGACTTTGTGACTTCATTTATTTATCAAATATATGAAGCAAACATAAATACATAATGTAACAATAATTAACATAACAACTCACTTTCATCCCTAAAAAAATTTAAAAAAAAAAAGAAAAAAGAAAAAAAAGACACATGATGTAGACACAAATATACCAACAAAGCAGCAACTGGTATGTGTAATTCCTAGAGCTATTTCTATTGGGTTACATAATTTGAACTAGTAACTTTATTTCTTCTTGTCTTTGGTCTTTTGAATGGCAGAAAGTACAGATTGCGCCATCTTGTCCTTCACTGTCGTTTTCGGTGCTGGAATCACACTAGCTTTACCCTTGTCTGACATTTTTCTTAACTCTCTCTCTCTCTTTGAATTATATGTTGCGTTTTGCTGTGGTGCCTCTGAAGATGGAATGATGGGGATATTTATAGGCGTGAAATTCTTTTTTTTTTTTCTTTTAAACTTTTCATTGGCTTGATTGTGGGTGTGGGTGTGGGTGTGGGTGTGCGTGTGGGTGTGTGTTTGTGAAACCAAGCTGAAAGAACTATGTCAATGTGTATGTGTTTGACCAAGTTAATAGGTCTATCTATTGTATCAGTGTGTGTTTTTGAGAAAACATTTATTTTTATTTTTTTTTTTTAATTTTATGAGAGAGCTAGTTGAAAGACCCACCTCGGCGTGGGTGTGGGTGTGGGTGTCTTAGGTGACTCCATTACTTGACAACAAAGAAATAACAAAACTCAAGAAAGATGCCTTGTCAACATGAATTTTTAATGAATAGTAATACTTTTATCAGAAAAATTGCAGAGTTTGATTTTGTAATATTAGATTGGGTTATATCCCTCTAAATTGATACTACGTATCCTTGCTCTCTTTTTTTTTTCTTTCTTTTTTTTAAATAAAACTTTTTTTTTGGTGAGCAAAAAAAAAAAAAAAGATTAACAGAAAAATTAATACAAAACCATGTAAAATTTTGAAATGTGTTCACTTTAAAAAGTAGATGTCCATATGATGTGTGATAGTGTGTGGGGGTGTGGATTTGTGAAGCCGAGAGTTAACCGACCTTAGTCAATGTGGCCTACCTTGTGTGTTTGAGAAGCCTAGTGTGTGATGAGATAGAAGCCCATTTAAAAGATCCATTTGAGGTGTGGGTGACTCAATTTTATATAATGACCAATCAAAAATAACAATAATTATTATTATTTTTATTTTTATTTTATAAAGAAAATGACTCCTTACTTACCTGGTCAATATGAATTTTCCACAAGTAATTAAATAATATTCAAAATAATATAATAAATTTTAATTTTACCACTTTAAAATACAATGTCTATTATGTTGGCTTACATTTTCAAAAGAGTAATAATATACAAAAATAAATAAATAAATAATTGTACAAAAAATTTATACAAAATTATGACTTCTTGTGGTAGTTTCATTTCCAATCAAAAAATCATCTATTATCATTATAATTTAAAAAATGTCACTAACATATTATTTTGGATATGTTTATTTTATAAATTTTTATTTATAAATTATTTTTCCTTTTAAACTATTAGGGTGTGTTTGGTAACGTTTACGTTTTCAGTTTATATTTACAAAAATTTTATAAACTGGTTTTTGTTTATTTTTAGAAAAACATAAACTACAAACGCTTTGGTAATTGACAAAATGTTTAAAAAAAATTTAAAATATAAAAAAGAGTGAGAAATGATAAGTGGTGGCAAGTGGGGGAGGAAGACGATGGTGGAAAGTGGTGACGGTAGGTGGTGGGTAGCTGGTGGTGGTAGGTGGTGGCAGGTGGGTGCGTGACGGTGGTGGGTGGTAGGTGGTAGCGAGTGGGTGGGGGTGGTGGTGGTGGTGGCGGGTGGCGGGTGGTGGTGGTGGTGGGTGGTGGTGGCAGGTGGGTGGCAGATGGCGGGTGGTTGTGGGTGGTGGTGGTGGTGGTGGGTGGGGTGGTGACGATGGCGGGTGGTGGGTGGTGGGTGGTAGCGAGTGGATGGTAGTGGGTGGTGGGTGGCGGGTGGTGGTGGGTGGTGGCGGATGGGTGGTGGGTGGTGATGGTAGGCGGGTGGGTGACGGTGGCGATGGCGGTGGTGGGTAGTGGGTGGTAGGAGTGGGTGTTGGTAGTGGTGGGTGGTGGTGGCAGGTGGGTGGCGGATGGCGGGTGGTGGTGGGTGGTGGCGGTAGGTGGCGGATGGGTGGTGGTGGTGGGGTGGGTGGGTTAGGTGGGTGACGGTGGCGGGTGGTAGGTGGTAGCGGCTGAGTGGTGATGGTGGGTGGTGGTGGTGGTAGGTGGGTGGCAGGTGGGTAGTGGTGGTGGTGGTGGTGGTGGTGGTGGCGGGCGGGTGGCTGGTGATGGTGTGGCTGGTGGTGGCAGGTGGTGGATGGTGGTGGCAGGTGGGTAGTGAGTGGTGGTGGCAAGTAAGTGGCGGCAAGTAAGTGGCGGATGGTGGTGGCAGGCGGTGGATGGTAGTGGCGGGCCGTAGGTAGTGGCGGATGGATGGCAGATGGGTGGTGGTGGTGGTGGTGGTGGCGGCGGCGGGAGGGGTGGGTGGTGGTGGCGAGTGGTGGGTGGTGGTGGCGGAAGACGGTGGTGAAAAATGGTAACGGATGGTGGCTAGTGTTGGGTGGTAAAAAAAAAAAAAAAAACAGAAAACTCAGAACGGAAACACATTTTTTGTGTTTTCATTTTTTTGGTCAAATTTATAAACAGAAACCACTGATTTATAAATCAAAAATTTTACCAAACAAGTTTTTATTTCAGTTTTTTAAATTTTTGTAAATATAAACAGAAAATTAAAAACGTAAGTGTTACCAAACGGCACCTTATAATTACATTATTTTAATTTAAAAAAATATGTATTCCATCAAATTGATTGCGTTGTGTGTGAAAACAAAGCCCAAAGAGCCATATTCCATGTGGGTGTTTGGGTTTATGGATTTTTGAAGCGGAGTTGAAAAGCCCACCTCAGACCGTGATTCGCGAAGCCTATTTAAATGGGAACTCATATTTTCTTACAATAAACTTTTATGTAATAATTTTGTATTGAGAGACCTTGAGGGCCCAGGCCGACCGTGGTTCTATTTCAATTATCTAAATGGTTTATTTTATAAAAAATTTTAATGTATATAATTCATAAAAAAATATTAAATTGATCTGATAATTATAACATTTTTATTTTATATATTTGTCTAAAAAAAATAGATAACTATTTTAAAAAATAGACTTATAGCATATTTTTTCAATTATTTAAAAATCTATACCAAACAATTTGCAATAGCTTCTAATTTAAATTGACGTGATAAAAAAAAAATTAATAAGTTGAATAAAAAATAATGCTTGTTTCTAGCTTTTTCAAAACACTTTTTAGAAAATTCTATTTTCTTGTTTTTCATATATTTTTTTTTATTTGGACTGAATTTTTTTAATATTTTAAGTTTTTTTTTTTAAATTTTTAGACACACCTAACATAAATACATTTAAAAAATATAATTTTCGTGAAAAAAATCTTTAAAAAATTCATCAAATACCCAAAATACAAAAATACAAAAAAAAAAACGAAAATACAATATATTTTTCTTATTTTTGTATATTTATTAATTTTTTAAAATATTTTTTCATAAATATTTTACTTTTTAGATATATCTAAGTAAGATGTATCTAAAAAAGTAAAAAAAAAAAATGCTTAGAATTTTAAAAATATTCACTAAAAACAAAAAAACACGAAAAACAAAAAAATTCAGAAAACTGAAACCAAACACAATGAATAATTATCCTAAAATTGACAAAAGAGTGTATTAAGATTTTATTTATGGCAAATTATACTAATAGTCCTTATTTTTTGTCCCTCGTATTATTTTAGTCCTTATACTTTCAATTGACTCAATGTTGACCCTTAATTTTAAATTTTAGTTCGATTGGCAACCCCATTACGGTTTCTTACGAAAAATTATCAATGAATTGATTACAGTTAACTCACTAAATTGATCGAGTTTACATTTTTGTCCCTAAAAACATAGCACATGGCATTCATGTGTGCATTTTCCACAAAATAATCATAAATTTTAATCAATCGGATCAAATTAAAGCAAGGTAAAAAATTCAAAGTCAAAATCAAATCAATTAAAATTATAGATATCAAAATAATACAAGGGTCAAACTATAAGAACTATAAATTATAAATTTTTAATTTAAAATAAACTCTAACAAAGAAACATGGCTACTATCATTTAGGCAAAGATAGGGGCAATTTGGGAAGCTAGCTTTTAGCTTTTAACCCATTTTGAGTTACATCGCCCCTCACATTTTTTATGCACGAAAGGACAAAAATGCCAAAAAAAAAAAAAAAGCACATCAATATGAGTTACATTATATTTTCAATCTATACACAAGATTTATGTTAAAATTGAGTTTTAGACAGATAAAATGTAATAGTCTTACCTAATTTTCAGAAACACAATTTATGTGACTTGAGTTTGTGCGACTAGAAATGCTAATGACAGTGAAAGTAGCCCTTTAAGGAAAAGTTTAGGGAAAGTTGGTCCTATCCTATTTTTGATTTTGAAATGATTTTTGAACCAGATACCACATATAGGTGTGTGAGTCCTTTCTTTGACGTATGTTTTCTTCAGATTTACCAATCAATGCTAAAGAATGAAAAGCATTGTAACCTTCTGTGCCGTGGACTGAACAGAACAAAGTGAAATTCAGTTTACATGAGTGCTTGTGGACTGAGTATTGTCTGAATGTTGTAATTCTGTCTCTAGATAGACTCTCTCTCTCTGTCCCTCTCTCTCACTTTACATTCACATTCTGTCATCCATATTGGGTATTGGATTAATTAAGCTCTTGCATTGGTTGTTTTCTCTTGGTGTACCCAAACCCGTACACATGATTAACTAATATGGGGTGTGAATTGGAATGCGTTATAGGGATGATGCCATTTTGACTTTAATCCCGCCTATTATTGATGTATCCATAATGGGTTTTTTTTGTCCTGGTTATCCATAATAGTTTGTTTGTACGGTTTCAAGTTCAAGCAAGTCCATGAGAAGATGTGGAAAGCAATCCCTTGTGCGGTCATGTGGTCAGTGTGTCCTGTTTAGTTGCTTTTTGACTGATTGGAATTGTGCCACAGTTGTTCTTTGTCTTGGTTGAATTCTCATTAACCATTGAAATTGTGTTGCAGATGATTTTTCAGTATTATTGGTGCCGACTTAATTGAGATATTTGATTTCTATATTGATGATCATAGCATGATTCCTTTTATTTCCCTCTTATTGATGTTCGATATAAGGTTCTACCTTGATTCTTATTCAATAACGGTTTCTTTTTGCTAATCAAAAAATAAAAAATAAAAGCTTTTTGCTGAGAAAAAAATGATTGTTTTCTCTCAACAGTTAACAACCTTGTCCAAAAATCATGTTTAATTAGATCCAAATCATTTGACATACCATGAATAATTTACTGAGAAATTTATAGCATGCATCCCTAAAAAGATATAAATTGTAAGAAAATTACGATTTTTGGTGATTAAAATTATAAATGTTTGTGAAGTGTTATATTATGTTTTGTGGTAAAGTTATAAATAGTAAATTCATTATGTGTAGCCTAAAGTTTCGAGTGGTGAAATTATGATACTTTCTGATTTTTGTTATAGTATAACATTTTGAGGTAAGAAAAGTTCAAAGACTTTTGTGTTGAAAAAAATTATAAAATTTGGTAATTTATATTATAAAATTTTATATTAAAAAAAATTATTAATATATTATATGCACCCTTTAAAAATGCACATTCAAGCCTCTCCCACCACGTACTCATATCATAAGATATGTTAGATTGGTGACTGAATAAAATCCAGTAAATTGTCCCTGATCAACAATGAATTTTCAAGACAATGACACCATAGTTTATTAACATAATTTCTTAACAATAACTGAACTGTATGACTTCAAGTAATTAAATAATAAAAACAGAATTTCATATTGCATAGAAATTTGTTTTCATACGATTTAATAACTATGATTCATTCAAAATAGGATGATAATATCCCACCTCTTGTAGGTAAAGGTATGGGAAATCAGGCAGTTTCAAAGGGTTTTTAAAATATATTAATCAAACTCAAGCAGTCTAGTAATTTGGAGGGGTTTCTAAAATATCAAATTTGAGTGAGTTATAAAGACCATATGACATTGGGGTATATGCAACACGACCCAAGACTCTCCAACAAAGTGTTAAAATATCAAATTCAAGACTTTATCAATTAGTGGAGGGACTTTTGCAGTGTATTAATTAAATTTGGATGGCTTAGTGAAACCGTGTGTGACAAGTCTAACATGGACCAAGGACGCGAGTAAGTTTTCCGACAAGGCTTGGTGAGAGAGAAATGGTGATGGAGATGGGTATAAGTGAACAAGGTGGTGCTTGCTCGGCACATGGTAACACAACCTTGTAATTGCCCATCACCACTGCTTTAGATACAAACTGAATGATTTAGAAAACCATTAGAATTTTCATTGATCTATATCATATATAGGAAACAAAGATACATAAGGTAGTAGAGACAAATAAACCAACCAACCAACCAACCACTGATACTGACATTAGATATCTCTTATCACGAGAGTGATTGGCTACATAATTTTTACTCATCCATATCACACAATGACAGTATAAAGGGGTATTGTTGGATCATGCAGAGTCAGCTGCATGACCAACAACAGGACTTATCTTCTTTTCCTTCTTCTTATCATTGTTGTTCTTCATGAAGGAAACTGCAGTTTTGAACATCATCTTCTTCACCGTCGTCTTTGGTGGCGGAATCACGGTAGCTGGTCCTTTCTTAGTTCCAGAACCCTCTCCAATCTTCCCCTTGCCCTTATCTTCCATCTCTCTCTCTCTCTCTCTCTCTCTCTGAATTGTGTATTTGGTGTGTTGTGATGCGTGTGCTTCTCAACATATAGGAGGATATTTATAGACCGAAAACTAATAATGCTTTCTACATTTCTTTGGTTTGATTGCGTGTGAACACAAATTTTAATGAATCCGAGCGTTTGTGTGTGCATGTGTGGGGGTGTGGGTTTGTAAAGCCAAGTTAACAGACTTCCTACGGGTTGATCGATCAATAAAGATTTGAAAATAAGATTTACACTGTGTTTAGTTGGGGAATTTAGGAATAGATTTGGAAAAGAAAACAGAAAAGATAGATAAAATATGAATAAAATATATCTATATTTTACCTAGTTCACATACTTTTTTTTCTTTTCTTTTTCAAATTTCTTCTCAAATCTCTTAATTAAACACAACATTATAGAGTCAAGTTTGAGTCATTCTAATAAGTTACTAAAAGTTTGTTTAATTGTTAATTTTAAGAATCTAAACTTAGTCAAGATACACACAATCTCACCTCCACATGCAGTGATCAAAAAAATAAAGTTGACAAACCTACCTCGACCTGCAGTGATAAAATAAATAAAGTTAAACAGACCTACTACTACATCAATGTGTGTGTGGGGTGTGGTCTTGTGTGGGTTTGTGAAGCCAAGCCAAGTTAATACACCTACATCAATGTTTATGTGTGGGTGTGTGGGGGGGTTTGTGAAGCCAATTTTTATCTTGCGGTTTCATTGGTTTTTCTTGATGGGTTAGGTTTGTATTCAGTTCACACCGTAGGGAATTATTGAGTTTTGTGGGGTTTATCATGGATTTATTTTAAAATTTTGAACTGTTTATTTTTTTATATTTTATGTGTAGATAATTTTTTTTAAAAATTCAAATTGATCTAATAATCATAGTTATATAATTTTATTATATTTATTTTCAAAAAATAATGAATGATAACTACGATTTTAAAAATAAACTTTTTATTTTTATTTTTGAAAACAAACATAATATAAATTTTATAATTATAATTATCGGATGAATTTAATTTTTTTATGAATAATTTACATATAAAACTCGATAAAATAAATAATTTGAATTATCGAAACAAATTTCATAACAGGTTCACAAGACCCAATACTCATCCTTTCAACAGGAGTTAGATCCCCTCCCGTCCATGATTTAAACTGGAGAACACTGTTTGAACCAATGAAACCCAACACACTAAATACTTATCATGGGTGAGACACACCAAAGTGTTTTTGTTTTTAACTAAAAAGGCGACAACAGTGTTAACCATCAACAGACCTGTTTCTATACAAATTGACATGCCTTTTAAATATAATTATTAATTATTATTTAAATGAAAAGTTGTGAGTTTCCTCATTGGATTTGGGGCGCACCCGTAACTGTTGTGTAGTTTATTGTGAGTATTTTGAAACTCATTTTAATAATTGAAAATTTTTACTTTTAAAAAGACATTGAATAAAATATATTTGTTAAAAAATAAGTTAATTAAATATTAATAATGCTTTTATCGAATAAAATTTTTCACCGCCTAGTCTAATAATTGAACCTTCAGCAATTGGGTTGGGAGCACACCCACCAATAGCGATATAATCTGTTCGGTACGGTCAGTATTTAGATAAAAGTTTTCACCGAATTGATAATGTCGATATTATTATTTTGAACACCGATACAAACCGTTTCTTCTATCAAATCGCACTAAACCGAACTAATTAAAAATGATTCGATTCGATACGGTTTAATCAGTCTAAACCTTTCAAAGTTGAGTCACTCTTTAGTATAGTCACAAATCTATGTAAAAATATTGAATTAATTATTTGTCCACCACTTTAAACATATTCAATCCATCCATTTAATAAATACTTTTCAATTACTAGATTAATAAAAATACAAACAAAAAATAATAATAATAAATACTAAGGCTTCATAATGAGTTAGAATTAAAATTATATATAATAAGAGTTTACTAACTTAAATTATAGAGATGATAAGGTTAATAATTTACTATACTTATTAATATCATTATATTATTAGATTATAACTACAATATATATTGAAACGGTTGGTTTCGATTTAGTTCAATACACAAGGTGGGCGAAGCTATGCTTTGTTCAAATTTTTGATAGAATATATGTAAAAAATTATGAATATTTACAAATTAAACCTAGTGGGCTTAAATAAAATAAATTAATTTTTAAAATTTTACAAATTGACCCCAGTTGTAGTGTAGATATTTATTTATTTTTGTTGAAGTAGTGGTGTTAATATCCCAATATTTTATTTTTACTTGTAATTTCACTAGTTTGGGTTACTTTTGTCAATGTGATTTGGGAATATATGAAATTTACAGAGTATTATGTGAATGTTAATGTTGACAGATTGTGTAGAATTAAAAATATGATATATGACATTAATGATGCTTTGTTAAATGGCCCCGCTAAAGGAAATTCCTGGCTATGCCATTGCAAGGTGCTTGAATCGATACCAAACCAAAAATCGAAAAAAATCAAATTAAAAAATCACACAGACCGATTTTTATTAAAAACAGATCAGATATATATATATATATATATATATATTTCAATTTAGTTCAATCAATTTGATCATTTTTTTTCGATTTTTTTACATTCATACCCACGAATCCCTCAACAACTCTCAGAGTTAAAGATTATGAATTTACATGGCTCCAAAGAGACAGATGTGGGCACTAAGACTCATTTATGAGTTATTTTTGCACTAGATAAATTTGGTAGTGTTAGAACTGCTTGCTCGTTGAAGTATTATTATATGTATATATACATTTAGATATACAAACTGAACCATACAGAAGCATATGAGAGACTTCATGACTTCATTTATTTATCAAATATATGAAACAAAACATAGATACATAATATAACAATTAACATAACAACTGACTTTCACCCATAAAAAATTAAAAATTAAAAAAAAAAAAAATACATAATGTAGACACACAAATATACTAACCAAGCAGCAACTAGTATGTGTAATTGTTAGTGCTATTCTATATATTGGGTTACATAATTTGAACTAGTAATTTTATTTGTTCTTATCTTTAGTCTTTTTAATTGCAAAAAGTACAGATTGCGCCATCTTCTCCTTTACTGTCGTCTTTGGTGCCAGAATTACACTAGCCGGTTGACTCTTCTTCCCCTTGTCTGACATCTTTCTCAACTCTCTAAATTGTGTGTTGTGTTTATTGTGGTAATTCTCGAGAGGGAAACAAGGGGATATTTACAGGTAGAAAATTCATATGTAATATATATATATATATATTTTTTTTTTTTACTTTTCTTTGGCTTGATTGTGAGCGTGGGTGTGGGTGTGGGTGTGGGTGTGGGTGTGGGTGTGGAAGCCCAGTTTTTTTTTTTTAAAGGTTAAGCCAATTTGAAAGACACACATCATATCTGTAAGAAAGGGTTCAAGAAAGTAGTTGGAAAATTCGAAAATTTTTGAAGAACAACTTCGAATTCTCTAGAATATTATGAGAGGCTTAGATTCTTCAATGGTCTCAACTCAAGAACACAAGAACACAAGAGTAAAGGAGATGGTGGAGATAAGAGATTGGGTGAAGAAGAAGGCAAAATGGCTAGAGAGAGAATAATGGCAAGACTCTCCCATGGATCTCCCACTTTCACTCTCAATGTTGATAATGGAGATGGGAAATTAGTTCTTTCCCAAGAGTTATCTCTCCAAAATCCATCCCTTGTAAAGCTATGGATGGGTGCTATTTATAGGCACCTCATGATATAGGATGGAGCCCATCTACAAGGCACATGGGGTATATTCTCTCTAACCACCTTGTCCGAGGAGGTAACCTCTCCGAGAATGAGGAAAACCCCGAAGAGGAGATCAACCCCTCGGCGAACCATTCTTCTTAGCCACACCTAACCAATGATCCCCAATCATCCCAAAGGGTCAGGGGTAGTCCCAGAGGACGTCCTGCCGCATCAGGGTCAGGGGTAGTTCAAGAGAACGCCCTGCCGCAAATATTGCCGAGTCTCAGGGACCCCCTAGATCGTGCCACCTCGACCCGGGTATAGGCTAGTTTAACCGAAGAATGAATTTATCTCCACTCACCGTCCTCGGGATCGGGTCCTTTGTTCGAACTCCATTACGCCCATGGTTCTGGTGCATAGATCCCGGAAAGCTCCGGGCCCGCAAGTGTTCTGGGACTCATTAACGGAGCGACTTCTAGATTGCGTCTGAATCCGTTCGAAGCCAAGTGCTTCGGACCTCTAGGTTCGTGGATCCGAACCCTTTCGAGTCCGAGTGCCTCGGATCTCTAGGCTTGCTTAATACCCTTTCGAGTCCGGGCCCGAGTAAGTCTCTAAGTTCGTGGATCCGAACCCTTTTGAGGCTTAGAGCCATTCAGCCCGTTTGACGGCGATAAATCCGGGCCCACCAATCTTGGACTTGCGATAAATTCGGGCCCACTAATCTTGGGCTATTGGGCCTAAATAATTTAGTGAGCTCAAATTAACCCCTCTTACAATATCAATGTGTATGTGTGTGAACAACTTTGGAGGATTATCTTGTGTTTGTGTGTGTGTGTGTGTGTTGTAGAAGCCCAGTTGAAAGGCCCACCTCAGTTTGTTTGAATGGCCCACCTCGGTGTGGGAGTGTGTGGGGTTGTAGGTGTCTGAGGTGACTCAATTTTATGACTAGTTACAAACAAATAACAATACGCAAGAAAATGAGACTTTACATACATCGCCAACATGAATGTTTAATGTGTAGTGTTATATGAATATAAAAAATAATATAGAATCACGTAATAAATTTTATTACAAAAAGTCTATAACGTTGGTTTATACTTTTGAGTATATATTAAATTTATACAAAATTATGTGACTTATTGTAATCGTTTCATTTTCAATCAAAATATTCATTATGTCTTTATAATTAAAAAGGAAAATAATATGTAAATCTATTTTTAAAACTCATTTTCTAAACCTAATGATGTGTAAGCAATATAATTGGTTGATGATTAGGAAAGATATGAAAGAAAACGTTGACTTAGATATTCTAATTAATTGTCACATCATTGAACTTGAAAAGTAAGTCTAATTTTTAGACGTGAATAAAAATACTCTTTGAAAAAAGCCATTGACACGTTATTTTAGATGTGTTTTCTCCATAAGGCTTTTTGTGAATTATTTTTATTTTTTAAATATTATAATCACATTATTCTGGTAACAAACTTTGTATAATTATTAAGTAAGATTATCATTTTTCATTTCTAATTTGATTTCATATGAACAAAAGGTTGAAGGAGCCATATCCTCCAAGGGGTGTGTGGGCTTGCGAAGCCAGTTCATACATCAATGGGTGGTTGACGAGAAAGTGAAGCCAATTTAAAATGACTTAGAATTTCGGTAATTAATTGTTGGTATAATAATAATTATATAATGGTTGTTTCAATTCTTAAATTACTTTTAAACCACCCAATTAAGTGTATTATTTTGGAATTCAAACCACCGATAAATCAATATTACAAATTATAGTACCCCTTTTATTTTTCAAAATATCACTAAACCTCCCTTATATTAAGGGGTTGTTTGGGGTGTCTTAAATAAGTGCACTTTTTGTTTTTTTGGACTAAAAAGTTGAGGAAAAAAATATGGATGTTTAGGTTAACTTTTTGACTTTTCATGAAAAAATGTGTAATAAAAAATTGTAAAAATTGGTTTGTAGAGGAAAATTAGGATTGGGAGTTGTTCAGCCGTAATTGTTGACTTTTGGTGAATAGTGTTAACTTTTTGACTTTTTGAATAACTTTTTGACTTGTTGACTTTTTTTACATACCCCAAACTTGGCCTAAATATAGGTCCTTCCATGAGTCCACCATTTATTGACTTAACAAAAATTACTAATTTAATATATATATACTTCT
Source organism: Camellia japonica (assembly GCA_030407325.1). Lineage (NCBI taxonomy): Eukaryota > Viridiplantae > Streptophyta > Magnoliopsida > Ericales > Theaceae > Camellia > Camellia japonica. Next base: position 85,432,500 of record JAPPVO010000036.1, read on the forward strand.
AAATGCTAACTTTACCTTTTGTTGGGAAATTATTTTTCCTCCACCACGATCAAACCATCCCAAACACACACAGCGCAACTATTTTCACCAGCCACAACCATTGGCCTAGCCCCAATTTTTATAGGGAAAATTACTATTTAATGGGAAGTGAGATAATTATTTATAATTTTTTTATAATCTTCTTGGAGTGCAACTTTTGCAGTTGCTTTTTTTACACAAAAAGAGTTACACCTTTCATGTGTTTATAATTTTTTTAGTCATGCGCTCCAATTTGTAATTTCTCCATTTTTATAAGCAACCATCATCAATTTTGCAGCTTGTAATGTAGTGGGAAGTGAGGCAATTCCAGTTTTGCAGCTTTAAATGGGATTTTGGGATTCTTTGTCAAACAATTTGCAGTAGCTTCTGTTTATAATTTATATGGTGAAAATAACTTTAAAAAAAAATAAAAAAATAAAAAAAAACTTATTGTACTGAAATTGAAGGAGTAGTATTTTTTTAAAAATTTTGCTTACATAAATTATCGATTTTTAGTTTGGAATAAGTTCAAGGAAACAAACATGACTGCTATCTGGGTGGAGGGAAGGTAGAAGCATCTGATACTGTTTTTTAGGTGTGAGTAGTGTGTACAAAATCTTCCAATCTCTTTTATCTTATTTTCAATTCTCCTTTTAGGCAAATGACCAGGAAAATATAGTCTTCCAGTCAAGTAACCCAAAAAAGAAAAAAGAAAAAAAAGGGGAATATCCCTTCTACTCCAAAACGTTGACTGGATTGCTATTTGCGCCGTGGGGTTCACTACAAGTCTATTTTGATGATTTGAACTCTTCATTTTGTCAAACACTTTATATATTTCATTCACATAAAAAATTAGATCAATATTATAATTGTAACTTATTAAATTTATTACGTTTGTTATCAAAAAAAATATATAGTTTATTTTTAAAAACACAATTGTTGTCCACTTTTTTAGTGAAAATGTGGTAAATTGAACAAGTTATTATTATTGGATTGACCTAATTTTTTGTGTAAATAAAATAGATGAAGTACTCAATAAAATGAACGAATCGAATCATTATGGCGGAATCTAAGATAAGCCTTACGAGTCAAAATAGTGCTATGCAATCCAAATTGTAGACCTGAGGGCCATCTGCCTCCAAAAAGGAAAGCCCTTTGCTATGAGTTACATTACATTCTCAATATGTACTGTAATTACAATTTATTATTAAAAAGACGATTTAGCGCAGAAGATTTTCATTACAGTTGGGGAAGAGAAGGGCAAAATGTTCATAGTTTTATTATGTTGTTTTTAGAGATTATTTTCATAAATTGAACCCATCCCACCAAGAACAAAAACAAGAAGCCTTACAAGCCTTATTGATGAATGAAGCTACCCTGTAATTATAATTTGTTTACTGATAATAGAAAGTTAGGGAAAGTTGGTCCTATCTTTGATATGCCTTGTGAACCAGATACCACATACGGGTTGGAGAGTCCTTTCGTTGAATTTTTTTTTTTTTTTTTTTTAAAGAGCATCCTTAGCAGATTACTTATATTTTATCTTAAAATATTATTAAAAAATTCATTCCTTATTTTAGAAAACACTTTTTCATCTACTTCTCTCAAGAGGTGCCTTATTCTTTCTCTATTTTATTAACAAACTCTCTATTTTTTCTCTATTCTATTAAAATATAATTTTTAATTATAAATTTAAAAAAATAAAAATCATAAATGTGTACTACAGTCCCTAAAAAAAAAAAAAGTGGTCCGACTTGTCTCATGTTGAGATCAAGATTGGACTCGCCCAGTCCAGCCCATGGGCCCATTTTTATGCCCCATTTTGATAATCCGAACTGATCAATATGTAGAACTCGTCAAGTACTATATGCTTGTGAAAAATCACGTTGATCGGATATCGATAGCTATTTGATCGAATCAGATTTGTATTAAAAAAAATGAACGGTGAAAAAATAAACAGTTGACAGAATTCGAATCAGATTTGTATTTCAAAAAATGGGAAATTACCAATAAGTCCTACTTTTGAGACTTATTACCCATTAAGTCCACTTGATAAATTTATCAGTCTCTTGTTTTTATGAATAAATTTATAGTGATAAATTTATTAATTTCTTTGTTTTTATGAATAAATTATAGTGATAAATTTATCAGTCTCTTATTTTTATAGTGATAAATTTATCAGTTAGGACCTGTAAGTAAATAAGTCTAGTTAATCGGACTGATTGGAAAGTACTCCTTAAAAAAATGAACGGTGAAAAAATAAACGGTTGACAGAATTCTGATCCGATCAAATAGCTATCGATATCTTATCAACGTAATTTTTTGCAAGAATATAGTACGCAACGATTTCTACACATTGAACGGTTCGGATTATTGAAATAAGGTCAAAAAATCGGCCCGCGAGCCAGACTAGACGGTCCAATCTTGATCTCAACATGAGACAAGCTGGATCCAAAAAAATATAAGGGTACCAGCACTGTAGCAATTTTTATTTTTAAAAAAATGTTTAAAAGTGCTGCTGGATGTATATAAAAAGCGATCAACCCTTTAAAATAGATAAGAAAGAGGTTTAGGGTGTCTGCTACTGATGCTCTAAGAGTATCTCTTATAGAACACTTATATCTCCTCCTTACTTATTTTAAAGGATTTGATACTCTCTACGCACTTCCAGTAGCTCCTTTAAATACTCCCCTAAAATAGAAATTGTTACAATGCCTCCTGTTTGTATGGAGTCACTGTAGCACCATTATATTTTATTTTATTTTATTTTATTATTATTATTTTGCTTTGCTTTTCTTTGTTTGTTTAAGGACTGTGGTACACATTTATAATTTTTATTTTTTTTTTAATTTATTATGAAAAATTATATTTTAATAGAATAGAGAAAAATATAGAATTTGTTAATAAAATAGAAAAAAAAATAAGGAGCCATTTGAAAAAAGTAGATAAAAAAATAATTTTTAAAATAAAAAATAATTTTTTTAATAATATTTTAAGATAAATATGAATAATCTGGTAGAGATACTCTAATCAAACAACGCTTCAAATGCTAAAGAATAAGAAGCATTGTAACATTCTGTGCTGAAGACTGAATAGAATAAAGTGAAATTCAGATTTCACATGTGCTTCTGTTGACTGAGACTAGTACTAGCTGAACGTTCTGATTCTGTCCTAGAAAGACTCTCTCTCTCTTTCTCTCATTTACATGTTCTGTTGTCTATATTCGGTGTTGGAATGGGCGCTTGAACATAGGCCATGGTTATTTTCTCTCATCAACTAATCATACTTCAATTTCTCCCGAGTTCAAATACAAATTTATAAAATTAATACTTTCTCCGTCTTAAAATAATGGTCTCTTTTGAAGAATGTAACTTTTTTTGGTAGTACAATTATTGTACTTTAAAAAAAGTTAATTTTCTAAAATTACCCTTTGATAGTATATTTTTTTGAGAATATCAATGTCATAATTGTATTTTTTATATTGTTTATGAATTTAAAAGAATGACAAAATAGGAAATTTATATTATTTTTGTACTTGATTTTTGAAGATGAACTAATATTTTGGGACAATAAAAAATGGAATAAGGAACTAATATTTTGGGACGGAGGAAGTAATAAATTTTGTTTTGATAATTCGGTTCTTTTATTTTATAGGACCTTTTATTTATATCATTTATTAAAAAATTAAGTTGATTTGATAATCATAATCTTTTTATTAGATTGTATTTATCTCTAAAGCAATTGATAATTATTTTAAAATCACACTTGTCATTCATTTTTTCTAAAACAGCCGAAATAAATTAAAATATGTTAAGATTATCAGATTAATTTAATTTTTTTGTATCAACGATATATGTAGAGTATCTTATAAAATGAACGATTTGAATTATCAAAACAAGACCTATGATGAGGGTCTTACAAAATAAATAATTTAGATTATCGAAACCAGAAAATATGGTGAGTTGCATAATCCCAAACATGACTATCAGTTCAACTTTAAATTTGGATGAAACAAACTCATAAAAGATTGTCTAATGAGGTCGAAATTATTTATTTTAGGGAAAAATACCATTCAGGATACTTTTAGAAAAATAATTACATGCACATTTAAAAACTTATAATTTTAGTAATTAATATTAATGAAATTTATCATTAATATATAATTAATTTTGTACACATCCACTGATATGTAATTTTCCTTTTTATTTTAGGCGTACCCATATCATAGACTGTGTCCCTAAACAATAAAATTCTCAAGACAATGACAGACAACCTAATAAATAAATGGCACATAATTGGTTTTGTCAAATTAGCATGCCCTGTCAAATTCTAATGTTGACACTATTCACTAATAAGGAAAGACAAAGTACTAACTGAATGAAATTAAAGGAAACAATATCAAGGACGATGTCCTTCTAACTTCTTGTCAACAATCTAGATATTCATTTTAATTTTATGTCTTTAAGCCCTTAATAACAATGCAAAAGTTTGGAGTAATTCATGTTTTTAAACAAAACTAATGCCCACTAAGCCCAAGCCTAAGAAATAGATATTACACAAATGATATTAACTCATTTTTACAGAAGTTAAACTCAAAGTGTTATATAATCACTAAACCAAATGCTCTAGTTAACACAGTTTATTCACATAAATTCTTAATAGCAGTTAGATTGCATGACTTCTAAGTAATTAAAGAATAGAGTAAATTACACTCATATTTCTAGTAATTTATTCTTATGTCAATTTAATTATTGTAGTTTTAAGGGGGATGCACCAATAAATCTCAAATTAATAACTTATGCACTGTTTAGTCCTAAAAGTTTTCTTATAAACTGAAAGGTCCCATTACAATGTTAATAACATCAGATATAATGTTAATAACATCAGAGTCATGTTACAAACATTAGATTTCAAACATCTAATGTTCATCATATTTCAATAATGTTTGAAAATATAGGATGAAAAACATCTAATGTTCATCAGATTTCAATAAATTTTGAAATTATAGAATGAAACATCAGATCATTTACATCATTTACATCATGCTGATGTAAAAATGGGACTAAATGGAGCATAAGAAAACTTTTAGGACTAAATGGTTCAACGTTTCAAAAACTAGGACTTATGGATAAATTTTCCTAGTTTTAATTGCATTAACTTTACTTTTAAATTTTTCATATCGTATCAATCTAGTCTAATTGATGATACTCTTTTAAAAATTGACTGAATTAAGGAGCAAAATGATTTATTCATTCTTCTCAAAGTGATTGAGAATTTGACATTCAATTGCATTTGTTCCCTTTTAAAAAAATCATTTCATCCTTAATTTTTGTGAAATTTCTTAACTCATGTTATTAATTGCATTAAATTGACCGGAATTGATTGGGGGCTCGAATGGGGGAGCCCCGAATCCCCCGAAATTCCACTTTAGGTAAAAAAAAAAAAAAAAAAAAAAGAAAACAAAAAAAAAAAAGAAAACAGTTTTCCAAAAAAGGAAATTAGGGGGATTAGGGGGAGGAAAATTAGGGAGATTTTTCATTTTCCTAAATTGACACAGTGAGATAAATTAAGAAAATAAATTTAATTAAATTAAATTTACTCAGGACATATTTAATGGAAGAAACAAATTAGAAGCATCGTGAGTATAATTTATAAAGAAGAGTAAAAATAGAATTTTCATATCCCCTCACCTAACTAATTTTTTTATCATATGGCGAGGTTTTCACTGCACCAAACAAGACGTTTGTTCTGCTGGAGTTTGTCTTTCATGCACAATTTTATTTCTAGCTAACTCAAAACTGAAAGAGAAAAGTTAGGTATCATGAAAAAATTTTCATGAAAATCATCATGAAAGAGTTATGATCCTTGAATTACCTTGATTAGTGTGTGGTGCTTTATTCTAAGTATAATCCAAGAATCACAAAACTTTTATGATTATTTTCATGAAAAGTTTTTCATGATACCTAACATTACTGAAACTGAAATTGCTCATTAAATGGTAATACTATAGATATAAACTGAATCATACACAAAAGCATATATATGAGTATTTTTTTATTGATAATTATATCTCTAGTGAGGAGAGTGATTGGCTACATAATTTGAACTAGCTACATATATACATACATACACAATGATAGTAAGTATTAAAGGGTATTGGATCATGCAGAGGAGGCAGGAGCATCACCAACAACAACAGGACTTATCTTCTTCTTCTTATTCTTGTTCTTGTTATTGTTGTTCTTCTCATTTATCTCCTTCTTGTTATCGTTGGTGTTCTTAAACAAGGCAACTCCAGATTCAAACATCATCTCTGTCACCTTCTTCTTCGGTGCCGGAATCACGGTAGCTGGTCCTTTATTTGCTCCACATCCAGATGACTCTGCCATCTCTCTCTCTCTCTTTCTCTCTGAATTGTGAATTTGTGTGTTGTGTTGTGGTGCTTGCTTGTGCTTCTCAACGGAGAAACGTAGGGATATTTATAATGTTTTTAACATTTCTTTGGCTTAATGGCGTGTCCAACACATTTTTAAGAACCATCCGAGTGTTTGTGTGTTTTACATGTGTGTGTGTGGGTCTGTGGGTTTGTGAAGCCAAGTTGAAGCATCCACGTCATTGTGTAAAGGAAAAAAAATTGAGACGCCGCAATTTTAAGTTTTATGATGTATTCATAATGAAATAATGTTATGTATTAATTTTTAATTTATTATAAATTTAATTATGTAATATTTAAGTTTCGTACGGAAAATTTAAATTATGATCAGAAGAGAATCTATGTTCTTTTTTGTTAATAGCCTATCGATCAGTGTTTATTGTTATTGATGCACCTTCATGGTAACTAACATGGAAAATACTAAGACAAAATTTGAGACGCTTAACATAATGCCTTTTGTCTTGAAAATGGGAAAGGATTATTTCTTCATTTGATTACTAAGAAAAATTGAATAAGTGGAGCATCAATTATAAAGTTAGACACCGAATTGAATAAGTCGAGGACCACTCATAAAACTAGACATAGAATGTAAATGAATGAACAATTCCTCACAAGTGAATCTCATTAAAAAATTTACAAAATGTTATCCATTTATTTATATTTTGTATTTTATTTTGTATATTGGAATGTAGAAAGGAAACAGAGAGAAAAATAAATAAAATAAAATAAAAAAAGTTATTCATAAAATAGGTCTAATAAGGGTGGCATGGTGGTCAAGACTTAGGACTAATAAAAAAGGTTATTCATAAAATAGGTCTAATAAGAGTATACTCTCTTGTGGTCGCAGGTTTAAAATTTCTAAGCGTAAATAATTTCTTGGAAACAATCCATACAAAATTTTGCCTTGACTTTAATTGAACCCTCAACTAATAGACAATGGGATTGGTCCTTGAATTAGTCGATCTATTAAACCTGATACCAAGTTAGCGAAAGAAAAACTCATGTGAGAGTTAATGGTTTATAAATTTGTATTATGCGGAATTTGAAGGTTAATTTGGGAAGAACCAAGAAAGTTAACTTATTGATTTATTGGCTTATTTAGGTCACATCACTTTTTTATTTTTATATACATATTTTTGTAATAAGCAAAATAGTCATAAATAAATAAATCATATCCAAAACAAGTCTAAATTTATACCATATTTGGACATTTACACACAAGTCTTATAAACTTATACTCTATTAAATCATAATTAAGATTTTTTAGACCTTCAAGTCCTATTAAATTTTTAATAGTCTAAATTACTCTTCAAACAATGATTGTTCATCATTTATGATTATCTATATAAAAAAAAGAAGATGATTTGACATTTATTTTGATTTTCAGAACTTTAAAAATCAACTTTCAAATTGAAAAAACTAATATATATATATATATATATATGTGTGTGTGTGTGTGTGTGTGTAAAAAATAAAATTAAATAAAAAAATTAGCTTGTTTGGTTCCTATTTTCAAGATTCACTTTTCAGAAAATTAAAATTTTGTATTTTTTGGATTTTTTTGTTTTCACTGAATTATTTTAATAATTTAAACATTTTTTTAAAAATTTTTAGATACACCTAAAATAAATACACTTAAAAAGTATAATATTGGTAAAAAAAAAAAAAATCTATAGAAAATTCACTATATACCAAAAATATATAATAAATAAATAAAAAACTAGAATTCAATACATTTTTCGTATTTTTGTGTATTTATTGATTTTTTAAAATATTTTTTTACAAATATTTTATTTTTTAGATACATCTAAGTAAGGTGCATTTAAAAATGTAAAAAAAAAAAATAAATAATATAAAATAAATTGCTTAAACTTTTAAAAATATTCACTAAAAACAAAAATAAATACAAAAAACAAAAAACTTAATTTGTAGAAAATTGAATCTGGAAAATTGAAACCAAACACACTGAATGTTTTTTTTTTTTTGAAAATTTTGAATTATTTTTTGTGCAAATTAAAAATTTTGTGTCTATAAAAGAGTCTGGTAATGAACATTGATGTGCAAAAAAAAAAAAAAAAACACTTTAAAAATGAAAAAATTGATAATTTTCTCAGTTTTAAAACTAGAAAAAAACTGTTAATATTCTCGATTTTATTAGATAGTTAAATCAAACCAATAAGAAAAATGATAAAAATGTTTAATCTCATGCTCTTTTTTTTTTTAACAGTTAGTGAAATAATTATCTGAAATATTATTATGTAAAATTGATAATATTCTTAGTTATTAAAATTGAAAAAAAAAACTAATAATATTCTGAGTTTTACTAAATATGACTTATTAGTTCAAAAAATCTTAAATAAAATCTAAATTACCATAATATTTGTACATATAATTTTTAGATAATTAACTTTTCTTCTTCTTTTTTTAACTTACTTTCTAGGTAATTTTTCGAATTTTCAAACTTTTTCCCATTGTTTTGGGTGAAAGAAACTTCCTAGTCAGTGGCCAAAAAGTGTGCAAAGAACTTCTTATGCACAAAAACCAAGCCGCGTGAAGTGTGATGGATGTGATTGATAAATATGTTTTCAATATATATATATATATTTTTTTTGGGTCTGCAGTTTATGTTTTCAATAGGTTTAAGAACACAAAATCAGTTATAAAATTAAACATGAAAAATATATAATTTTTTAAAAAATTGGTACCACTAATAAATTTTATAAAATTTAATTCATTTATTTATATTTTATATTTTATCATGCTTAATTTATAGGTTACTAGCAAAAATATACTATAAGTTTTAGAGGAATATGGGGTGACCTTTTGCCAACAAACAATTGTCTTGCCTAATTGAAAAATTAAAAATTCTTGAAAGTAACTAAAAATGCCTAAACAATGAAAAGGATCGTAACTTCCTGTGTTGTGGACTGAAAAGAATAAAGTAAAATTGCAGATTACACCGAAAGTTGTGATGTGGTGTGGACTGATTCTTTTTACAATCAACAATCTCATGAAAATTATATCCAAAATTATTTGAGAGATCATGAATAATAATAATAATAATAATAATAATAATAATAATAATAATAATAATAGTAATGCTATATTTCTTAATTTATTTCTTCTAAATCAGACTTTATGATATGAAATTGAAATTAAATCTCATATAATAAAATATTTAACAAATTAAAATTTGATATTTATTAAACATATAAGAATAATTTTTAAATGTGATAAATTAAATGTTTCAAGCATTTTTCTAATAATAAATTTATGACATACCCATAATATCATAGGATATTTGACATCAAAAGGTTACGTGTTATAGTCATGGTCATGATAGAATCAAATGAGAATTGAAGAAAAACATAATAGGTAAAATTACATTAATGGTGTCTGTATGTTACCCATTGTGTTATTTTAGTCTATATATTTTTAATTGGCATATTTTTTACCTTTAATTTTAGATTTTGTATTAATTTCATTCAATTGATTATCGTTTTTTGCATTTTTTTATGAAAAACATGCACATGAGTGTCATGTGTCATATTTTTAATAAAAAAAAATACAAAGAGGAGTAATCAATTAGACTTATAAACTTACTCAACTCAGTAAATAATATCAACTAATTTAGTGATAATTTTTTTAAAAAAATACTAACTATATTATCAATTGGACTAAATTGACACAAAATTTAAAATTAAAAATCAAAATCGAGTCAATTAAAATTACAAATACTAAAATAATACAATTATCAAAATATAAAGACAACTATCCTAAATTTTCCCAACATAATAAGCCTAGCCAACAGAAAAGAGGAATCATATTCGCATCATTGGAACCTTGACTTGCTCAAATGGTCATTATCAAAATCTCTGTATCATTGTATCATTTTTTGAATTGGGGAACATCCAAATTTGTGTCCTAAAATGATAATAATAATATATATATATTTTATAGATTTGATTCATATGAAATATTACAATAAAATTCAATAAATTACAATTATAAAATTAATACATAGGCAATAAGACCTACACATAAGTAGAGAGATTCAAACTACTGACATCCTAATGAGATGCAAGAGTTTGGACCAATCGAACTGACCCTATTGGTTATCCTAAAATGATAATTTTGAAAGGGCGATGAACGTTGTTTTTTTTTTTTTTTTTTTTTTTAACTGTTTTATAGCACGAAATTATAATACAATGAGTATGATGTGTCTATTGTGCCTTCCTTTTTTATTATATATATATATATAATCGGGTGTCCGAGTCAACTTACGTACATCTCAACTAATCACAGAGGATCAATCCTACCGCCCACTTTGCAAGGGCTCCCTTTAAAGCTAGAATAGAAGGGCTCTATATGGTTTAGCCCCAAAAAGCGTATTACGGTAAGTGAGTATTGAACTTAAGACTTGGAGGAAGTACAATTCCAGACCCTAAGTTGTACCCATTAAGCCAACTCTTTAAGATTGTCTATTTTGCCTTATTACACAACAGCCTTATGATACAGCTGGAGATATCGTCCCTATCAGTATAATCAAACTTGGACTATATTTTTAGCCAAGTTTAAGGTAGAATAAACTCAACTTGTAACACTCGATTTATTTATTATTTATTTAAGTAAGAATAAACACCATGTTTGGTTTTGAGCTTTCAAAAATAATTTTCTGAGTTTTCAATTTGTAATTTTATATTTGTAATTATTTTGTAATATTTTAATTAATTTTAAAAAAAAATTAGATACACTTTATATACCTAAAAAGTTTTTTTAAAAAATTGTACGAAAATCTTTAAAAAAAAAAAAAAAGGGAGAATTTTTTTAAAGATCTCTCATATTAAGGTTTAGGGTGTCCTAAAAAAAGTGCACTTTTTGTCTTTTTACGAAAAGATGTGCAGAAAAGTAGAGAGGTGATGTGATGGAAAAAAGATAAAAAGATAAAAAGATGGATTATATAGGTTATGCCAAACCTATTATAGCATAAAGGACATAAAATATTTTTATAGTAATTGGGGTAAATCAAATTTTTATAGAGAAATTTGTTTGAAATTTCTCTGGTTTGGAAATTTCTCTAGTCGGAAATTTCTCTATTTGCTCACAATTTTCTCTGTGTTTTGACTAATTTTGTCTAATTTGTTACTAATCAGTGAAATCAAACAAGTAACCTAAATTAGTAAAAGTTTAAGGTTGCGTTTGGCAGAGTTTTCTAAATATAATTTGAGAGTAGAAGTTGTATTTTGAGTTTGTGAGTTTTGAAATTATGATTTGAGTGTAGAAAATTTGTTTGGTAAAAAAGTTTTGAAAAAAGTTTTGAATTGAGTGGGAAATGTTTTATGTGACGTATGATGTTTTGATACAAAAACTTACAACTCATAACCAAACACACAACTCAAAATTCTATTAAAGCTCATAAAAAATTCAAAAAATATTTTTTCCGAATATATAAAAATTAATGTGTCAATTGCAAAATAAATCAAATAAATAAATTTATTGTTCTGGTCAACCAGTCAGATGACCGGTTAGCCCAAATTTTCCCGCCTAAGACAGAGTTTTCAAAATTGAATGTGGAATTAACTTTGGAAAACTGTAAACAAACATGAAACTCAAATAAAGAGGTAGAATTAACTTTGGAAAAGAGTTCCAAAGACAGCCTAATATTTTCTGAGAAAATTCAAATGCCAAAGAAAATTCAGCTCAAAAAATAACTAACCAGTGAAAATCAAACAAACAACACAAATTAGTAGGAGTTTAATGTGGTCAGGAAAAATTAAAATGTCAGAGAAAATTAGAGAGAAAATCAAAGAGATAACTAGCCATAGAAAATCAAGCAAGGCATATAGAGTAAAGTGAATCCAATGTGTTTAGAAAAAATTGTGATGTTAGAGAAAATTCATCTCAATGGGGAAATTACACAAAAGGACATAACTAACCAGTGAAAATCAAACAAGTAATATAATTTGATGGATTAGAAAAAATTCAGATGTCAGAGAAAATATATCAAAATTTTGGCCCAAAATCAGAGAAATTTCGACCCAGCTCAAAGAAATTTCACCCGACTCAAAAAAATTTTTCCCAAACTCAGAGAAATTCAAAGAAATTTTGACTTACAAAAATTTCACTTAACTCAGAGAAATTCAGAGAAATTTCTTTGATTTTTTCTATGTTTTGGGAATTTCTCTGGTTTGAAAAAATTCTCTGTATATTACACAGAGAAAAGAGAGAGAAAAATAGAATAATTTCTTGTCAATCCTTTAATTATTCCCTCTATAAGGGAAGTAATTCAACAAGTGATGCAAATATGTGTCTTACAAATATATATATTATTTGTACAGAAAATAGGGACATGGTCACCAATATATTTGTCATTCAACTCTATATTCATTTTTAAGTACACTAGAGTCAAGAAAGAATATACACACCGACAGCTATGGAAGCTTGAAGATGTTGAATTGTAGAAGAATAGGCAAATAGCAGAGATATCATCCACTGCCTCACCTAATTTTTTACGTTTCTAAGCACAAACCGCTTGTTGGACTAATCTTTTAGCCGATTCTTTCTGAAACACCTCCACCAACATCAATCTTTCTTAAATATATATATATATAGAGAGAGAGAGAGAGAGAGAGAGAGACAGAGAGAGAGACCTAATCAAATATTTGTAGTGTGGACCAAAATTCTCACACACACACACACACACACACAAACACACACACACACACACACACACACACACACACACATATATATATATATAGAGAGAGAGAGAAATGGTGTGATATATGAGTGTAGGTGAGGAGGGACCTTAGGCTACAAAAAAAATATTGTGGGCCTCTCCCATTATTAAAAGTTGAAGAAGGATGTTAGACCAATTTTTCCTTAAAAAAAAAAATTTATTGAATATTTCAAAATACGAAAATGTATTCAAAATTTTTTTTTCTTTGTATTTGGTGAATTTTTTAAAGTTTTTGTTCATAAATATTTTACATTTTAAATATATTTAGATTAAGTGTATTGAAAAAAAATTACATAAAATATTTTTAAAAAATACTAAAACAAAAATATAAAAAAACCTAATTTTCTTGAACCAAATATTTTATGAGCTCGACTCGTTGGTAAATCTTTTGATAAAGCAAAAGGGAGACAACACTCATAAGTAGGAGTGAAAAAATGGCCTATAGCCGGAGGTGGGCCCGGTCTGTTTAGGCCTGGGCCCGAGCCCCTGGGAATAGATCATCATTTTGAAGTCCGGCTCGTTGGTCGATCCATTTGCCCGCTTAAGGTTCATTCAAGGCCCGGCCCGCCTGAGGCCCAATGTCTTTTGGTGGAAAATAATAAAATTTTAATAAAAAAAATTTTAAAAAATGGTTAGGCCCGCCCAAGCTCGAGCCCAGGCCTAAGGCCCCAATACCTCCAGGCTTGGGCCTGGGCCTAATTTTTTGGCCCGTGGGTTGGCCCGGTCCGAATTTTGGCAGGAGTCAGCGAGGCCCGACATGGCCGGAGCTGAACTGGGCTGGGCCAGATTTACACCTCCTACCCATAAGGCACCACTTGCACTCCTTTTTATTTTTAAAGGAAAATTATGCAAATAGTCCTTGTACTTTACACGAAATGTCAATTTGGTCCCTGTAGTTTCAATTTGCTCAATTTTGCCCCTTAATTTAACGGATTATGTCATTTTAGTCCAATAAATAACAGCTGTTAAGTTAGTTTAACAGAAAGTCAAACAATATGTCAATTTGGTCATTGTATTGTTCACTATGTGTCAATTTAGTCCCTATCAAAATCGAGAAAATTGAAACTATAGGGACTAAATTGACACATCATGTAAAATACAATGACCAAATTGACACATTATTTGATATTCCGTTAAATTAATTTAACAACTGTTATTTATTGAACTAAAATAACACAATCCGTTAAATTAAGGAACAAAATCGAGCAAATTGAAACTACAAAGACAATTTTTAAAATGTCGCTAATAAATGTACTTTTAGAGACAAAATAACTTGGTCTCGAAAAGATTTATTTTTTGGATAAATTACAAATACACCCCCTGAGGTTTGCTTAAAATACGAATTGTCCCATGTAGTTTGGAAAATTACAAATACCTCCTTGTCAGAATTTTTTATTTAACAGAATTAATTAAAAAAATGAAATTTCTAACTGTTCACCTATACAATAATAAAATTATCTAAATTATTAATTGAAACAAAATTTTAACATTATTAAAATCTGTTAATTAACTTGATGATTTATTAATAAAAAGACCTATTTGTTATGAAATTAGAAACCTTAGGGGGCATAATGTAATTTTTAGAACCATATGGGATAATTTGTAATTTAAGTAAGTCTCAGGGGGTGTGTTTGTAATTTATCCTTATTTTTTTAGACAAAACTTTTAATCCCAAAAGGTTAGTAATTCATCACTAAATGTCCAATTTTGTTACTAAAAATAAAATAATAACACTTTTAGTAACAAAAATATTTTGTCCCTAAAAAGTGATTTTGTCTTTAAATTTTTATTTCTAAAACCTTAATTTCTTGGAGTGGGGTGTGAGAGAAAAAGTAATTAATTGATGTATAGAATGTGAGAAAAGAAAAGATGAGAGAGAAAAAAATAATTGATTGATGTGTAGTAGAGACAAAAGTGATTTTAGATTTTTTTTTTTTTTTTTTTTGGTTGTAAATTTCAACCAAACAAATTTTTGAAATTTTTTCTCAAAAATTGTCTCTCAAGAGACAAACCAAACAAGTCCATACTTATCGATATCCGATCATCATAATTTTTTGCATGAATATTCTATTCAACAAGTATTAAAAAGTAAACGGTTCGACTCACCAAAGTGAGCCTCAAATGAGTCCACCGAATCCAAACACTTTTTCAAATTAGATGATCAACTTGAGAATCCAACCCTTTATAAAATTTCCCAAGTTTAAGAACACAAAGTTAATTACAAAATTAAACATAAAATATACATAAATTTACAAAAATTGGTCCCACTAATAAATTTCGTAAGATCTAATGCATTCATCTATATTTTATGTTTCATAACTCATGTTTTCGTAACAAAAATATATACATGTTCTAGAAGAACTATCGGCGTTCAATTATGGGGTGAGTGTGGTATGGACTTCCTCAAATGGTCATTTGTATGGACTGAAAAGAATAAAGTGAAACTGCATAAGCCTAGCAAGAGAAAAGAATAAAGTGAAATTGCAGATTACTTGTGGTGTGGTATGGACTGATTCTGTTTACAATCAACAACCTCATGAAAATTATATCCAAATTATTTTGACAGACCATAATTAATAATAATCATAGGATATCTGACATCAGAAGGTTATATATGATAGTCATGCTCAATGGTCACGATGGAATCAAATGACAATTGAAAGGAAAAACATAAGCCTAGCAAGAGAAAAGAAGAATCATATTCACATCCTTTGCCCCTGGACTTCCTCAAATGGCCATTTGTATCAAAATCTCTGTATCATTTGTGTGGTAAAATGATAATTTTGAATTGCAATATTTTTTACCGTATTATTATACTAGAATACAATATAATGAGTACGAGTTGTATATTGTGTCAGAAATTTCAAAGAAAACAAGAACTTTTTTTTTATTTCCTTGAGAAGCATATTCTTGGGACACTAGAACATACAATTGTCATTGATAGAGTTGCAAATGAATCGAACTCTTTGCGAGTTTGGAACGGCTCAGTTCATTTCATTATATATATATATAATCAAATCTGGACTTGACTTTTAAGTTCATTCAATAAATGAGTCAAGTTCAAGCTAAGATAAACTCAGCTTGTAAAACTCAACTCGTTTATTATTTATTTAAGTAATATGATAAATTTTTTATTTAGATTATTAAACAATATAAAATGTCTTATATATTTAATATCAAATAATATTTAATAAGCTAACTGACTTTGATTATTGACCCAAATTTTTTTGCTTTTTGTTATCAATTTTCAAACCGTACACAAACATGATTAGTATTAACTAGTTGAGTGTAACTCACACTAAATTAATTTTCGATCTGAACTTAAGATTGATAAACAAACCAATGGAGCTATACTGATTATATGAAATCGACTGAAGTAAGATAATATTAAGATTTGCTTTTTCAACAAATTAAGATTTGCTTTTTCAGCGTATTTAATTATTACTGGTTGGAGTGAACCAGAGACGTGTTGGGCCGCTCTTAATTATTACTAATTGGATTTTCACCAATTTCCTCTAAACAATACACCTGCTTTGCAAGTAATTGCACGTTTTTATAAGTTGGGGTTTGATAATTACTTTTTTTAGTTTTTTTTTTTTTAATAAAAAAGTTTACTTTTTTTGTTTACATATATGATAATTAGTAGTGGAGCCAGAAAATTAAATTAGAAAGAACATTTATTAATTACAATTTTATTTTTTTTTCCATAACCAACAATAAGAAGATAATAATAATTTTTGAATTAATATTAAATACAAAAACTTAAATAAATTATTACAAAAGTATTACACATAAAATTTTACAATTAATTTCGAATAAAAAAAAGTATTGCGTGTAATTAGTGTATCATGGACAATGTAAAAGTCATATACTTAAGTCGTAAAATAAATTATATAATGGGAAGATAAATTAAATTTTTACAAAATTTGAGTAAAAATTTCATATAATAGTGATATCACCTCATTATTGACATATGATATCACCAATTAATAGTAAAACAACATATGAAGAATGAACTCTATATGCAAATATAACTAACACTCTATAATTTTTACATATATATAGTGAAATTAATTATATTTGCATATCAATAATGATGGATATTATCTTTATATTGAGATTTTTTCAAAAAATTTTATACATAAAAATATAATTTATTATAGTCACTTCATTTTCAATAAAACAATCACTATTGTTTTCATAAATTTAAAAATACCATTGACATTTTATTTTAAATATTATTTTTGTTTAAAATTTTATTTATATACATATGTAAAAAATATATATATATATATATATTCCAGGGGGCACGTGACCACATGTGGCTCCATCACTGATGATAATTGTCAAAAAAAAATAATATGTTGTTTTGGACCAAAAAAAAAAAAAATGTGATCCTTTTCAAAATTTGATTTTTGTGTAAAATTTTCATATTACCACTAACGTTGTTGTAGTGCCTGTTTGGTGCAGTTTAAAAGCTGCTTATTTCAGCTTTCAGCTTAATTTAAGCTATTTTGATGTGTTTGGTTTAGCTTATAGCTTATAGCTTATAGCTTATAGCTTTTTGGAAGTCAGAAATCAGCTTATTCTTTGAGTAGGGCAGGAGATGCTTAATTTATAAGTTAGAAATCAGCTTATCTTCATAGTTATAAGTTATAAGCTGTTTAGGTATAAACTATAAGCACTTTTCCACAGCTCTACCAAACAGGGCCGTAGAGTCTTGGTAAATATAACTAATTATCCAGGGAGTAAAATCATGTTTGCATAATTATTTTAGATTCTCAAAATAATAATTTTTTATGAAAAACTTATTTATTTAGTCAAATAAAATAACTTATTTATTTTTGAAAAAATTACATGCCAGTGGTAAATGCAAAAAATTATTATTTATATATATGAAAAAAGTTATAATTTTAATTATTAATATTGATAAAGTTTACTACTAATTTGTAATTATTTTTTAACTTATACATTAATTTGAAATTTCCCTTTTATTTTTTGACTTGTTTAATTAAAAGTAACTTTTATTTAAAAAATAGTCAAATAGACATCGAAAAACAGAAAAAAAAAAATTTTTGATGATCAAGGGATGCCATCTGGTAATGTCCCCTCCCTAATCACCAAATAAAATACTCTTATTATTTTTTTTGTAATCTAACATAAAATTATGAACCCCATTCCTCCATGTATCATATAATAGTCTTGAGTACCATGTAATCATATCCCAGGACCACTAAATAACTTCTTGAATATGTTAGTTTAGAGTTCTTGGTCATAATATTAAAAGTAAAAAAATTAAAACGAAAGCCTATTATATTACCCACATTTAACTTACAGAAAACTCTATGATGTGCACCCTTTAGGGGTGCATACTATACGCACTATATTATAAATTAGCATAATTTTATAATATTAATAACAAAATGTGTAACTTGGTTACAAATTGATATAATAAAAAATATCATAACCAAATCACATACTTTTATAATATTAACTACAAAATTTTGAATATTTTGTTATATCAATTTGTGACAAGATTATACATTTTATGATTGATATTATGAAATTTTGTGATAAAATTATGTCAATTCCTAATAGAGTACATATTATATGCCTCTCTAAAGAGGCTGCACACTATAGGCTTGTCAAATTTAAAAAATTAACAAATTCATTTGATTCATCGATTTTGATAAAATTTGGAAAGAAAATAAAAAGTGTGCGCAATGTAAATAAAATATAATCAGGAGTGAAGCCACATTGAGACCAGAAGGGTCATGTGCCCCCTCAATTTTTCACATTTACTATTTCCTTTATATGTGAAGTTTTGTTCTTATTTGTCATTTATAAAATTATAATATTATCCCTTCTTAAATTATGTTAAAAAAATTTATATTTTAAAATTTTCAAAAGTACTCTATTACATATATATATATATATATATATATTGTCATCTATCTATATATTATATAAAGAAAATGAGGTTTCTAACTCACAAGACTTGTGCGAGCTCTAATATTTCAATCTTAATTTTCTAATTTTTGATTTATAAAAAAAAAAAAAAAAATCGGCATTTATGAACTTCTCCTAACCAACAAGTCTTTTTAATTTCTCTCATACCTACTGGTGCACTTTTTAACTTCTCCCATACATTATGATTAGTGATGGAATTATTAAATTATTTTTATAAAAAATCTAAAAAAAATAATTTATATATTAAAAAGATCTAAAACAAATATAAATTCTTATTAAAAAATATTTTTTTATAATTTAAATTGGAAAGTTAATGGTAAGATTTGAATTCATTGAACATTTCTTTTTTATTATAGGATTTGTTTAGTTGATTTTTTTTTTTTTTTTTCTCCTCCTCCTTCTTCTTTTTCTTCTTCTTCTTCTTCTTCTCTAACGTAGGGTTTTTTATTGAGTTGATAATGTTGAATTTGTTAATCATAAATTCAATTGTGTTGTTGATGGCGGATTTTTAAGCTATATTGATGTAATTCTCATAGTAATTGTAATATTGAATCTCAATATATCATAGGCCAAATATATAAATATATAAATTTAATAATATCTCGTTATTATTTGTTGTGAATTTTTTTATTTTATTTTAATGATGTGAGGAATATGTACATGTCTATCTTGAATTTATGACTCTACCACTATTTTATTTATATTTAACTTACTTTTTATTTTATTTTTTTAAATATCTATCCAAATCTATTAGGAATCGTTTGAGAAGTGGGTTAGTTTTTTTGACTATTTTAATCTGGGATTAAAAAATCTTGTTTAGAAAAGATTTTTGTAACTTTTATAACTTTTTATAAGAAGAAAAAATATAATAATTATGAATTAAATGTAATATTTTATTTTATTAAATTAAAAATATATTTTATCTTTTTATGATTAAAATAATTCAAAATACAACCCAGCTCAACTTCCAAAACAGAGGCTGAATTCAACTAGTATGGGGCATTTCCCTAAATAAGCTAAAATAGTAAATCAATTCCCAAACTAAGCCTAGTTTTCAAAGAATTTCCAAAATAAGCTAACTCGCGGTTCACAATCGCGATTTCAACGTATTTCCGCCTGTTGCGCGTGAAAGTTGGCAAATCTTAAACTCGCTGTTACGAAAAACGATTTTGATTAAGAAATCGCGGTTACAAAACGCGAATTTAATTAATTTTTTTTTCTTTTGAACTCGCTGTTACAAAACACGATTTCGTCAAAATTTTGTTCTGAACTCGCTATTATAAACCACGATTTTTTCAAAAAAAAAATTTCTTCTGAATTCGCTGTTATAAATCACGATTTTATCCAAAAACTTTTAATATATATTAAAATGTGATTAATATAAGACATAAATTGTTGGTAGCTCAAATGGTAGTGCATTGTTATGCCTTGGCAGGGGTGTGGGTTCAAATCTTGCCAGGTTTTTCTTTTTCTTTTTTTTTTTCTTTTTTTTTTCCACTCACTCTGTACTTTATATATTTATTATGTAATATTTGTATCAAAAAAAAGTAAAACATTTGTTTGGTTAACTAAAATTTTTTTCTATAAAACATAATTTTTTTTCAAAATGTCAATATAATTGTTTAAAAAGTATTCAGTGTATTTGATTTGAGTTTTTTGGATTTAGTTGTTTGAAAATTGAATTTTTTGATTTTCGTATTTTTTTTGTTTTTAGTGAATATTTTTAAAATTTTAATCTTTTTTTTTTTTTACTTTTTTAGATGCACCTTACTTAGATATATTTAAAAAGTAAAAAATTTGTGAAAAAATATTTTTAAAAATTAATAAATACATAAAAATACAAAAAATGTACAGAAAAAATATTTTTGTATTTTTAGTATTTTTTCAGAAAAATATACTCAAAAAAATATGCACAGTGAAAGCGTACTCAAAAAATGTACTCAAAAAATATTTTTTCAGCAAAATGTACGCTTTTAAAATGTACTAAAATATTTTAAAAGCGTACATTTTTTGAGTACATTTTGCTGAAAAAATTAATATTTTTTTGAAAAAATATTAAAAATACAAAAATATTTTTTCAGTACATTTTTTATATTTTTATGTATTTATTAATTTTGAAAAATATTTTTTCACAAATTTTTTACTTTTTAGATATATCTAAGTAAGGTGCATCTAAAAAAGTAAAAAAAATATCTATAATTTAAAAAATATTCACTAAAAACAAAAAAAAATACGAAAATCAAAAAACTCAATTTTCAAACAACTAAATCCAAAAAACTTAAACCAAATACACTGAATACTTTTTAAACAGCTATGTTGACATTTTGAAAAAAAACTGTGTTTTATAGAAAAAAAATTTAGTTAACCAAACAAATTTTTTACTTTTTTTTGATAAAAAATTTACATAATAAATATATAAAGTACAGAGTGAGTGAAAAAAAAAAAAAAAAAAAAAAGAAAAAAGAAAAAAGAGAAACCTGGCGAGATTTAAACCCACACCCCTGCCAAGGCATAACATTACACTACCATTTGAGCTACCAACAACTTATGTCTTACATTGATCACATTTTAATATATATTAAAAGTTTTTGGATAAAATCGTGATTTATAACAGCGAATTCAAAAGAAATTTTTTTTTGATAAAATCGTGGTTTATAACAGCGAGTTCAGAACAAATTTTTTTTTGACGAAATCGTGTTTTGTAACAGCGAGTTCAAAAAAAAAAATAATAATTAAATTCGCATTTTATAACCGCGATTTCTTAATCAAAATCGCTTTTCGTAACAGCGAGTTTAAGATTTGCCAACTTTCAACCGCAACAGGTGGAAATATGTTGAAATCGCGATTGTGAACCGCAAATTACCTTATTTTAGAAATTCTTTGAAAACTAAGCTTAGTTTAAGAATTGATTTACTATTTTAACTTATTTAGGAAAATGCCCCCAACTAGTATTTTGAAGAGTCCTGAGGAGCCGTTTTGTTCTAGATGAAATGATTGGGTCATAAAGTAGTTACAGTCATCATTAGCCTTGGAATTTAATACAATTAGATTAAGGACTGGCTTGACATATCTCAAAAAAATTAAAAAGTCAAAAAATTATTAAAAAAATTAAAAAGATATCATTATTCATCAAAAAAAATATAAAAAAAATAATTTTATAAAAAAAAGGTACAAAT
Organism: Camellia japonica; assembly: GCA_030407325.1. Taxonomy (NCBI): domain Eukaryota; kingdom Viridiplantae; phylum Streptophyta; class Magnoliopsida; order Ericales; family Theaceae; genus Camellia; species Camellia japonica. Next base: position 85,454,836 of record JAPPVO010000036.1, read on the forward strand.
CACATGTCACGTGAGTTGTACTTTAGCTGCTCACAGTTTGTACAAAAAAAACAGGTAGAAAAGCAAACAAGACAATGTTGTTCAGCCTGTGGGGCCTATCACGGGTCCCTTTTTGATAATCTGAACCGTTGAATTTGTAGAATTCGTCGAGTAATATATGGCTGTAAAAAATCACGTTGATCGGATATCGCTAACTATATGATCAAATTAGTTTTGTATATATAAAAAAAAAAAGATTGGTGTTATAGTTAACAGTTGACAAAAAACTAATCCGATCAGATAGCTATTAATATTCGATTAACATGATTTTTTATAAGAATATAGTATTCAACGAGTTTTACACATTAACGGTTCCAATTAGCAAAACGGAGACCCGTGGTGGCCCCCACGGGCCGAACAACACTGTCCAATTCAATGCCCGAAAATGAGACAAGCTTCTCCAATACACTACTCTGCCCATCGTACTGCCTACTCTACCCAAGCTTCTCCTATACACTAATTTATATAATTTTTTAATACATATTTTTTCATAAAAAGTCAAAAAATTATCCCTAATAACCATATTTTTTTCTCAACTTTTTAATCTAAAAAATTAAAAAAATACACTTATTTAAAACACCCAAATAACGCTTAAAAAGTGATCCTCCCTCAGCCATATCATACACAAAATACTTCTATAAGCACCAAACGATTATACATAAAAGTATATATAAATGAATTTAAAAAAGTAAAAAAATCAATCTCACTAATAAATTTTAAAATAAATTATATTAATATTTTATTCTTTATGTCATTTTAATTCGAATAATTTTAATTATTTCAATTTTAACTTTTAATTTTAAATTTTATACTTCCTCCGTCTCAAAATATTAGTTCCTTATTTTATTTTTCATTATCTCAAAATATTAGTCTCTTTTCAAAAATCAAGAACTAAAATAATATAAATTTCTTATTTTATGATTCTTTTAAATTCATTAACAACATAAAAAATACAATTATAACAAATAATATTCTCAAAAAAATACTATCAAAGGATAATTTTAGAAAATTAATATTTTTAAAGTGTAATAATTATATTATTAAAAAAATTAGATTCTCTAAAAGAGACTATTATTTTAAGACGAAGAGAGTATCATTTTTAAATCTTTGTGATATACATCTTTAACTAATTAACTTGAAATTATAACAGTTAATGATGTCTCTCATTCGAGTAATTATTCTTTTTTATTGTCATTGATCCTCTATCACTAAATTCTAATAATTTGTCTCAAAATATTTATAAATATTATTTTATATAAGATTTTTTAAAAAGATAGTCGCAAAATATAATTCAAGTGATTCTTTTCTTTTTCTTTTTTTGACGGGCAACTGATTCTTTTGTTGAGGCTCTACTTACCCATAAGAATTTATTTATCAAGAATATATATTAAAAATATTTTTTTAAATGTATTAAGAAGAAGATTTATTGCGTCATAAATCAAATGATAAATGACGTCAGTTACAGCCGACCATAATTTGTGCGTTGTTTATGCACGTGGTCAGTCACTAGACATTCCTTGTAGGAAGGAAGACTGACCCTGAGCTCAGGTTTTCACCCGCGGAAAATGTCTAAGGTCTCGTTTAGGGACAGGTATTTTTAGTAAATTTTTTGATTAAAATATGATATAAAAAAATTTAGTATGTTTGAGATGATTTTTTAACTTTTTACAAAAAATATGTAAAAAGTGGAGAGAAAAAGAAATCTCTGTTTTTTTTATATAAGTTGTTGACTTTTTGATTTTTTTAGTGACTTTTTGACTAAAAAAGTCACTTGCCAAACGAGACCTAAGACTATACTTATATTAAAAAGTCAAAAAATTTTCTTTTCTTTCTATTTTTTGTATATCTTTTCGTAAAAAATTAAAAGTCATCTTAAACATATTAATTTTTTTCATTATATTTTAGCCAAAAAAATCAAAAAATTACTAAAAAAGTCTATTCCCAAACGAAAATTTTTAGTCCAATAAAATAAAATATCACATCCAATTCATAATCATTACATTTTTTTTCTCACAAAAAATCAAAAAACCCTTCCTAAATAAGATTTTTTATCCCTAAATTAAAATAATTAAAAAATTAAAAAGTTAAAAAGACAACTTACTTTCCAAACCAACCCCTAATTTTAATTTTGGACTCTCAACCATAAGTCATATCAATTAAAAAATTTATTAAAATGTAAACACTATTCCATAATTGTTTGTCATATCATACCATTAAGGGTCTGCTTGTTTGCCGCTACAGCACTCCGAAGCGAACAAACAATGATGAACAGTAACCATATATTATGTTTGTTTTGTTTATGGTGCTCCAAATTGGTAGTTCATTGGGATTGTGAAAGGTCTTGGCGAGTGGATTAACAATCTAGGTGAGGAAATGATATTAGAAGTTAGTTTGTTCGGCTTAAGGTGTTACCGGACATTTGCTCTGTCGTCTAGCCGGTCAACAGTAAATTTTTTTTTTGGCATTTTTTTTTAACAATAATGTTTAATGTTTTTGTATTTTTTGTAAGTAAAAATCATAATTTTATTTGTTTTATTATTTTATATAAAAATAATTTAACAATCTCTATACCAATAACTATCATCAAAACAGATACAATTTTATTAATCCATTTACTATCAATTCCCTTACTATCAATCTTTTCCATTCTATCTTGAAAATAAAAAGGAATGTATTATTACTACTCACTAATAACTTTTTCAACAAATTTTGAACATTTCAAAAGAATTGATTCAGCAATATCGGGTGAAGATATAGAAAGAGAAGTGCCGATAGTGGTGGTTTGTTGAAATTTTTTACATATATATTTCTCTCTCTTTATGTCTGGTTACTTTCTTAATTTGATTAGTGGTGTTTTGAAAAGTTAGTAAAAAATTTTTTTTTTTTTTTTGGGGCTTTTTTAGCTTTTTGGTGGCTTTTTTTGACTAAAAAAGATGACTTTTTGTTATGTAAAAAAGGTAAAAAACCAAAAAGTTAACTTTTTAACCAAGTTCACAAATTGTCCCTTAAAGTTTGATTTTTCTCATTTTAATCTTTATATTTCAATTTTTTTTCCAGTTTATTTTAAAAATTAATTCTGTTCAAAATTAAAAAAAAAATGACTTGATAACTATCACATAACTTAAAAAAATATATTATTATATTGAATTTTCAGTTTGTGTTAGAGGTGTGAATTATATATAAAATATTTTTATATCATGCGATTATCAATGTGTCATTTTTTGTCAAATTTTAACAGAAGTTAGATTTAAAAGTAAACTAAGAAAAACTTCAAACATAAAGGGACTAAAATGAGAAAAAATAAATTTTAAGGATCAAAGTAAAAAAGTGACCAAAAATAATCAAAACAAATTGTAATTTATCCTATATATTATATATAAATGAGCCTGAAAATGGTTTTGGGTCATATTCATAAATATAAAGGCCCAAGAAAAGGAAAGGAAAAACTACCCCGAAATAACCAACTCTTTATAACTATTGGTATTTTTTACAAATAATAAAAATATAAAATATAAAAAAAATCATGAGGGGGTCGATTTCAGTAATCGAATATTTCAATAATTTTAGGAGTGCTACCTAGGAAAACCGTGTATTATGGAATATATATGAGATGGATATTGTAGCATGAATGTTAATTAAGTGATACATTTAAATAGAAACTGATAAAACATAGATCAAAGCAAAAGACACTATCCATTCATCAAATCAACCAAAAAGGTTCATATACATATAATATAGAAGATATATATAGAGAAATGAAAAGTACAGTTGCATCAGTAAATAAGAGGTTGAGTACATATATATGGGTATAGTTGATGTTAGTGAAATATTACAATGATATATGGATATCATGGGGTGTATTGGATTGGAATGGAAATCAATTTGAGTTGTGGTGGTTGTTTTTGGAAGTAAGAGAATCGATAACACGTTGAGCCATCATCTCCTTCACCAACTTCCTGGGTACTGGAATCACGCTTCCATTCTTCGGTTTGAAACGCCGTTTGGAATTGGTCTGTTCTCGATCTTCTCCTCCACTACAATTCTCCTCTTCTAGCTTGCACTTGATTTTATCTCTCTTATCTGCCATCTCTCTCTCTCTCTCTCTGTCTCTGAAGTGAGAGTTTTGTTGTGCTGTGTTGAGTTTTCTTGAGTTGGAGAGGAAAAGATGAGGATATATTTATACAGAATGTTGTGGTCTCTTTGAAGGTATATATGCAGTGCCAGTGTGTGAACCCAAATTTGAAGACCCACCCTTGTGGCTGTGGGTGTGTGTGTGTAAATTCTAGTCAAATTAACAGTTACCATCCCACTTTAAGTGTATAATTCAGGTGTGTGAAGGTGTTGCGTAATGCAGTGGGTGTGGGTATCTTAGGATTCTATCCCTTGAGGGGGGATTGGACTCTATGTCCGTTCTATGGAGAGTCTATTGTTTGGTAAAAGTTTGTAAGTCCGATGAGGAGTTTAATCAGATTTCATATCTTTCATATAGGGGATGGGGAGGTGGGATATAAATAGTGGGATAACAATCTCATGAGATTAATTGTAAAAAATCACTTTTACTTCCAAGTACATATATCTTAATTTTTATTATTATTTTTTTCAAATGATGAGATAAAAATTCAATTTTTTTTCAAATTGTGGGATAAAGAATTTCTTTTTCCACTATTACATAGACAAATTATTTAGCTTTATTATGTATTATACATATTAAAATAAAATTTAAAAGTCTCAACTAAAAAATAAAATAAATTTATTTAATTTTTATTGATGTACTATTTATTTAATTTTTTAAAAGTTCTAGCTAATAAATAAAATAAAATTTATAAGTTAGATTTAGTATTGTTATTATTTAGTAATACAAAAAGGCAAAACAGTCTTTTAATAGTTATCCTTCCTCATAATATACCAAACAAGCATAAGATTCAATAAATTAGTCATTTCTTCACATCTAGAGAGCGTTTGCGATGATTTAAATAAGTATACTTTTTGATTTTATTAAAAGTTGTACAAAAAGTAAATAAGTGATGTGACCTAAAAAAATTAAAAAATTTTAAAAAAAAGTGCACTTTTGTAGGGGATACCAAATAGTGTTTCATGACTAAACAAATATAGGATACACATTTTTTAGCCTCTTTTAGCAACTAAGTTAAAAGCAAACTTATTAGCTTTTTGATTTTTTTTTTTATCACATAACCTTTTTTTTTTTGCACGTTCTTTTAAAAAAAGTCTAAAAAAATTATTTTTTAATATACTTTCCAAAATAGGCCACTAATCTCTACTTATCCAATCCATCCAACCAACCAAACATGACTTTTGGATTGAGCTCCCTCCAGTCACCATCTAGGACAATGACACCATCATAGTTACCAAAATAATTTTTAATACAGCTCTGTGACTTCAATTACTTAATTTTGAATGCAGAAATCCCCATTGTGGGCTTTTTTCTATAATCGATAAAAAAATTAATTATAAATATAAAATAATTACATAAAATTAAACAATTATAATTTAATAATGTATATCTATAAACCCAACTATCACCACACAAAAATGACGCGGCCCAACTCAATTATCATCAAAGAAACTACCGAAACCAACAATCACTCAAAACAACTTTCATAATGCGAAAGAATTAATCAAAAAGTATCAAACTACATAGAATTTGAACCTACAATTTTACACGGGGTTTGAAAAATGTCAAATATATGTCATCTTATATTGTTTCCATAATTTTAATCCACGACGCTTAACATCATAGTGAAATTATCTAACAATTGCACCGTGGGACACCCTATAGATTTTGTACAATTGACTCCCATACAAAATTATGTCTTTTGTTAATATTTAATTTAAAATTAAAATATTTCACTCATAATTTTAAAAATATTATTAATACATTTTTGTATACAAATTTAATTCGTGAACCATTCTCCAATACTCACCTAAGAGGGTTTTTTTTTTTTTTTGGTGATGTTTTCATTTCATATCAAAACATTCATTATTATTATTCATAAATTTAAAAATATTATTAATACATAATATCATTGGAATTTTTTATATAAAAATTCAATTTGTGAATATTTTTTGTAATTAAAATACCTACTTAACATGTGTTTAATTCTTAAATTTATGTAAGGATGTATGATTGGGGGGGGGGGGGGGAAGAAGGGAAACAATTTTAATTTTTATGTCATTCACTTTTTCTTTCACGATTATTTTATTTTTCCTTTTTTCTTCACAAATTCCTACTCAAATTTAAGATTTAAATACATACTTTAGAGTGGTTCTCACTTGCACATATATATTTATGCAATTTTTTTTCACCTTTATTCTCTCATTTATTTCTTCTCTGTTTTCAGTTTAGTTTTAGTATTTCACAAAGAAAATTTAACTCTCAAAAGTTTGCTATATGTATTGTTAAAAAACTTATCAACAATGCTACATCCTTCTGATTTATCACCCCTTAAATGACTCTAATGATGTGGCATTGATGTTAAACCCCTTACGATAGAATGTTTGACATATTAAAATTTGACACTTATCAGACAACATCACTAAGAGTGACTTTTAGAGGTGATAAATTAGGTGTGCCAATTATTTTTCAAAACCTATAATTGAGAAAAGTTTCTCAATTTTCTGGTTTTGTCAAAAACGGAAAAAAAAAAAAAATGTAAATACTCATGGAGATTGTCAAGCTAGATCCTTATTAAATAAGTTCATTATACAATTTTGAAAAATATAAAAATAACTCTGAAAAATTTTACAAACAAAAATGCAATTTTCTCAATTTTGAATTTTTAGAATTGAGTTCCAACAACATTTTCTTAGCTTGAGAAATTTTTTGGTTTCAAATTTTACAAAATTTCATGAAATTTCTTAATCTTTGTAAAAAAAAAATTAAAATTAAGTAACTTCTCAGTTTTTAAAACTCAAAACTTTTGCAGTTTCAAAAAAAAGAAACTCTTCTTTTACAAAAATTTTATTTCCTACAAGGAATTTGGTTAGACATCTCTGCAAATCGGCTTCAATATTTTTTTTTTTAAATTATGAAAATGGATGTAGAGTTTGGAGACCCAAAAAAAAAAAATAAATAAATAAATAAAATAACCTCTGAAACGTCACTCAGTGACGTCACACGTCCAACTAATGTTTTAACAAAACAACGCTATTGTGGTCATTGGTTGGCACACAAAACTTGTAGGATTAATGAAACTTTTGTGCGACTTAGAAATTTATAAATTTGTGTCATGGAATTTTGTAATTTCAACAATGCTAGAAGATTCAAAAAATTATCTGAAAAGTAGTTAGAAAATAAAATATTATCTTAAGGGTGTTTGATAATCAAATTCTACACTTAAAATTAAATGTATTAACTATTAAGTGACAATCAATTAAACCCGTTTGATAACCACAACTAATAATAATATCACTTCAAAATTTAAGTACATTTTAAAATATAAACTAAAATTTAATAAACTTTTAAATCATATGAAATTTACTTAATTCTAACTGAATTTATTAATATTAAACATAGACATTGATATGCACTATTACAAGATCACCACAACCACCATTACCACCACTATCACAACCACCACCATCGCCACCGCCACCGCCACCGCTATCGCTACTGCTACCGCTACCACTGTCACCGCCACCACCACCTTTATCACCATTATTATTGTTGCCATAAACACCACTATCATTTTACTACTGCTACCATCGCTACCACCATGCCACTGCCATCATACCACTACCATCACGCCACCGCTACCGCCACCATCACCACAGGCACCACCACCTTCATCACTATTGCTATAAGTATTACCATCATTTTATTACTACTACCATCGCTTCTACTACCATTACCGTTACCACCACCACCATCGCTACCAACGCTATTGCCATGCCACCGCCACCACTACCCTACCACCACCATCATAACATCAACACCACCACTATCACTACCATCACAATATAAAAATTAAAATATATAATTTCAAAATTTAAATTTGATCTTATACGTATCAAATAAATTATTTTTAATTCAGTATTTAAATTTTTATCAAATAATTTTTTAGCTTAAAAAATTCAACATTCAGTTTTTAATATTTAATTTGCAATCTTTAGTTTTTAATTTTAAGTTTTATCAAATACCGTCTTGGACTCTATTTGAATTTACAACCTATAATTTATTTTTCATCTACTTTTCAACTTTTTTTTTTTTTTTTTGAATTCACTAACTTTTTCTTTTTTTCATATTTTTTTGGGTGATAGAAAGTTCCAAGTCAATGGTCAAAAGAAATGTGCAAAGAAGTTGCTACAAGTCGCATAAAAACGAAATGCCATGAAGTGTGATGAATGTGATTGCTAAAATATGTTTTTAATAAATCAAGTAATATAAAAATCCATCTCAGAATTAAATAAAGAATATATATGAATAGTTAGGATTTTTTAAAAATGAATTTTATTAATAAATATTATAAAATCTTATCCATTCATATATATTTGATATTCTATTCTATATTTAATTTTTGTCATAGTAGCAAAACATGTGTATTATGGGGGTGACGCCCTTTTGCCAGCAAACAATTCTCTTGCCTAGTTGGGAAATTAAAAAAATATTAAAAGTATCCAAACAATGCTCTAAAGAATGAAAAGCATCGTGACTTTCAGTGCTGTGGTGACTTGAAAGAGAATAAAGTGAATTGAATTGCAGATTAGAGCGTTGTGGTGTGGACTGATGGAGCACTATCTGAATGTTCTAATTTTGTTTATACATAAGAGCATCTCTAATCTATCCTCTATAATTTTATATTTGAAAGATTTGCTCTTTCAATTCATTTTCTAAATTCATCTCTATGTGGAAGGAGGATGGATTGATCCTCTATATTTGGAGAGATGATAAAAAATAGAGGATCTCCTCTAAAATATTATTCATTCTATATTTTTTATTATATTACAAATAACTTTTAATATGTAAATTTAATTTTTATAAAATTGGCATCATTAGAAAGGGTGAAATTGTACCTTTAAAATGAGTATAATATTAAATATATTTTACAAAAATTTCAAAATTAAATATTTGTTAATGAACAAAAATTATTTACTTTTTCTACTTTTTGAATAAAAAAATTTATTTTCATTCTCCTGATGAAAGGATTGGGTTGCAGATGCTCTAAGATATTTGATCTTCAAAAATTATATGTGAAATGTGCATTGCAATTATAATTATTTTAATATTATGTGTTTTTTATTGACAATCCACAAAAGGTTCAATAGTAAGATCTTTAAAATATACAATCAATTTTTTCAAGTGATGAAATTATATAGTTAATATTATCCAATCAACTTAATTTTTTTCGTTAGTGATATCAACACCAGAATCGAAAAGATGAATAGACAGCATTGAAGCCCTATTATATATATATATATATATATGTATATATATTGTATGTATGATATATATATTAATATTTGAACCTATAGTTCAAATTTAAATTTTGTGTGTTAATTCCTTCAAATTTTAAATATGTTTTCTCATATACTTATATTTTTTTGGATGAGCTAAATAATGCGGCCTAAATAATTAACGGTTTGGATCATCAAAGTAAGACATGTGACCCGAACAATACCGTCCAATCTACTTTATGGATTGAAGAGAATATGTTCATTACTAGTGAGTTGAGTTAATGGATAATTAAAATTTTATAATATATAATATTTTATTATTAAATAGTGATATCAAGTGTTGGTATTATGATTGAAAAATTCTGAAGATAGATAAAATTTATTAAAAAACAAGTGAAGCTTTTTCTGTTATTGATTGTACTACCAAATTTGTAGCCTAATCTCACACTAATATATATATATATATAAGAATGCCTTAGTCATATGGAATCAATTGAAATGAGATCATATTAATTGATCCAACAAATTTAAGATTTGCTTTTCCAAACAACCCACATCCATACTTCCAATAAGGCTTGTCTAAACATAAATGGATGGGGCGTTTACAATTAACTTTTTTTCGTTACAAGTAAAATCCACGCAACAGTTTGATTATAAACATATAAATATTCATTATTCATTCTTTCCGTACTTGGAATGAACCCCCTAACTCAAACAATTTCTGTTGCCCACTATACGGCAACTTGATGGTGATTTTGTTACTATTTTTTTTTTTAAAAATCTCATGCTCGACTCGAATATTTTAAAAAGGCTTGGACCTTATCAAAATTCATAGGTTATGTTTGTTTGGGAGCTAAATTAGAATGATTTAGTGTTTTTATGACCATTAATCTTGGAATTAGTAATCTCTCTATATTATGTATTATATTTCACATATTGTTTTGAAATTCTACATTTGATATATATTATTTTCAGGTAGACTATTTGTCTAGACTCAAAATTTTTAATCAAATATATCATTATTTATTTTATTAAATTATTAATTTAATTTTAAAATTATATTTTCAAATAAATATGACTATAATTTATGATTAATTATAGGTATTCAAAATTTATTTATTACTCCGGAGGGGAGCTAATGTAGAATTGTCCCTCATAAATTAAAATAATTCAATTCAAAAATTCTCCCTCTCTCAAAGTACTTTGATGAGTCACTAAAGCAACCTTTGGACTACATGAGATATGAGGTTTTTTGGCTATTTTAGCTACAAAAAACAAAATAGACTATTTTAGTCAAAACAAACAAAACATCACATTTAACCCATAATCATTACACTCTTTTCTTACAAAAAAAGTCAAAAAAGTCAAAAAGCCCTTCCCAAACCAAGCTTTTTAGCCCAGGCTAAAATAGCTAAAAAAGCCAAAAAGTCAAAAAGCCAACCCACTTTCCAAACCAAGCCATAATTTGGTAATAAAATAGCTACAGCAATCATTGACCATGAAACTTTATACCAATTTAAATTGATGATCACTCAAACATCTTTAAATTTGTTTGCATCTTCTTGAGCTGCTAGATCATTATAGTGACATCAATTGTTTGATCGTCACTCAAAAGCTTATATTCTGCTGAAATGGAATAAAGAACTTAATTCACTTTAACCAAACAAGACATTATTTCACACATCAATAATTCATTAAAATATAAGGTAATCTGTCAATGGATCCTAATAGTTGGACTTAATTCTTATTAAGTTTTAGTAAAATCGTCTTTAAAAATAATTTTTTGGTGACGATTTTTTGTATGTCGCTAAAAATTGACAATTAGTGATTTTTTTTTTTATGGTTTTCATAAATTGTCGCTAAAACTTACAATCATTGACTTTTTTGTGATGAATTTTTTAAACAATCTCTGAAAGTTGAAATTTAGTGACATTTTTTTGTGACAATTTTTTCAAACTCTCTAAAACTTATAATTAGTAACATTTTTTGTGAATTTTTTTTTAAACTATTGTTTAAAATTAACAATTAGTGACATTTTTTTAATAATATTTAATGAAAAATGACATTAATTCTCATATGAACAATAAGTTTACCTATTAAGATTTTTCACGTAAATCCCCTAATATATAATATATATATATAAATATATTAACTAGATTTAAATCTTAAGTTTAAGTTACTCCAAAAGATCACTAGATATTTATTTCATTGTTATTTTCAGAAATTTAAAATTAATCAAAATATGCGTAAACTGACGATGATACCTAATTAAAAAAAAATAAAAAAAACTGGATGTTCTAATGATTTATTTTGTCATAATTCACATGATAAGTGAGGTCAGTAACAAAAGACCATATACGTGCACAGAAATTTACATAAAATATACAGAATAAGTGGGGTCCATCAATGGTTCTATTCCATCCTCTGACTCTCTCTGATGTAATTGGGTCTGTGAGAAAAAGTTGTACATGCCGTAACTCGAGGAGAAAATATGTATACACAATTTTTATTTTTTTTTTCCAGAGAACCAAAAGCAGAAGAAAATGAAATATTACCAAAAATTTTGATATAGAATTTATATTTAAAATGATGTGGTCAGTAGTGGTAAATTATATCCATAATAATAAACACAAAATATATATATATATATATATAGGGGCGGAGAGCCATTGGATTTAGGAAGGGTCACGTGACTTTTGAATTTTTTTTTTTTTTTTAGAAGTGTGGTCTGCCTGGAACTGGCGTCACTGCTGTGCCTTTGGCACAGCAATGACTATTATGCTCATTTTGTGATGCATTATGGATTTATTTTTATAATCTGAACCGTTCATGTTATAGGGTTTGTTGAATAATTCATGTCTACCAAAAATCATATTAATCGGATATCAATAACTATATGATCGATAATCAAAAAAATAAACAAGAAGTTTTTCTTTTGAAAAATAGTATAAAAATATACAATTCGATCATATAGTTATTGATATCCGATTAATATGATTTTTGGTAGGCATGAAGTACTCAACAAATCCTACAAAATGAACGGTTCAAATCATAAAAATAAGCCCATAATACACCTCAAAATGAGGCACAGCAGTGACCCCAATTCCGGTTTGCCTTGTGCCCCTCCTTCCTAACATACAATTTCAAACAAACTACCCCCCCCCCCCCCCCCACACACTCTCTCTCACGCACATCACACGCACGATGCACCCTTTGTATATTTTATTTTATTTTTCTTTTTGAAATCCCAATTCCAATCCCAATTAAATACTAAAACAACTTTTTTTTAGGTGCATACAACTCCAATTACAATAAAGTTAAAACTTTTAAACCTTAAAAGTGTATGAACTTTTTTATTTTTTTCATTTATTTACAGTACTTGTGAAGTATCTTCGTATTTTCTTTGTTTTCATTGTCTTGCTTTGTTGCTTTGCAATTTACCGACTCGTGATTCACCAAATTAGGATCACACAGTACAGATTTGGGACTACATTACAATCTTGGTATCTTTTTTTCATTGTTTACGGGTAACTTTATTTATTTTTATTTTTTTACTTTTAAATAAAAATTATGAGTATTAATTTATAATTATTTGTTAAGTTTTGATTTGTAAATTTTTTTTATTTGTTATTATTTATGTTAAAATAAGAGATTTTGATATGCTAAAATTATGAATCTTAATTGGTGGTGATTTATATTAAAATTAGGGATTTTGGTTTGTTGTTGTTTGTGCTAAAATTAGGGATTTGATTTATGCTAAAATTAAAAATATTAATTTGCAGTGATTAATATTTAAATTAGGAATTTTGATTTGTTATAATTTGTGCTAAGATTAAAAATTTTGATTTGTTGTGATTTGTACTAATTTAAAATTTTTGATTTATAGGGGATTTGAGATTTTGATTATGAATTTTTATTTTGATTTTTAGTTTTTTCCAAACAGTCATGGAGAAATATTTCAAAGGAAAATCAAAGTTGGAATCATCTCTTTTTCAAGAAAAAGATGATAATTATTATTCTGGAAAACAAAGTCGCATAGAAATCAACTTAGTAGACTTTTCTGCAAATCCAGGACTACGACCTCAGATTATGGATTATAATGCTAATGATCAAGACCGAATTCGTAGGGCATATCTACAAAAAGGTCATTGTCAACCTCGTGATCATAATTTTTCACAAAATCATTTGGACAAAAACTTCGGCGATTTAATCAGGCTTGGTTTAGTGAATTTCCTAATTGGTTGGAGTATAGCGTAGCAAAAGATGCAGCATTTTGTTTATGTTGTTATCTTTTCAAACCCGATATTGGAGATCAAGCTGGTGGTGATTCTTTTGTTGGTGAGGGTTTCTCAAATTGGAAGGAAAAAAAAAAAAATTCAGACTCATGTTGGAGGTCCCAATAGTGCTCATAATCAAGCTTCGAGTAAATGTCAAGACTTGTTAAACCAAAACCAACATATTGAAACGATTTTTTTCAAACAATCTGATCAAGCTCGAATTGAGTATCGAACCCGTTTGAATTCATCAGTTGATTGTGTCAATTTTCTTCTAAGACAAGGACTTGCGTTTCGTGGGCATGATGAATCTGAAAATTCAAGTAACTAAGGAAATTTTCTTGAACTTCTCAAGTTTCTTGCTGATCATAATAAAGATGTCAAAGTGGTTACATTGAGTAATGCTCCACAAAATCTCAAGTTGACATCTCCTGACATTCAAAAAGACATTGTAAATGTGGCCGCATTTGAAACTATCAATGTGATTATTAGAGATCTTGGTGATGCACTTTTTTCTATTTTGATTGATGAAGTCCGTGACATATCAATCAAGGAGCAAATGGCAGTTGTAATACGATATGTTGACAAAAAAGGCCAAGTGATTGAGCGCTTTTTTGGGTATTGAGCATGTTGCTAATACGAATGCTTCGTCACTTAAACAAGCTATGGAAAATTTATTCTCCAGACTTGGATTGAGTATTTCTAGATTGCGGGGTCAAGGATATGATGGGGCTAGTAATATGTAAGGTGAGTTTAATGGTCTTAAAACACGTATACTGAAAGAGAATCCTTGTGCATATTTGTAGACACCCCATTTTTGACCGACCTTAAGACTCAGACGTCATCGATTGAGCGCTCGGTGATGGTGCATGTTGTGCTCGTTTTGAGGTTTCGGAGTTTCGGCTGAGAGCCTTACCCCCGGACCTCGGGACCCTTTTGTGCTTTGTCTCGGTTTGCGAACCAGGTCTTGTTTTCTCTTCCCGAAGGGAGGGAGAGGTCTTGTAGACCATCTCTCAGTGGTCGTAGACTACTTGTCATGGTCGTAGGCCACTGTTCCCGCTTGGAGACTAGTTTTCGATTTTTGGGGCCGTCGGCCGTGCGCCTCGGCTCGGGACCGATTAACATTCTCCGTTTGCCTCGGTTTTTGGAGCACACCTTGTTTCCTCTGTCTAGAGGGACACTGCAGCCCGGGAGACCATCTTTGTGGTCGCACGCCACTTTCGATGCTTAACAGCCTGTTTTCAGGGCACCCGGCTGCGCGTTTTGACTCCTGAACCCTCGTTTTGCATCCGTCTTGGTTCATTTTTGGCATGGACCTTGTTTTCTTTGTTTGGAAGGTGGTACAAGGGTGGGAGACCACCTTTTCTCTTGGAGACCACCTTTTCTCCCCCCAGCCGGTTTTCATGTCAAGAAGCTGGTCTCCTTGGTCTTTGAGCCACATTTACTGGTGTCTCACTATACCACTAGCTTGCATTCAGTTGGGAGACCACCAAATGGGGCTGCCGACCACCTGACCCTTTTGAACTGGTCAGCCGACCAGGGGAAGTGGTTGGCCGACCACCTGAACTGGTCGGTCTGCCTCTCCCAGTCTTGTCTCTGTGAGTTGTTGCCAGCTGTGCCAGCTAGAAGGCACAGATTGGATCCTCCATAAACGTGTATTGAGGATCTTTGGCCTTGGTTTTTAGCTTCTTTGAGAAGCTTTGGCATTCTTTGTCTATAAAAGAAGCCCTCCCCCTCCTTGAACCAGGTTCAGAACTTGGTCTAAGGCATACCATACATCTATCTCTATATCTCTATACTTTGAGCCAAAAAAGGGTATTGTTCTTGCACCTTTGCACACCACCTCATAGCCTAACCCTTCCACCATTGCTTGGAGGTTCTTGGAGGTCATTTTCAGAGGTTAAGGAGCTGGGTTTTTGATCCAGAAGCTGCTGGTTTTGCTGAGCTACAAGGGTAACTCATCTTCTCCCCTTTTAAGCATTGTTTTGATCCATCTCTTAGCCTTATTTGCATGCATATTTGAGCTTTTTTGTCAACTTAAAAAAGTCTTGTTTTGAGGTCCTTTTGATGTTTGTTTAAGGTCATTTTGTTGTTGGGGGTCATCTACCCCCTGGCATGCTTCATTTTGCCTTGTTTTGAGCCATGCCCTAAGGCCTTTGTGTTGACCTTTACTTGGCCTTTTAACCATTGAAATCCAACGGATTTTCAGTGGTTAACATGTGTTTTTGAGAGCCAAAATCAGAGAGGGGTGACCCTCTCCCTCCTTACCTTTTGCTAGCATTTTTGGCCTTACAAAGGAGCCTTATTTTGCACACCTCCAAGCCTTGTTTCAGGCCATTTTTAGTGACTTTTAGGGCTTCCTAGGCTCTGTCCAGAGTTGGTTTTGTCACCTTGGGTGTGTCTCTTGCATGTGTAGAATAACCCCTCTTATAGCCTACCAAAGGAGCATGTCATTCTTGCATGCATTGATCGTGTTTCAGTGGGTTTTTGGGCTTTATTTGGCATGTCATGTCTCTAAATTTTACTAGTTTAGTGGCCTCTTGAATGCTTCATATGCTTATAGTGTAATCCATGTTCACTAGCTTACATTGCATGTTGTTTTGGCCCTTGATTCTAGCATATTTTGGCCATGTTCTAAACTGATTTTATTCATCATTTGGGCTGCCTTAGCTTTGTTTTGAGGTCCCATGGTCGAATGATGCTTGCCATGCATGCTTGTAGTGTAATACCCTTGCCTAGCTTCGAGTTTTGAAGCCTCTTGCATGCTTAACTTGAGTTGTTTTCATGTTTTGGCATCATTGAATATGTTATTTCAGAGTTTATACTTGTGCCATATTCTCATGTTTTCCACTTTTTAAATGCGTTTGAGAGTTGTGCTTGTATGCCTCATTTTTGGGCTATTGTATGAGCTTCATTTTTGTGCATTGCAAGCCATCATTTTAGTCCATTTTGCCACTGTTTTTGGGTCTGCATAGGGACTTTTTGGGGTTGGTTTGGTCATTGGGCATCACTTTGTATACTCTAGTGTAATGCATTTCACTAGTTTCGGTAATTGTGCCATCCAACATGCATCGGGTGAGTTGTTTGCATGATTCGGGACCATTTGCATGCCATTCCAGAGCTGAAATATATGCCATTGTGTCTCATGTTTCATCCTTGCCATACCCTTAGAGAGTTGTATCTTGTGCCCTTGACTGGAGCCTTTGCATTGTGCATGTTTATGTGTGTCTTGTTGCTTTCATGTCATCATCCATTGGCCACTGATTTGGGTGTGGCCGAGGCCCATCCATCTTTGTTTAAGTCCATTTGCATTGTGTATGCCCTATAGTCCATGTTATCACATGTTTGATCATTGCATTGTGTATGTGTCGTTCATAACATTGCGTATGTTAGTGCATTGTATATGCATGCCATATAATCCATGTGCATTGAGTATGCCATTGATTAGTTCATAGCATTGTGTATGCCATTTGCATGCTTGCATGTCATTCCGTGCATCTTCGCATCACTTAGTGCATTGCATTTAGATCGCATGCTAGAATTGCATTTGTCATACATTGTTTGTTGCATTGTGTTGTGTTAGAGAGGGTTTAGTCCAAACACGGGAAACGGAGGTTTCGTACTCAAAGTGACGAAACGTGCCTCGATTCTCGGTCACCGACACTCATGACTATCCATGACAGAGTTGTTGGCTTTAGGTGTTTACATGTGCATTCATGTCCCATTGAGTCGGCAATTCGACTCCTCGGCCATCATGCATCGGGATGCGTGATTGATGGCACGAGGATCGAGGACTACACTCCTTAGAGCTTATGCAATGACGGGGAGAGTGGTCGGGCACACACATATGTTGAAAATACTTTGCCTTCTCTCTCTTGCCTTTGTTGCAGAAAATGCAGAAACCAGGAGAAGAAACTGGCTGGCCGACTAGTTTTCTGGCAGGCCGACCACCTTTCTCTGGTTTTCACCACCAAGGGGTGTTTGGTAGGTGGTCTCCAATGCCTATAGCTGGTCGGTAGCCTTCCCCTAGATTCCCCGAGGGGAGTTTCATCTCCTTGGAGCTTTGTGCAAGTTTCTGAGTTCAATTGCAAACAAAGGCGAGTTGAGGCATCGCGATGGATTTCCCGACAAGCGACTCGAGCATGCATGCATCCATTTATCATTCAAAGCAGAGCTGAGGCAGCCCACATTTTACATAGTTTGCATGCTAGTTTAGTTAATTTGTTAATTAGCTAGTGTCGTGTAATAATTAGTTATT
>JAPPVO010000036.1:85472917-85731565 GCA_030407325.1 Camellia japonica
GTGGGAAATGTTTTATGTGACGTATGATGTTTTGATACAAAAACTTACAACTCATAACCAAACACACAACTCAAAATTCTATTAAAGCTCATAAAAAATTCAAAAAATATTTTTTCCGAATATATAAAAATTAATGTGTCAATTGCAAAATAAATCAAATAAATAAATTTATTGTTCTGGTCAACCAGTCAGATGACCGGTTAGCCCAAATTTTCCCGCCTAAGACAGAGTTTTCAAAATTGAATGTGGAATTAACTTTGGAAAACTATAAACAAACATGAAACTCAAATAAAGGGGTAGAATTAACTTTGGAAAAGAGTTCCAAAGACAGCCTAATATTTTCTGAGAAAATTCAAATGCCAAAGAAAATTCAGCTCAAAAAATAACTAACCAGTGAAAATCAAACAAACAACACAAATTAGTAGGAGTTTAATGTGGTCAGGAAAAATTAAAATGTCAGAGAAAATTAGAGAGAAAATCAAAGAGATAACTAGCCATAGAAAATCAAGCAAGGCATATAGAGTAAAGTGAATCCAATGTGTTTAGAAAAAATTGTGATGTTAGAGAAAATTCATCTCAATGGGGAAATTACACAAAAGGACATAACTAACCAGTGAAAATCAAACAAGTAATATAATTTGATGGATTAGGAAAAATTCAGATGTCAGAGAAAATATATCAAAATTTTGGCCCAAAATCAGAGAAATTTCGACCCAGCTCAAAGAAATTTCACCCGACTCAAAAAAATTTTTCCCAAACTCAGAGAAATTCAAAGAAATTTTGACTTACAAAAATTTCACTTAACTCAGAGAAATTCAGAGAAATTTCTTTGATTTTTTCTATGTTTTGGGAATTTCTCTGGTTTGAAAAAAATTCTCTGTATATTACACAGAGAAAAGAGAGAGAAAAATAGAATAATTTCTTGTCAATCCTTTAATTATTCCCTCTATAAGGGAAGTAATTCAACAAGTGATGCAAATATGTGTCTTACAAATATATATATATATATTATTTGTACAGAAAATAGGGACATGGTCACCAATATATTTGTCATTCAACTCTATATTCATTTTTAAGTACACTAGAGTCAAGAAAGAATATACACACCGACAGCTATGGAAGCTTGAAGATGTTGAATTGTAGAAGAATAGGCAAATAGCAGAGATATCATCCACTGCCTCACTTAATTTTTTACGTTTCTAAGCACAAACCGCTTGTTGGACTAATCTTTTAGCCGATTCTTTCTGAAACACCTCCACCAACATCAATCTTTCTTAAATATATATATATATATAGAGAGAGAGAGAGAGAGAGAGAGAGACAGAGAGAGAGACCTAATCAAATATTTGTAGTGTGGACCAAAATTCTCACACACACACACACACACACACAAACACACACACACACACACACACACACACACACACACATATATATATATAGAGAGAGAGAGAGAAATGGTGTGATATATGAGTGTAGGTGAGGAGGGACCTTAGGCTACAAAAAAAATATTGTGGGCCTCTCCCATTATTAAAAGTTGAAGAAGGATGTTAGACCAATTTTTCCTTAAAAAAAAAAATTTATTGAATATTTCAAAATACGAAAATGTATTCAAAATTTTTTTTTCTTTGTATTTGGTGAATTTTTTAATGTTTTTGTTCATAAATATTTTACATTTTAAATATATTTAGATTAAGTGTATTGAAAAAAAATTACATAAAATATTTTTAAAAAATACTAAAACAAAAATATAAAAAAACCTAATTTTCTTGAACCAAATATTTTATGAGCTCGACTCGTTGGTAAATCTTTTGATAAAGCAAAAGGGAGACAACACTCATAAGTAGGAGTGAAAAAATGGCCTATAGCCGGAGGTGGGCCCGGTCTGTTTAGGCCTGGGCCCGAGCCCCTGGGAATAGGTCATCATTTTGAAGTCCGGCTCGTTGGTTGATCCATCTGCCCGCTTAAGGCTCATTCAAGGCCCGGCCCGCGCTGAGGCCCAATGTCTTTTGGTGGAAAATAATAAAATTTTAATAAAAAAAATTTAAAAAAATGGTTAGGCCCGCCCAAGCTCGAGGCCAGGCCTAAGGCCCCAATACCTCCAGGCTTGGGCTTGGGCCTAATTTTTTGGCCCGTGGGTTGGCCCGGTCCGAATTTTGGCAGGAGTCAGCGAGGCCCGACATGGCCGAAGCTGAACTGGGTTGGGCCAGATTTACACCTCCTACCCATAAGGCACCACTTGCACCCCTTTTTATTTTTAAAGGAAAATTATGCAAATAGTCCTTGTACTTTACACGAAATGTCAATTTGGTCCCTGTAGTTTCAATTTGCTCAATTTTGCCCCTTAATTTAACGGATTATGTCATTTTAGTCCAATAAATAACAGCTGTTAAGTTAGTTTAACAGAAAGTCAAACAATATGTCAATTTGGTCATTGTATTGTTCACTATGTGTCAATTTAGTCCCTATCAAAATCGAGAAAATTGAAACTATAGGGACTAAATTGACACATCATGTAAAATACAATGACCAAATTGACACATTATTTGATATTCCGTTAAATTAATTTAACAACTGTTATTTATTGAACTAAAATAACACAATCCGTTAAATTAAGGAACAAAATCGAGCAAATTGAAACTACAAAGACAATTTTTAAAATGTTGCTAATAAATGTACTTTTAGAGACAAAATAACTTGGTCTTGAAAAGATTTGTTTTTTGGATAAATTACAAATACACCCTCTGGGGTTTGCTTAAAATACGAATTGTCCCATGTGGTTTGGAAAATTACAAATACCTCCTTGGCAGAATTTTTTATTTAACAGAATTAATTAAAAAAATGAAATTTCTAACTGTTCACTTATACAATAATAAAATTATCTGAATTATTAATTGAAACAAAATTTTAACATTATTAAAATCTGTTAATTAACTTGATGATTTATTAATAAAAAGACCTATTTGTTATGAAATTAGAAACGTTAGGGGGCATAATGTAATTTTTAGAACCATATGGGATAATTTGTAATTTAAGTAAGTCTCAGGGGGTGTGTTTGTAATTTATCCTTATTTTTTTAGACAAAACTTTTAATCCCAAAAGGTTAGTAATTCATCACTAAATGTCCAATTTTGTTACTAAAAATAAAATAATAACACTTTTAGTAACAAAAATATTTTGTCCCTAAAAAGTGATTTTGTCTTTAAATTTTTATTTCTAAAACCTTAATTTCTTGGAGTGGGGTGTGAGAGAAAAAGTAATTAATTGATGTATAGAATGTGAGAAAAGAAAAGATGAGAGAGAAAAAAATAATTGATTGATGTGTAGTAGAGACAAAAGTGATTTTAGATTTTTTTTTTTTTTTTTTTTTTGGTTGTAAATTTCAACCAAACAAATTTTTGAAATTTTTTCTCAAAAATTGTCTCTCAAGAGACAAATCAAACAAGTCCATAGTTATCGATATCCGATCATCATAATTTTTTGCATGAATATTCTATTCAACAAGTATTAAAAAGTAAACGGTTCGACTCACCAAAGTGAGCCTCAAATGAGTCCACCGAATCCAAACGCTTTTTCAAATTAGATGATCAACTTGAGAGAATCCAACCCTTTATAAAATTTCCCAAGTTTAAGAACACAAAGTTAATTACAAAATTAAACATAAAATATACATAAATTTACATAAATTAGTCCCACTAATAAATTTCGTAAGATCTAATGCATTCATCTATATTTTATGTTTCATAACTCATGCTTTCGTAACAAAAATATATATATGTTTTAGAAGAACTATTGGCGTTCAATTATGGGGTGAGTGTGGTATGGACTTCCTCAAATGGTCATTTGTATGGACTGAAAAGAATAAAGTGAAACTGCATAAGCCTAGCAAGAGAAAAGAATAAAGTGAAATTGCAGATTACTTGTGGTGTGGTATGGACTGATTCTGTTTACAATCAACAACCTCATGAAAACTATATCCAAATTATTTTGACAGACCATAATTAATAATAATCATAGGATATCTGACATCAAAAGGTTATATATGATAGTCATGCTCAATGGTCACGATGGAATCAAATGACAATTGAAAGGAAAAACATAAGCCTAGCAAGAGAAAAGAAGAATCATATTCACATCCTTTGCCCCTGGACTTCCTCAAATGGCCATTTGTATCAAAATCTCTGTATCATTTGTGTGGTAAAATGATAATTTTGAATTGCAATATTTTTTACCGTATTATTATACTAGAATACAATATAATGAGTACGAGTTGTATATTGTGTCAGAAATTTCAAAGAAAACAAGAACTTTTTTTTTATTTCCTTGAGAAGCATATTCTTGGGACACTAGAACATACAATTGTCATTGATAGAGTTGCAAATGAATCGAACTCTTTGCGAGTTTGGAACGGCTCAGTTCATTTCATTATATATATATATAATCAAATCTGGACTTGACTTTTAAGTTCATTCAATAAATGAGTCAAGTTCAAGCTAAGATAAACTCAGCTTGTAAAACTCAACTCGTTTATTATTTATTTAAGTAATATGATAAATTTTTTATTTAGATTATTAAACAATATAAAATGTCTTATATATTTAATATCAAATAATATTTAATAAGCTAACTGACTTTGATTATTGACCCAAATTTTTTTGCTTTTTGTTATCAATTTTCAAACCGTACACAAACATGATTAGTATTAACTAGTTGAGTGTAACTCACACTAAATTAATTTTCGATCTGAACTTAAGATTGATAAACAAACCAATGGAGCTATACTGATTATATGAAATCGACTGAAGTAAGATAATATTAAGATTTGCTTTTTCAACAAATTAAGATTTGCTTTTTCAGCGTATTTAATTATTACTGGTTGGAGTGAACCAGAGACGTGTTGGGCCGCTCTTAATTATTACTAATTGGATTTTCACCAATTTCCTCTAAACAATACACCTGCTTTGCAAGTAATTGCACGTTTTTATAAGTTGGGGTTTGATAATTACTTTTTTTAGTTTTTTTTTTTTAATAAAAAAGTTTACTTTTTTTGTTTACATATATGATAATTAGTAGTGGAGCCAGAAAATTAAATTAGAAAGAACATTTATTAATTACAATTTTATTTTTTTTTCCATAACCAACAATAAGAAGATAATAATAATTTTTGAATTAATATTAAATACAAAAACTTAAATAAATTATTACAAAAGTATTACACATAAAATTTTACAATTAATTTCGAATAAAAAAAAGTATTGCGTGTAATTAGTGTATCATGGACAATGTAAAAGTCATATACTTAAGTCGTAAAATAAATTATATAATGGGAAGATAAATTAAATTTTTACAAAATTTGAGTAAAAATTTCATATAATAGTGATATCACCTCATTATTGACATATGATATCACCAATTAATAGTAAAACAACATATGAAGAATGAACTCTATATGCAAATATAACTAACACTCTATAATTTTTACATATATATAGTGAAATTAATTATATTTGCATATCAATAATGATGGATATTATCTTTATATTGAGATTTTTTCAAAAAATTTTATACATAAAAATATAATTTATTATAGTCACTTCATTTTCAATAAAACAATCACTATTGTTTTCATAAATTTAAAAATACCATTGACATTTTATTTTAAATATTATTTTTGTTTAAAATTTTATTTATATACATATGTAAAAAATATATATATATATATATTCCAGGGGGCACGTGACCACATGTGGCTCCATCACTGATGATAATTGTCAAAAAAAAATAATATGTTGTTTTGGACCAAAAAAAAAAAAAATGTGATCCTTTTCAAAATTTGATTTTTGTGTAAAATTTTCATATTACCACTAACGTTGTTGTAGTGCCTGTTTGGTGCAGTTTAAAAGCTGCTTATTTCAGCTTTCAGCTTAATTTAAGCTATTTTGATGTGTTTGGTTTAGCTTATAGCTTATAGCTTATAGCTTATAGCTTTTTGGAAGTCAGAAATCAGCTTATTCTTTGAGTAGGGCAGGAGATGCTTAATTTATAAGTTAGAAATCAGCTTATCTTCATAGTTATAAGTTATAAGCTGTTTAGGTATAAACTATAAGCACTTTTCCACAGCTCTACCAAACAGGGCCGTAGAGTCTTGGTAAATATAACTAATTATCCAGGGAGTAAAATCATGTTTGCATAATTATTTTAGATTCTCAAAATAATAATTTTTTATGAAAAACTTATTTATTTAGTCAAATAAAATAACTTATTTATTTTTGAAAAAATTACATGCCAGTGGTAAATGCAAAAAATTATTATTTATATATATGAAAAAAGTTATAATTTTAATTATTAATATTGATAAAGTTTACTACTAATTTGTAATTATTTTTTAACTTATACATTAATTTGAAATTTCCCTTTTATTTTTTGACTTGTTTAATTAAAAGTAACTTTTATTTAAAAAATAGTCAAATAGACATCGAAAAACAGAAAAAAAAAATTTTTGATGATCAAGGGATGCCATCTGGTAATGTCCCCTCCCTAATCACCAAATAAAATACTCTTATTATTTTTTTTGTAATCTAACATAAAATTATGAACCCCATTCCTCCATGTATCATATAATAGTCTTGAGTACCATGTAATCATATCCCAGGACCACTAAATAACTTCTTGAATATGTTAGTTTAGAGTTCTTGGTCATAATATTAAAAGTAAAAAAATTAAAACGAAAGCCTATTATATTACCCACATTTAACTTACAGAAAACTCTATGATGTGCACCCTTTAGGGGTGCATACTATACGCACTATATTATAAATTAGCATAATTTTATAATATTAATAACAAAATGTGTAACTTGGTTACAAATTGATATAATAAAAAATATCATAACCAAATCACATACTTTTATAATATTAACTACAAAATTTTGAATATTTTGTTATATCAATTTGTGACAAGATTATACATTTTATGATTGATATTATGAAATTTTGTGATAAAATTATGTCAATTCCTAATAGAGTACATATTATATGCCTCTCTAAAGAGGCTGCACACTATAGGCTTGTCAAATTTAAAAAATTAACAAATTCATTTGATTCATCGATTTTGATAAAATTTGGAAAGAAAATAAAAAGTGTGCGCAATGTAAATAAAATATAATCAGGAGTGAAGCCACATTGAGACCAGAAGGGTCATGTGCCCCTCAATTTTTCACATTTACTATTTCCTTTATATGTGAAGTTTTGTTCTTATTTGTCATTTATAAAATTATAATATTATCCCTTCTTAAATTATGTTAAAAAATTTATATTTTAAAATTTTCAAAAGTACTCTATTACATATATATATATATATATATATATATTGTCATCTATCTATATATTATATAAAGAAAATGAGGTTTCTAACTCACAAGACTTGTGCGAGCTCTAATATTTCAATCTTAATTTTCTAATTTTTGATTTATAAAAAAAAAAAAAATCGGCATTTATGAACTTCTCCTAACCAACAAGTCTTTTTAATTTCTCTCATACCTACTGGTGCACTTTTTAACTTCTCCCATACATTATGATTAGTGATGGAATTATTAAATTATTTTTATAAAAAATCTAAAAAAAATAATTTATATATTAAAAAGATCTAAAACAAATATAAATTCTTATTAAAAAATATTTTTTTATAATTTAAATTGGAAAGTTAATGTTAAGTTTGAATTCATTGAACATTTCTTTCTTATTATAGAATTTGTTTAGTTGATTGTTTTTTTTTTTTTTCTCCTCCTCCTTCTTCTTTTTCTTCTTCTTCTTCTTCTTCTTCTTCTCTAACGTAGGGTTTTTTATTGAGTTGATAATGTTGAATTTGTTAATCATAAATTTAATTGTGTTGTTGATGGCGGATTTTTAAGCTATATTGATGTAATTCTTATAGTAATTGTAATATTGAATCTCAATATATCATAGGCCAAAAAAAAAAAAAATTATATAAATTTAATAATATCTCATTATTATTTGTTGTGAATTTTTTTTTTATATTTTAATGATGTGAGGAATATGTACATGTCTATCTTGAATTTATGACTCTACCACTATTTTATTTATATTTAACTTACTTTTTATTTTATTTTTTTAAATATCTATCCAAATCTATTAGGAATCGTTTGAGAAGTGGGTTAGTTTTTTTGACTATTTTAATCTGGGATTAAAAAATCTTGTTTACAAAAGATTTTTGTATCTTTTTTTAAACTTTTTATAAGAAGAAAAAAAATATAATAATTATGAATTAAATATGATATTTTATTTTATTAAATTAAAAATATATTTTATCTTTTTATGATTAAAATAATTCAAAATACAACCCAACTCAACTTCCCAAACAGAGGCTGAATTCAACTAGTAGTATTTTGAAGAGTCCTGAGGCGTCGTTTGTTCTAGATGAAATGATTTGGTCATAAAGTAGTTACAGGGTTGGTTTGGGAAGTGGGTTGGCTTTTTGGTTTTTTTGACTATTTTAGCCTGGCCTAAAAAGCTTGGTTTGGGAAGGATTTTTGGCTTTTTAGCTTTTTTGACTTTTTTTGTGAGAGAAGAGTAATAATTATAGGTTGGATGTGATATTTTGTTTTTTGTGGCTAAAATAGTCTATTTTGTCTTTTGTAGCTAAAATAGCCAAAAAAGCCAACTTTAGCTCTTCCCAAACGGTGACACAGTCATCATTAGCCTTGAAATTTAATACAATTAGATTAAGGACTGGCTTGGCATATCTCAAAAAAAATTAAAAGTTCAAAAAATTATTAAAAATATTAAAAAGTTATCACTATTATTCATTAAAAATAATAATTTTATAAAAAAAAAGGTACAAATCACATGTCACGTGAGTTGTACTTTAGCTGCCCACAGTTTGTACAAAAGAAACAGGCGGAAAAGCAAATAAGACAGTGTTGTTCAGCCTGTGGGGCCCATTACGGGTCCTATTTTGATAATCTGAACCGTTCAATGTGTAGAATTCGTCGAGTAATATATGCTTGTAAAAAATCACGTTGATCGGATATCGCTAACTATATGATCAAATTAGTTTTGTATATATAAAAAAAAAAGATTGGTGTTATAGTTAACAGTTGATAAAAAAACTAATTCGATCAGATAGCTATTGATATTCGATTAACGTGATTTTTTATAAACATATAGTACTCAACGAGTTTAACACATTGAACGGTTCCGATTAGCAAAGTGGGGATCCGTGGTGTCCCCCATGGGCCGAACAGCACTGTCCAATTCAATGCCCGAAAATGAGTCAAGCTTCTCCTATACAGTACTCTGCCCACCATACTGCCTACTCTGCCCAAGCTTCTCCTATACACTAAATTATATAATTTTTTAATACACATTTTTTCATAAAAAGTCAAAAAATTATCCCTAATAACCATATTTTTTTCTCAACTTTTTAATCTAAAAAATTAAAAAATGCACTTATTTAAAACACCCAAATAACCCTTAAAAAGTGATCCTCCCTCAGCCATATCATACACAAAATACTTCTATAAGCACCAAACGATTATACATAAAAGTATATATAAATGAATTTAAAAAAATAAAAAAATCAATCTCACTAATAAATTTTAAAATAAATTATATTAATATTTTATTCCTTATGTCATTTTAATTCGAATAATTTTAATTATTTCAATTTTAACTTTTAATTTTAAATTTTATACTTCCTCCGTCTCAAAATATTAGTTCCTTATTTTATTTTTCATTATCTCAAAATATTAGTCTCTTTTCAAAAATCAAGAACTAAAATAATATAAATTTCTTATTTTGTCATTCTTTTAAATTCATTAACAACATAAAAAATACAATTATAACAAATAATATTCTCAAAAAAAATACTATCAAAGGATAATTTTAGAAAATTAATATTTTTAAAGTGTAATAATTATATTATTAAAAAAATTAGATTCTCTAAAAGAGACTATTATTTTAAGACGGAGAGAGTATCATTTTTAAATCTTTTGTGATATACATCTTTAACTAATTAACTTGAAATTATAACAGTTAATGATGTCTCTCATTCGAGTAATTATTCTTTTTTATTGTCATTGATCCTCTATCACTAAATTCTAATAATTTGTCTCAAAATATTTATAAATATTATATTATATAAGATTTTTTAAAAAGATAGTCGCAAAATATAATTCAACTGATTATTTTTTTTTTTTTTTTTAGACGGGCAACTGATTCTTTTGTTGAGGCTCTACTTACCCATAAGAATTTATTTATCAAGAATATATATTAAAAATATTTTTTTAAATGTATTAAGAAGAAGATTTATTGCGTCATAAATCAAATGATAAATGACGTCAGTTACAGCCGACCATAATTTGTGCGTTGTTTATGCGCGTGGTCAGTCACTAGACATTCCTTGTAGGAAGGAAGACTGACCCTGAGCTCAGGTTTTCACCCGCGGAAAATGTCTAAGGTCTCGTTTAGGGACAGGTTTTTTTAATAATTTTTTGATTAAAATATGATATAAAGAAATTTAATATGTTTGAGATGATTTTTTAACTTTTTACAAAAAATATACAAAAAGTAGAGAGAAAAAGAAATCTTTGATTTTTTGGTATGAGTTGTTGACTTTTTGATTTTTTTAGTGACTTTTTGCCAAACGAGGCCTAAGACTATACCTATATTAAAAAGTCAAAAATTTTTCTTTTCTTTCTATTTTTTGCATATCTTTTCGTAAAAAATTAAAAGTCATCCCAAACATACTGATTTTTTTACATCATATTTTAGCCAAAAAAATCAAAAAGTTACTAAAAAAGCCTATTCCCAAACGCAAAATTTTAGTCAAATAAAACAAAATATCACATCTAATCCATAATCATTATATTCTTTCTCTCACAAAAAATCAAAAAACCCTTAATAAATAAGATTTTTTATCCCTAAATTAAAATAACTAAAAAATTAAAAAGTTAAAAAGTCAACTAACTTTCCAAACCAACTCGTAATTTTAATTTTGGACTCTCAACCACAAGTTATATCAATTAAAAAATTTATTAAAATGTAAACACTATTCCATAATTGTTTGTCATATCATACCATTAAGGGTCCGCTTGTTTGCCGCTACAGCACTCCGAAGCGAACAAACAATGATGAACAGTAATCATATATTATGTTTGTTTTGTTTATGGTGCTCCACATTGGTAGTCCATTGGGATTGTGAAAGGTCTTGGCGAGTGGATTAACAATCTGAGTGAGGAAATGGTATTAGAAGTTAGTTTGTTCGGCTTAAGGTGTTACCGGACATTTGCCCGGTCGCCCAACCGGTCAACTGTAAATTTTTTTTTTAGCATTTTTTTTTTTAACAATAATGTTTAATGTTTTTGTATTTTTTGTAAGTAAAAATCATAATTTTATTTGTTTTATTATTTTATATAAAAATAATTTAACAATCTCTATACCAATAACTATCATTAAAACATTAATTCCTTTACTATCAATCTCCTCACTATCAATCTCTTCCATTCTATCCCTGAAAATAAAAAGGAATGTATTATTACTACTCACCAATAACTTTTTCGACAAATTTTGAACAATTCAAAAGAATTGATTCAGTAATATCCGGTGAAGATATAGAAAGAGAAGTGCCGATAGTGGTGGTTTGTTGAAATTTTTCACATATATATTTTTCTCTCTTTATGTCTGGTTACTTTCTTAATTTGATGAGTGGTGTTTTGAAAAGTTAGTAAAAAAAATTTTTTTTTTTTTTGGCTTTTTTAGCTTTTTGGTGGCTTTTTTGACTAAAAAAGCTGACTTTTTGTGATTTTTTTTTTTAATGTAAAAAGGTTAAAAAGCCAAGAAATTGACTTTTTAACCAAGTTCCCAAATTGTCCCTTAAAGTTTGATTTTTCTCATTTTAACCTTTTATATTTCAATTTTTTTTCCAGTTTATTTTAAAAATTAATTCTGTTCAAAATTAAAAAAAAAATGACTTGATAACTATCACATAACTTAAAAAAATATATTATTATATTGAATTTTCAGTTTGTGTTAGAGGTGTGAATTATATATAAAATATTTTTATATCATGCGATTATCAATGTGTCATTTTTTGTCAAATTTTAACAGAAGTTAGATTTAAAAGTAAACTAAGAAAAACTTCAAACATAAAGGGACTAAAATGAGAAAAAATAAATTTTAAGGATCAAAGTAAAAAAGTGACCAAACATAATCAAAACAAATTGTAATTTATCCTATATATTATATATAAATGAGCCTGAAAATGGTTTTGGGTCATATTCATAAATATGAAGGCCCAAGAAAAGGAAAGGAAAAAGTACTCCGAAAAAACCAACTCTTTATAACTATTGGTATTTTTTTTAAAAAAAATAAAAAATCATGAGGGGTCGATTTCAGTAATCGAATATTTCAATAATTTTAGGAGTGCTACCTAGGAAAACCATGTATTATGGAATATACATGAGATGGATATTGTAGCATGAATGTTAATTAAGTGATACATTTAAATAGAAACTGATAAAACATGGATCAAAGCAAAAGACACTATCCATTCATCAAATCAAACAATAGGGTTCATATACATATAATATAGAAGATATATATAGAGAAATGAAAAGTACAGTTGCATCAGTAAATAAGAGGTTGAGTACATATATATGGGTATAGTTGATGTTACTGAAATATTACAATGATATATGGAAATCAATTTTAGTTGTGGTGGTTGTTTTTGGAAGTAAGAGAATCGATAACACGTTGAGCCATCATCTCCTTCACCAACTTCCTGGGTACTGGAATCACGCTTCCATTCTTCGGTTTGAAACGCCGTTTGGAATCGGTCTGTTCTCGATCCACTCCTCCACTACAATTCTCCTCTTCTAGCTTGCACTTGATTTTATCTCTCTTATCTGCCATCTCTCTCTCTCTCTCTCTCTCTCTCTCTCTGAAGTGAGAGTTTTGTTGTGCTGTGTTGAGTTTTCTTGAGTTGGAGAGGAAAAGATGAGGGTATATTTATACAGAATGTTGTGGTCTCTTTGAAGGTATATATGCAGTGCCAGTGTGTGAACCCAAATTTGAAGACCCACCCCTGTGGCTGTGGGTGTGTGGGTGTGTAAATTCTAGTCAAATTAACAGTCACCATCCCACTTTAAGTGTATAATTCAGGTGTGTGAAGGTGTTGCGTAATGCAGTGGGTGTGGGTATCTTAGGTGGCTGAGTGTGAAATAAATCTACAGGATTCTATCCCTTGAGGGGGGATATGTCCGTTCTATGGAGAGTCTATTGTTTGGTAAAAGTTTGTAAGTCCGATGAAGAGTTTAATCAGATTTCATATCTTTCATATAGGGGATGGGGAGGTGGGATATAAATAGTGGGATAACAATCTCATGAGATTAATTGTAAAAAATCACTTTTACTTCCAAGTACATATATCTTAATTTTTATTATTATTATTTTTTTTTCAAATGATGAGATAAAAATTCAAT
Organism: Camellia japonica; assembly: GCA_030407325.1. NCBI lineage: Eukaryota > Viridiplantae > Streptophyta > Magnoliopsida > Ericales > Theaceae > Camellia > Camellia japonica. The sequence goes on from JAPPVO010000036.1 coordinate 85,486,416, forward strand.
TTTTTTTCAAATTGTGGGATAAAGAATTTCTTTTTCCACTATTACATAGACAAATTATTTGGCTTTATTATGTATTATACATATTAAAATAAAATTTAAAAGTCTCAACTAAAAAATAAAATAAATTTATTTAATTTTTATTGATGTTCTATTTATTTAATTTTTTAAAAGTTCTAGCTAATAAATAAAATAAAATTTATAAGTTAGATAGTATTGTTATTATTTAGTAATACAAAAAGGCAAAATTGTCTTTTAATAGTTATCCTTCTTCATAATATATCAAATAAGCATAGGATTCAATAGATTAGTCATTTCTTGACATCTAGAAAATATTTGGGATGGCCTAAATAAGTATATTTTTTGATTTTTTACTAAAAGATGTACAAAAAGTAAAGAAGTGATGTGACCTAAAAAAATTAAAAAATTAAAAAAAAAAAGTGCACTTTTGTAGGGGATGCCAAATAGTGTCTCATGACTAAACAAATATGAGATATACATTTTTCCAACCAAACAGTCAAGCCTCTTCTGACAACTAGGTTAAAAGCAAACTTATTATCACTATTATGACTAAACAAATATGAGATATACATTTTTTTTATCACATTATCTCTCTATTTTTTTTTTTGCACGTTCTTTCAAAAAAAGTCCAAAAAAATTTAAAAAATTAAGGCCAAGTTTGGGAACACTCCAAAAAGCCAAAAAATCAAAAAGTTACTCAAAAAGTTAAAAAGTTATCACTATTCACCAAAAGTCAACAATTACGGCTGCACAACTCCCAATTCTAATTTTCCCCTACAAACCAATTTTTACAATTTTTTATTACACATTTTTTCATAAAAAGTCAAAAAGTTAACCCAAACATTCATATTTTCAACTTCAACTTTTTAGTCTAAAAAGACAAAAAGTACACTTATTTAGGACACCCCAAACAACCCTTTTAATGTACTTTCCAAAATAGGCCATTAATCCTTACTTATCCAATCCATCCAACCAAACATGACTTTTGGATTGAGCTCCCTCCAGTCACCATCTAGGACAATGACACCATGTTTGGATTGGGCTGCCTTCCAGTCACCATCTAGGACAACGACACCATGTTTGGATTGGGCTGCCTTCCAGTCACCATCTAGGACAATGACACCATCATAGTTACCAAAATAATTTTGAACATCAGCTGTGTGACTTCAATTACTTAATTTTGAATGCAGAAATCCCCAATGTCTTTTTTTTATAACCGATAAAAAATTAATTATAACTATAAAATAATTACATAAAATTAGACAATTATAATTTAATAATGCATATCTATAAACCCAACTATCACCACACAAAAATAACCTGGCCCGACTCAATTATCATCAAAGAAACTACCGAAACCAAAAATCACTCAAAACAACTTTCATAATGAAATAATCAAAAAGTATCAAACTACATAGAATTTGAACCTACAATTTTACATGGGGTTTGAAAAAGGTCAATTATATGCCATCTTATATTGTTTCCATAATTTTAATCCACGACGCTTAACATCACGGTAAAATTATCTAACAATTGCACCGTGGGACGCCTTATAGATTTTGTACAATTGACTCCCATACAAAATTATGTCTTTTGTTAATATTTAATTTAAAATTAAAATATTTCACTCATAATTTAAAAATATTATTAATACATTTTTGAATACAAATTTAATTCGTGAACCATTTTCCAATACTCAAAAAAGAGGGGTTTTTTTTTTTTTTTTTTTGTGTTTGATGTTTTCATTTCATATCAAAACATTCATTATTATTATTCATAAATTTAAAAATATTATTAATACATAATATCATTGGAATTTTTTATATAAAAATTCAATTTGTGAATATTTTTTGTAATTAAAATACCTATTTAACATGTGTTTAATTCTTAAATTTATGTAACAATGTATTTTGGGGGGGGGGGGGGGGGTGAACAATTTTAGTTTTTATCTCATTTACTTTTTCTTTCACGATTATTTTATTTTTCCTTTTTTCTTCACAAAGGCCTACTCAAATTCAATATCTAAATACATACTTTAGAGTGGCTCTCACTTGCACATATATATTTATGCAATTTTTGTCACCTTTTATTCTCTCATTTATTTCTTCTCTGTTTTCAGTTTAGTTTTAGTATTTCACAAAGAAAATTTGAAAACTCTCAAAAGTTTGCTATATGTACTGTTAAAAAACTTATCAACAATGCTACGTCCTTCTGATTTGTCACCCCTTAAATGACCTTAATGATGTGACATTGAAATTAAACCCCTTATAATAAAATGTTTAACATATTAGAATTTGACATTTATCAGACAATATCACTAGGAGTGATTTTTAGAAGTGATAAATTAGGTGTGCCAATTATTTTTCAAAACCTATAATTGAGAAAAGTTTCTCAATTTTCTAGTTTTGTCAAAAATGAATTTTTTTTTTTGTAAATACTCATCGAGATTATCAAGCTAGATCCTTATTAAATAAGTTCATTAAACAATTTTGAAAAAATAAAAATAACTCTGAAAAATTTTACAAACAAAAGTGCAATTTTCTCAATTTTGAACTTTTAGAATTGAGTTCCAACAACATTTTCTTAGGTTGAGAAATTTTTTGGTTTCAAATTTTAAAAAATTTCATGAAATTTCTTAATCTCTGTAAAAAAAAAATTAAAATTAAATAACTTCTCAGCTTTTAAAACGCAAAACTTTTGCAGTTTCAAAAGCTAAGAAACTCTCAATTTTTTCTTTTACAAAAATTTTATTTTCTACAGGGAACTTGGTTGAGACATCTCTGCAAATTGGCTTCAATATATATATTTTTTAATTATGAAAGTGGATGTAGAGTCTGGAGACCCAAAAAAAAAATTTTAATAAATAAAATAACCTCTGAAACGTCACTTAGTGACGTCACATGTCCAACTAATGTTTTAACAAAACACCGCTATTGTGGTTCATTGGTTGGCACACAAAACTTGGTGGGATTAATGAGACTTTTGTGGGACTTAGAAATTTATAAATTTGTATCATGGAACTTTTGTAATTTCAACAATGCTAGAAGACTCAAAAAAATATTATCTGAAAAGTAGTTAGGAAATAAAATATTATCTTAAGGGTGTTTGATAATCTAAACTAATAATAGGTCTTAATAGACTTTCTCATCAAGTCTTATTGAAAATAAGTTTTGGTAAAATTATCGCTAAAAATAATTTTTTTGTGACAATTTTTTATATATGTCACTAAAAATTGACAACTAATGACTTTTTTTTATCATGATTTTTATAAATTGTCGCTAAAACTTACAATTTGTAACTTTTTTTATGAAAAAATTGTTCCATATAACCTATTAAATAATAAATCCACTTATTAGGATCAACACGTATGTACCCCAAATTAAATGTATTAACTATTAAGTGACAATCAATTAAACCCGTTTGATAACCACAACTAATAATAATATCACTTAAAAATTTAAGTGCATCTTAAAATGTAAACTAAAATTTAAAAAACTTTTAAGTCATATGAAATTTACTTAATTCTAACTGAATTTATTAATATTAAACATAGACATTGATATGCACTATTAGAAACTCGCCACAACCACCATTACCACCACTATCACAACCACCACCATCACCACCTCAACCACCATCGCTACCGCTATCACTGCCACCGCCACTGTCACTGCCACTGCCATTGCTACCTTCATCACCATTGTTATTGTTGCCATAAATACCACTATCATTTTACTACCACTATTATCGCTGTCACCACCACCATCATGCCACTGCCACCATTACCACTACCATCACGCCACCGCTACTGCCACCATCACCACAGGCACCACCACCTTCATTATCATTGTTATTGTTACTATAAGTACTACCATCATTTTATTACTACTACCATCACTACCACTACCATTACCGCTACTACCACCGCCATCGCTACCAACGCCACCGCCATGCCACCGCCACGCCACCGCACTACTACCCTACAACCACCATCATAACATCACCACCACCACTACCACTACCATCACAATATAAAAATTGAAATATATAATTTCAAAATAATAAATTTCAAAATTTAAATTTAATCTTATACGTATCAAATAAATTATTTTTAAATCAGTATTTAAACTTTTATAAATAATTTTTTAGCTTAAAAAATTCAACATTCAATTTTTAATATTTAATTTACAGTATTTAGTTTTTAATTTTAAGTTTTATCAAATACCGTCTTAGACTATATTTGAATTTACAACCTATAATTTATTTTTCATCTACTTTTCAACTTATTTTTTTGAATTCACCAACTTTTTTATTTTTTCATATTTTTTTGGGTGATAGAAAGTTTCAAGTCAATGGTCAAGAAATGTGCAAAGAAGTTGCTACAAGTCGCATAAAAACCAAACGCCATGAAGTGTGATGAATGTGATTGCTAAAATATGTTTTTAATAAATCGAGTAATATAAAAATCGCACAGAATTAGATAAAAAATATATATGAATAGCTAGAATTTTTAAAAAATGAATTTTATTCACAAATATTATAAAATCTTATACATTCATATATATTTGGTATTCTATTCTATATTTAATTTTTGTCATAGTAGCAAAACATGTGTATTATGGGGGTGACCCCTTTTGCCAACAAACAATTCTCTTGCCTAATTGGGAAATTAAAAAATATTAAAAGTAACCAAACAATGCTCTAAAGAATGAAAGGCATCGTGACTTCCAGTGCTGAAAAGCAGCTCAAGAGAATGAAAAGCGTCGTGACTTGAAAGAGAATAAAGTGAATTGAATTGCAGATTTGAGCGTTGTGGTGTGGACTGATGAGCACTATCTGAATGTTCTAATTCTGTTTATACAATCAATAATCTTATCAAAATATCATGTTTAATTATTTATTTGACATACCATGATTAATTTTAACCATATATTCATATCAGAAGATATTTGATCTTCAAAAATTATATGTATAATGTGCATTGAAATTATAATTGTTTTAATATTATGTGTTTTTTATTGACAGTCCACAAAAGGTTCAATAGCAGGATCTTTAAAAATATACAATCATTTTTTTCAAGTGATGAAATCATATAGTTAATATTATCCAATCAATTTAATTTTTTTGGTTAATGATGTCGACATCAAGAATCTAAAAGATGAATAGACTGCCCTATTCAAATATATATATACATATATGATGAAAAATGTTATGTATATAAAAGAAATATAAAATCCACGCAACAGTTTGATTATACACATATAAATATTCATCATTCATTCTTTCCGTACTTGGAATGAACCCCTAACTCAAACAATTTATGTTGCCCACTATACGGCAACTTGCAATGGTGATTTTGTTACTATTTTTTTTTTTTTTAAAAAAAATCCCATGCTCGGCTCGAATATTTTAAAAAGGCGTGGACCTTATCAAAACTCATAGATTTTGTTTGTTTGGTGGCTAAATTAGAATGATTTAGTGTTTTTATAACCATTAATCTTGAAATTAGTAATCTCTTCATATTATTATATTTCACGTTTTTTTGAAATTCTACATATGACATATACCATTTTTATGTAGACTATTTGTCTAGACTCAAATTTTTTAACCAAATATATCATTATTTATTTTATTAAATTATTAATTTAATTTTAAAATTATATTTTCAAATAAATATGACTATAATTTATGAGTAATTATAGGTATTCAAAATTTATATATTACCCCTGAGAGGAGGTAGTTTAGAATTGTCCCTCATAAATTAAAATAATTCAACTAAAAAATTCTCCCTCTCAAAGTACTTTGATTGAGTCACCAAAGCAACCTTTGGACTACATGAGATAATTTGGTAATAAAGTAGCTACAGGAATCATTGACCCTGAAACTTTATACCAATTTAAATTGATGATCACTCAAACATCTTTAAATTTGTTTGCATCTCCTTGAGCTGCTAGATCATTATAGTGACATCAATTGTTTGATCGTCACTCAAAAGCTTATATGCTGCTGAAATGGAATAAAGAACTGAATTCACTTTAACCAAACAAAGACATTATTTCACATATCAATAATCACTACTAAAATTTTAGCTTTTTGCGACGGTAAAATACCGTCGCTAATACTCTTAATGCCGTCGCAAAAAACTTTTTACGACGGCAAATGACTTTTTGCAATGGTAAGAGGGGGGTCGCAACTGGGGGGTTGCAAAAGAGTTTTTGTGACGGCACAGTGCCGTCGCTAATGTTTTGCAACCGCATTTTTGCCTTTTGCGACGGCACTTTGCAGTCGCTAATAATGTTTGTAATTTCTTGACTTTTTGCGACGGCACTATTTTACCGTCGCTAAAAATGTTATTTGAGATGGCAAAAAATGCTGTCGCTAATAGTCTTTTTTTTTTTTTTGCAACGGCAAGAACATTGTTTTTGCGGCGGTGTGGTGCCGTCGCAAAAAGTATTAAAAATATGAAAATTTCTATTTTTTTTTGTGACAGTGTACTGCCGTCGCAAAAAGTATTAAAAAAATAATAAAATTTCTATCTTAAATAATAAAATTTCTATTTTTTGCGACAGTTTAGTGCCGTCGCAAAAAGTAAAACCTGTAACAAAATCAATAAAAATAATAAAATTTTCTGGTTTTTGCGACGGTGTAGTGCCGTCACAAAAAAGAAAAAAAAATCCTCCGATAAAATTATTAAGAATATTAAAATTTCTCCATAATAATTACATAATAATATAAAAATTCATGTATAAAAATAACAATTTCTTCATAATAAAAATTTTACAATGATTTACAAATTATGGAAGGATAAGGGCATTAATAGTATGTAATGTATATAATGGGAAAATAAAAATTTTATTTTTATTTTATTTTTTTCAACTCGTCATGCCGTCTGGTTATTTGGATTTGAAAGCCATTCACTAATCGAGCTGAAGGAAAGAAAGACATCCGATCCTCCTTGAGTTGGGTCCACCTACCAAAATAATTTGCCACGAAATAAGAACTTCATTTACAACATAATTTCTTCACATCATCCACACAAAAAACAATATGTATATAATCCATTATATTTATAAATAAATAATGAGACCCACCATTAATTTTTGAATGTGATGTGTCCTACATGCAAATATGGTGGAGTTTATTGTGTTGATCTATCTGTAACACGCCCGCGAGGGACCTCGGCTACAGTTCGGACCCCCCCTTTTTTTTGTTGCTTTTTGTTGCGGTTCTTAATCTGAACCAAAGAGTCCAACTCTGGCAAATCGTTTTGAGAAAAAAACAGATTTTGAAAAGAAGTGCCAAACATGGACTGCTTTACTAGATACAGAGTCGCCACCTAAATATTTTTAAAAATGGGAAATTTAGGAAACCCTGACTCGGTGCCGAAGGCCACGTGTCCGTCATCACCAAAATTGTCTTGGCTCGGGAGCTTGGGTACGATCGGGGAAGGTCAGCTATGAGCACCCATTTTCTCCCTGTCCGAAGACCGGCCTCTACTAACCATGATATCCGATTTTGAAAACGTTATGTGTTCTTATTTCGATTATTAGCCTAGAATTACTATGTTATGCGCACAGCAAACAAGTATAGACTAGATTGCCTAATTTGGAAACAAGCATTGCATATCCGTTTGTTTTTGAAAAAGCGCTTTAGAATTTGCTACTCGCAAGTAGGCTAAAACACGGATTTCAATGAGTTTTTTTCCAACTCAAACAATCCAACCTTCACCCACAGGCATTCAAACAGTTTATCTCATATAAGCACTTAGCCACATGGTAAGCATACTGTTATAGCAACATTCACACGCATGCGATATGCTAAAGCGAAAATACTTACATCGTACTCCGTGCCAAAAACAATAAACGTTAGCAAACATGCATGTCCTAGTTCATGTTAAGTGGCTAATGCAACACAAGCAAAATGTGATTAGGATAGGCTCGGCTAATCTACGATGACATGTGAAATGCAATCATTCGGTTCATCGTATTCAAGTTAGATTTGAAGTACAAATGCAATTAGCATGATGTACCGAGCCCGGTGCAATGTCAACAAATGCATGGATGCACGCATGCATAGCATAAGGTATGCTAAAATAACCGTGCCCTAATACTAACCATCGTAAGCGGTAAATAAAAGGGAAGAAAGAAGTGGGGTTGGAAACATGCACACCACTCACCCACATTATTACAGATTTGCCCTCGCCCGGAGGGACCAAAAGATATACAAATTAATTAACTACGCAAGCTAATTAATATTACAGACCAATTAAATTAACTAAACAAATTAATTAATCTAATTAAAACAGTAAAACCCCTCGGGAAGCGGGTCAGATGCAGCGCATGCTCGGGACTTGCTCGGATCGCACTGCCATGCATAGTCTGCCTCTGTTTTCCCTGCTTTGCTCCTCTGAAACTGCCAAAGTCTCAGGAATGCCTCTCAGGACACTGAGGGATACCACCGGCTGAGTAGATTACCACCGGCAATAGGATGTGGGCCATCGGCACAAAATGAATCCATCGGCTGATGACTTACTGCCGGCTGGCAGCAAATGTTGCCGGTCGGCAAACAATGCCTGCAGAACCTGCAACTCACAGCAGCAGAGGGAAAAACTTGCATGGCAATACAATTCAACCAATGTATGCACCAATCATGCCCCCTATCATGTTTGCGACTCAAAGGGGTATGTGCCTCGATTCTCGGGCCACCAATCACGCATTTCCATACATGATGGCCTAAAGAATCAAGTGTGCACTTTCATGTCAAATGAAATGCAAACCAATCAAACAAAACAAGGCCCAATTCCTATCACCAAATCAAGGAACAAGGCATGCATGCAAGATGCAATGCAACCTAGGCATGCAAGCTAAGGATGCAACATGGCATGGCAAGGCACTTATGCAAGCATACAAGCAAACATGAGGCAATGCAAACTAATGAAAAGGTGGACTTAAACATGATTTAGGCGGCTCTAAATAGGCCTAAAACAGTGGCCAAAATGCCCAAAAATGAAGGCTAAACACACATGCAACATGTGCACATATAGTGGTCTAAAGCTTAAGCATTAAACTAGCAACTTTCAAGCACACTTAAAAGAGGCTATGATGGACAATTAGCAATGCGATTTAGCTCTGAAAATCATGTCAAAATGTGGTGCCAACCAACTCAAATGAGACAAAGCATAAGCATGCAAGCATGGTCCAAGTACTTAAGGCAAGTCATGGAGGCTTGAACCAAGGTCAATTCCACCAAGCCTCACAAGGCTAAGGAGGCTTAAAACAGGTCAAAAGAAGGCTTAAACAAAACTGAGGGTGCCCTAGATGGCATCTAAGTGGCTCAAATCCAAAGGCATACATAATGACCAAAACATGGAGCATACAACACAAGCTTTCATGCAACAATGAAGCCTCTAAGGCAAGTATGCAAACATGTTAAATGGACTGAAATTTTCATGCTAAGTGGTTCCAAACCACTAAATAATGCAAGCAATGCATGCTATACACTTATGCACTTAAGCCGACAAGCCCAAATATATAAAGGGGCTACACAATGCATGCTAGGGTCGACCCAAACAACTAGGACAGACCTCATACATGGCAAAACAAGCACAAAAGCTTCACAAGACTAAGCCTAAAAACTGCTAGAATAATGGTTTACAACCCAAGCATATTAAGAACAACAACAAGGCATTACAAGGTAGGTATGCAAGGCATGCATGGTGTACCAAAACTAACTTAATACAAAGTTATATCATGGCAATATAAGCATAAAATATAGCCAAGGCATGATCAACAAGAGCCTAAGCTAGATGCTCCCTTAAGAGGCCAAGATTGGTCCTTTTCAAGGACAACAAGGAGAGGGGTGGCCCTCCCTTTTTGAGACTTCAAGGCACCATCTCACCACTGAAATCCCTCAAATTTTAGTGGTGAAGAGGCCCAAACACCAAAGTCTCGAAACTTGCACAAAATAGACAAAAATGGGGCCTTTCAAGGCCTAAGGGTGGTCAAACCCACCCAAACCACAAAACACTCTTAACAAAAATCAAGAGGGCCTAAAAACAGAACTTTTTTATTTTATACACTAAACACAAAAAACAGTTCTAAGATAGGTAGAAATAGGATGCAAAAATGGGGTAAAAAGGACTAGTTTCTTACCCTTGAGCCTTTCTTCAACAATGGTGATCTTGGTTGCCTCCTTAAGCTTCAATCCAGTCAAAAATAGCAAGGACAAGCCCTTAGAACCTCAGTAGCCAAAGGAAGGTGAAGCACTAGGTGTTTGTGTGCAATAATATGGACTAAAACACCTAGAACATAAAGAGAGAAAAAAGATATAGGAGATATGTATCAACCCTAACCCTAAAACCAGAGCTTCTCTCTGTGTTTTTCTCTCCAAAATTCTCTAACCCTTGTGCCAAGAGAAGGAGACCCTTCTCTTATAGGCAACAACTTGTAAAGCTTATACAACAAGCTTACAAGGAGGGCATCCCTCCATACACGTGTATGGAGGGGAACCAAATGCCAGACAGCTGTCCTAAAATATCTGCAAAAGCAGATGAACAATAGTCGGCTGGCCAAAAATGTCATTTTGACAAAAATGACTGCCGACCGGCAACAAGAGTGCCGACCGGCCACATACATTGCCGTGGCAACAAAAAACCAGCCGGTGGCCTCTAGCCACTGCCGGTGTGTGTGGGATCCTCACAAGGCATTCCCTGCCCCTCCAAGGCAAACACAAGTGTTTTGGTGCAAAACCAGACACTAAACGGTCGAGTTCGGAGATCCTGAGGCAGGGCGCGTAGCCGAGACCTCCGGGAACTCCAAACGAACACAAACATGGATAATCACCGAGTGTTCAAACGGTGACGTCCAAGTCTTGAGGTCGGCAAAAATGGGGTGGTCTACAGTTGCCCTCTTTGACAAACTCGAAAGTCATAACAATGACGGGAGTGAATGTCAAAGCCCAGAGACGACCCATTTTTGACAGGCCGAAGACTTGGACAAACATGCAAGACAAACAAGGTATGCGCCTGAAGGCAGGGGCAAAATGCAACTGAAAATGCAAGAAGCCGAGCATAACTTATGATCATGCAAAGAAAGCTGTAACGAAGCACACATGCAACAGTTTTAAGCTAGCATACACCAAGCTACACTATAATGCAGAAAGGATGTAAGAGAATTATGCAATTCTCAATACGTCTCACTCGGAGGATACAATACCTATGCGGTTCGTTCGGTTGCACTGGCCTCAAATGAGCCGTACATACAATATCGTGCCTGTAAGGAGAACAAACTTAACAGGGACAATGTCATTAGCAACATGCATGACAATGCAAATGAGGCACGCATGCAATGCAAATGACGACACGCATGCCAACGAAATGCGACATGCATGCCAATGGAAATGAGGCACACAATGCCGATGAAGAAGATGGGGCACACCTGCCAATGGAAATGAACACGCATGTCGATGGAAGATGGGGCACACATGCCAATGAAAATGAGGCACACGTGCCAATGCAATGAGGCACACATGCCGATGAAAATGAGGCACACGTGCCAATGCAATGAGGCACACGTGCCAATGAGAATGAGGCACACGTGCCAATGAAAATGAGGCACACGTGCCGATGAAATGAGGGCACACATGCCGATGCAATGAGACACACGTGCCGATGCACAATGAGGTCAATGCACACGTGCCAATACATGAGGCACACGTGCCGAATGAAATGAGGCACACGTGCCGATGCAAATGGGCACACGTGCCGATGAAATGGGGCACACTGCCGATGCAAATGGGACACACGTGCCGAATGAAATGAGGCACACGTGCAATGAGAATGGCACACGTGCCAATGCAAATGGGGCACACGTGCCAATGCAAATGGGGCACACGTGCCAATGAAATGAGGCACACGTGCCTGCAAATGAGGCACACGTGCCAATGCAAAATGGGGCACACGTGCCGATGAGAATGAGGCACGCGTGCCGATGAAATGGGCACACGTGCCGATGAAATGGGGCACACGTGCCGATGAGAATGGGGCACACGTGCCGATGAGAATGGGGCACACGTGCCGTGATGACACCTGACAGAATGAAGGCACACGTGCCGATGAAGATGGGGCACACGTGCCAATGAGAATGAGGCACACGTGCCAACGAAAATGATAAACGATGCAAGTGTGACACGCATGCCACACGGAGTGTAAAATGAAAGTGAATGAGACAAATGAGACACGCATGCCTCATAAGAATGGAAAATGATGCAAATGATGCTAATGAAACAAATGAGACACGCATGCCTCATAAGAATGCAAAATGATGCAAATGAGACACGCACGCCTCATAAGATTGGAAAATGATGCAAGTGTGACACGCATGCCACACGGAATGTAAAATGTAAGTGAGACACGCATGCCTCATGGAATGTGAGATGTAAGTGAGACACGCATGCCTCATGGAATGTGAGATGTAAGTGAGACACGCATGCCTCACACAATGCAAAACAATGCAAATGAGACACGCATGCCTCATGGAAATTGAGGCACGCATGCCACAAGGCCTGAACTGAAATGTAGATCGAAAGATGCATGACAATGCGAATGAACTAAAGTGCGTGACAACGCACGTCTTTTGAAATGCATGACAATGCTCGTAATAAAATGCATGACAATGCATGAGGGGTGTGCATGACGGTGCGATGCGACGCGCCGGACAGTATGGAAGCATGCAACGCACACGGGGCAACTTTTGAGTCTTGTAAAAGGCAAAAGGATACAAAAGGATACAATCATTGCATGAATTTGAGTGCTACGCACAGAAGACGCCGAGTCCGGTCAAAACGAAGGCCGTTTGAGCGTCGGAGATACACTTTCTTGCACTTTCTCGAGCTATGAAGACCAAAACCACACTCATATGGCCTAAACAAGGTTGTGGGAACACCACCGGCCCGAAGGGGAAGCCACCGGCTGTCCACCGACTACAAATAATTCCATCGGCACAATATTCTGCCGGCCGGCACAAAATGTTGCCGACCGGCAAAAAGTTCCTGGATCGGGGCAGATTCGACATTTCACCATGGGTTTTTAAAATAGGGTTCCAAACCCTATTCTTTCATTATCCTTCCTTCGCCGAAAACGACCCCTCTCTCTCTCTAGAGTCTTTTTCTTCCTCATTTCCTTGTTTTCTTCGCGTTCTAAGCCCGTTTCGTCGTCGGATTCGCGATTCCCTTCGCGTTTCGGACATTTTCAACCGAACAAATCTTTGTTTCGGTGCCTCTTTTGCCATTTCCACCAACCTTTTGGGGTTTGTTCCCCTCACTTTCCTCTCCATTTCCGTGCCTTTTCACATCCCCCTTTCCGGCCATTTTTCCACCCTCCCGGGAGTTGACTTTTCGGTGACTCTTCGTATTCCGACCCGATTTTCATTCTCCGACCATTTTCTCATCACTCTTGACATGGCCGACGACATTCCGCGCGGTGGGACTCCCTCGGATCACGAGATGGATCCCGGGTTGAGCTCCTACCTTTGAGCGAGCGCCCGTTCGACCCGGCGACCTACCGGCCGGCGATTCATGTTCTGCCACCCGACGGACTACGCCAGTTCAGGAGTTTCGACATGGCGTTGGATCCCGAGCTCCTGCTACATGAGCCTGCCTCTCACCTGTCCTTCGGCGCTTCCGAGGTAACTTTCTTTCTCTGTTTCATTTTCTGCAATGTAGAACGCTTTAAACTGTCAACTGCCATAGCTGATTCTGTTCTTTAACTGCTTAGTTCCGATACACTGATACACTGTATATTGTAGTTGATTGCAAATGCACTTGCAACTGATTATCTGTTTAAGACTCACACGTGCACACACACTGCACTAGCCTTGAACCACTCAACACACGGCACACACCGTATCCACTGCAAACACCGGCACCCGATACCTGTTTGAATCTGAAAATATGCACGCATGCTACATTTGCACTGAACCACTCAAACACGCTGACGCATCACACGTTGTAGTTCACTGTAAGCACACCGGCACCCGGTATCTGTTTGAATCTGAAAATTGCACGCATGCTAAATTCGCACTGATTCACGCAAACACGCTGACGCATCACACGTTTGTTTCACTGTAAGCACACCGGCACCCGGTATCTGTTTGAATCTGAAAACCGCACGCATGCCAAATTTGCACTGATTTTGACTGTTTCTTCAAAACTGTACATTTTATATTGCTTCGCAACCACTTGTTTGAAAACAGGGAGATTCCCATACCATCCGCGGGTATGGGAACACTGTCGCTCGTGTGTGGTACGCCGAGCTTCCCGATGCAGTGCGCCATATTGTGGACCAGGCCGGCTTTGGCGCATTCTGTAGAGGACTTTCCAGGCTCACTACGTGCAGACCTCTCCTCGCCGCTCTGGTGGAGAGGTGGTGGGACACCACCGATTCATTCCATTTCTCTGCGGCAGGGGACATGACAATGACCCCTTATGATTTCTCGATGCTCACAGGCATCGGGGTAGGGGGTGATCCGATCCCCTTTGACATTGATATGGACGAGTGGACCGCGGCTCAGGTCTACTTGCTTGGCGCAGCACCGCCCTTGCGCGTCCCGGCTTCGTCCGATACTCCTGGTTTGAGGTGCAGTTCAGGGTCCAGCCCTCCTTGTCGATGCAGCCCCGATGACTCAGGAGGCCGTGGAGAGATACGCACGCGGCTTCCTCATGTTCCTGTTTGGGACGACCATTTTCGCCGACCGGGCGAACACAGTGCCTCTCTGCCTGCTCAGCGCACTGGTGGACGTCAGGACATCTTACATTATGACTGGGGTGGCGCCGCTCTGGCCACTCTCTATGGATATATGAGCTCAGCTTCCCGCGGCAGCGGACAGTTGCTCGGGGGCTACTGGCGTGTTTGGGAGGTACATTTCTTTTTCTGCCATTCATTTCTGTCCTATATTTTCTGTACTCTGCACACTGCGCACACTGTAGTCTGCTTTATGCTTGCTGTATACTGTACACACGGCACACACATACTCTGCTTTACACTAACTGTACACTGCTCACACTGTACACTCTGCACAATACACTGCACAACACATGGCTCTGCTATTTCTGCTTTTACTTTATATTCTGCTTTATCTGATAAATGCACTGGTATTTGCCTTGCAGTTGTGGGTTTATGCCTACTTTCCTAGGCTCGCTCCCGTACCGGAGACGGAGACTCCTCTGGTCGTCCCCTTTTTGCGTCGCTTTGACGGGAGATGCACCCGAAGGCCGCGAGAGACATTTAGCTTTTTCCACCGTTACTTTGACACCATCACCCCCGCAGAGGTATGTTTTACTTACAGTTCATTTAAGCTTCGCCTTTCCACTGCATATTTCAATAACAGTAGATAACAAACTGTATTGCATTTTCAGATCACTTGGCAGCCTTGGGCTCCTTTGCCAGCCGTGATGCGGGATCGGTTTGCCGGTGCCGATGAGACCTCGCGTTTCCGGATTCTGCTGGAGGGCCCGGTCTGTCGGGCTTGGTACCTGGGCGAGCGTTTCTTACGCCAGACCCTAGGTTTACCCGAGCAGATAGTCCCGGTGCACCCTCCTGAGCATATGAGGGATACCGAGAGATTCACCGCCGCTCAGATGGCGGACTACACTATTGGCTGGGAGGCAGACGATTTCAGAGGCGAGGGCGATTACTCGGAGTACGTCCGGACCTTCATCATGCGACCTCTGAGCGGCGGCCGCCGAGCGGAGAGAGAGAGACCAGCGGCGCCAGCGGCTGGAGTGGGAGCGTCGAGGGAGCTCGAGTCCGTGGCAGGGGCGGAGTCAGCGAGGGCGAGGGACCGGTTGGCCTGCTCTGCCCGCTTCATTGACTTTCAGAGGGCAGGGTGGGGCGACCTATCAGATCCCCTTTGCTCCTCCGCCGGCTGATCACGAGTTTGTCGGTGTCCCCGACTTGCCTCCGGTATGTATTACTGCATTCTTGTACAGTTATTTGATTTCAGTTTATTTGATATTCCACAGAATACTGATGCATCTGATACTTTTGCAGGCTTCTTCTGAGTACACCCGGCAGTCATTGGAGATGAATGCCTCCATGATGGGGATGCTACAGCGGACCTTCGACCTCCTAGCCCTTTACAGCATTCCGGTATGTTCTTTCTGACCACAGCCTCAAACCATACACAAACTGCTTTACATAATCTGATGCACAACACAACATCTGATAAACTGCTCACGGCATCTGATACACTGTACTCACACACTGCATTCTGTACTAATTCACTGTTCACAGCATACATACACTGTACTCATACACTGTATTCTGCACTGATTCACTGCTCACGGCATCCACACACACTGTACTCATATACTGTATTCTGCACTGGTTCACTGCTCACAGCATGCACACACTGTACTCATATACTGTATTCTGCACTGGTTCACTGCTCACAGTATGCACACACTGTACTCATACACTGTATTCTGCATTGATAAACTGCTCACAGTATTCTGATGCATTCGCCTTTCATGCTTTTTCAGCCTCATTTCCAGATTCCTCCGGTGGGTGGCGCTCCAGCTGGACCTCCCATTTCTACCTGGGATGGCAGAGTATATCCCTGCACCAGAGGGGGGCGCACTCATGTCGGGAGCAGCTCGCGGGCTCCAGTTCCAGATGACGAGTCTGAGGCAGAGACAGAGGCGGAGGAGACCGATGATGGCTCGGACTCGAGCTTAGACGGCGATGCCCCTGGTGATGCTCCTGGTGGTGATGTTCCTGGACCTTCGTCCAGGAAGAGGACTAGGACAGATTGATAGCCCCGGGGCCATTTTTGACATTTGATACAGATTTTTACTGTTTTTCTTCTTTTTTGCATTTTCCCCTTTTGTTAGTGGTTAGGATACTTTGTACTGCCGCAGGCAGATTTTGTTTCCAAAACTTATGTACTTGAAAAGATTATGAAATGAAACAAACTTTTTGTCTGAAAGAGTGTTTATATCTGCACATTTCATACTTGCACTGTATTGCATCATATTACACCTCAAATGTAAATGATATTGATCTGTTGTCTGAAAATTGAGCACTTGCACTATGATAATCAGATAACCAACCAACTAACAGCAAACAACTCATACAAACCACTGCTCAAACTGAATAACACAGCCCATACTCTACTGGGGATTGATTTGCACACAGCCCATAACACAGCACTCGGTTCATTCCGCACACAGCAAACCCTGAACAAACAGCCCCAATCTGACAAGGCGGACCACAAAAGCTGACACGGTTGCAGTTGAAACACACTCGGATGTCCCAAATTTTCCCTTTCCTTCTCTTGCTTCGCACAAATTTAGAGAATGGCACAACATTCTGAGCACAAACGATTTTTTGAAATAAAGAAGGGTTTTCAACCGGGGTATCGAGTCTACCACAGAACACAGCGAGACAGACTCAAACAAAGAAACAAAAGGCACACGACCTAACATAACGAGACATGCTCGGAAAAGACTCAAAGCTAAAATCGAAACCGACAAATCAAAAGACACGACACACGGACGTGTTTACACAAGGAGAGACCTCAAATCTCGGGAGCCAGTTCCTCCGGGTATTCCCACCCTTTCTGATTTGTGATTCTCACATCACTCGGCCCTCAGGCTCGGTTTTTCTCTCAAAACCCTCTTGCTCACTTCTCTCTCTGCTTCTCTCTATTCTTTATTCTCTCATTTTTCATCCCTCCCCAGAGTGATTGATGGATGAATAGGAAGTCACAGGTTCACGCCCAACACTGTTAGCTCACGGCTATTCTTCCGGTGGATAGAGTGCCCTTCTGGGAAGTATGTTGACGGCGGGAAAAGACAGAAGACCTGACTCAATGCGTCCCTAGTTCGTCATTTTGACCATTTTTTGTTTTCTAAAACAGTTTTGATCAAAATGAGAGTTGGATTAACATACTTGTTCGATTTTTTGATTCAAAATCATGCGAATCAGGCTGTGAGCACTGAAAATTCTCCTTTTCGGGTCCAAGAAGATGGTCCATTTTGGAAAATGAAATAGTTTTCGAGAAAAAAGTCAACCTCAGTAAAAATTTTCAAAAACTATTTTTGCAAACAGTCAATGCTCAACGAGCACGGAACTTACCCTCGGATGCACAGCCTCGGATCGGAGGCAATGGGAAATTGCCCCTTGCTTAAAGGGGGGGAAGGCAACGGAAAGTTGCCCCTGGTTTGGACGGCATCTCAGGGCAACTTATGGCATTGTATGGCAACGGAAAGTTGCCCCTTGTTTGGATGATGCCGCGGCATGCTGTGAGCCAGTCCTCGTTGATGACGATCGGACCCTCGGACGCAGAGGAGACGAAGACGGTTTGAATCAATATATGGACACAGTCACCTGGAAGGTGTTGGTGGTTGGATTTCAAGAGGAAGTTAATCACGTAGTTCCAGGTTGCTGCAATCGAGACATCAGATTCGGAGGAGGCACAAGTGATCAAAACCATGACATGGACTGAGACGCTATGGAAGCGTTGGGGGCTGGACTTCAGGATGAAGTTGCCTACGTATCCCAAACATGGGAATCAAGCCTTACGTAGTTCCGGTTAAGGTACACTCGGGTATTTTAACCTTCACTGTTTAGGCTCTAACTTTTGCCAAGGTGCCCAACGCGGGTTTTCGACCTTGCGAGCTATGTTTTTCTTTTTCTTTTCTTTTCTTTTCTTTTTGCGTCTTCATTTTTTTGCTATTTTATTTCTTTTCTTTTATTCTTTGTTCTTTTCTTTTCTTTTTTTGTTTCTTTTTTTTGTATTTTTTCTTTTTCTTTTTTTTTTTGCTCTTACTTTTGCCTGGGTCGCCCTTTCGGGTTTTCGGCCCAGCGAGCCTCTCAGAGGGGAAAAAGTGTAGCAAGCCCATGCCAAATGGTTTTGAGATTGAAGCCTCTCTGTATCCAGTAGAGTGACTGTTGTGTTGATTTGCAGAAGAGTCCGTCACGATTGCTTCACGAGCCTTGCCTGGTGGGATCTGATCTTCTTGATCTGGCTTTGGTGCCTCTTACTCGAGGGCTGCCTCAAAATGGGCCACACAGGCGTTTCATGGCACTTGTTGAACGTTTTGAACGGATTCCAGTTTGAAACAGATAAATTGAATCTTGAGGCTGAGAGCGATCCTAGGCTGCACAATCTCAAGAGCGATTCCACACAGGTCTTCGCAAGACCGCGCAAAACATTTTGTTTTTGAAAGTTTTTAAGAAAGCGACAAATCGCTCGCGCAGAAGATAGTGTGGAACCAGTCTGGATCAAACCAGGATCCTTCTCAGTACTCACGCCGACAAGCATGATTTCATTCATTAAAAGCTTAGCATGCCTCTCTTTCTCTCAAAATGATCAAAATTTTGCAAAACCCGAGGAATTCCTTCCTCTTCGTTTTTATCACCGCAGTGTTCGAAAAGGGTTTTTATGAAAAGCTTAGGTCATTACAACGATGTTTAAGGCACAAGAGAGTAGGTGGTATGTACTGTCGTTCCATTCACATCCTCTGGCACGGCTGACTCAAATAGCAACAAGTACGGAACGTGATAGCCACAGCTGTTTCATTCAGATTCTCTGATTGCGACTGGCTCCTCAACCGAGACAGATTCAAAAGGAAAAACAAAAGGATAATTACAAAACGGTGTTCGAGGCAACAACCTTGGAATCACCTGACATTCTATACAAAGGGGACTGACTCAAGACAATGAGACAGACTCAAAACAAAACAAAACAAAAGACTGACTCGACACCCAAGCCAGAATTTACAAAAGTAGCATTGACAGATGCTCAAAAATGCGTGCCAAATGCTACGTCCAAAATGTGCCAGGTACTGCCCGCAGGCGGTTCACCTTCTGATTACATACTCGCAGTATCTGTGTCCTCAAAATCCAACAACTGGGTGGTGACGGACTTTGCTGAGGTGGGGGGGAGGATAACCTCGTTGTCAATCAAATCCTGTACCTCATGACGGAGGCGGAAGCAATTATCGGTAGCATGACCTGTTTGCTGGTGGTACGCACAGTACTGAGCAGGGTCATGAGTAGCAGGGAGATTCTTCGGGAGAGGCCGAGGCTCCAGGGGTTTAAGGTGTCCCCTCTCGGCAAGGATCTGAAGTGCCTTGGACAATGGCATGTAGAGGGCATGGAAGACCCTGCGCCCTCGGGGCAGGTACTTTGGAGCCTGAGCACTCTTGCTAGATGCACTAGCGAACGGATCGGCGGGTGCGGCCCTGGATTTCTGATCCTTTCCGGATGCAAGGTTGGGAGCGGGAAGAACTGTTTTGGCATGACGGGGCCTATCCCGGTTCTCTGATTGACTGGAACTGCCCTCAGGCGGAGTGGGGAAAGCATCCTCCACAGCTTTTGTCACAACTGCAGATATCTGTTGCTTGTTCATCCCCCGGCTTTCAAAGCCTCTACTGCCCACAGCAGTTGTTCGATAGGGTCGGCATCTGCCTTCATCTTACCTTTGTCTCTGGCCTCAGCCTGATCTAGAATTTGGGTTGATACGTCGTTGCCATAGCTGGAGGTCATCTCCGGTTGGCTGAGTTCAATTACAATCCGTCCCAATAGCGGGGGCTCCTGGGGTACAAAGCCTCCGGCATATGGTGCGGCTGGTGGTGAAGCAGACATTCCATAGGCGAGATCCGCCACGGATCTTTGAAGATCACCTATCATTCCCATTAGTTCAAATGTAGTAGGCTCGCGAGCCTGATATAGTTGAGGGGTCCAAACTGGGTGGGCGGCAGGCGACCTGGATGGATGCGGCATATCAATATTGGCCTCACCTGGTGGGGTGATTCCTTGACCCAATGCGGCTGTCATAACCACGATCTCTTCTGAATTCTGCGTCATGCTAAGTCCTGCCTCAGCAAGGAGAAGACACTAGCTATTCTGGATCAACTCTCTGAATCTCTGAACTGAAACGATAAACAAGCAGCATTTCAGCCCCAAACAGATCAAACACGGGTGTAGTCGATCAACTGCACTCTACTACTGATCACTGTTCCCCAGAATCACTGTTCAAAACTGAACTGATACCCGCAGACATAACTGATTCTCAACAACACTGATACTGGTGCCCTCGGGCCTGATGCTCAAACTTTGCAAACTGATATATGCGTTCCTGCAGAGATACACTCTAAAAGCACATAACAAGTAGATGAGAGCCAATACACCCCTATGTTGGGGTAGGGTTTCCCTGTCCTATTTTGTCAGGAGCTAGGGTTTCACTACGCACGCAGCGGTTTCAAACAACCTATCATCGGGTAAGCAACCTGTCCTAGTTTGGAATGGTCACTATGGATTCCGAATATGCACTAGGTCGAATGGTCAAAAAGGGTGCCCCAGTAAAACCGGGGTTTGTGTTCCCATGCTGTCAGAGCCCATAACCGGTCAGCCTTATGGTCATGCCTTGACAAGACAAGCCTCCGGCAAACCGTTCAGGAATGGCAGATGGCAAACACGGTGTCCTAGGCGCACCAATGCACATGCAATGCAAAGAAACACATAAATGAAATCAAAACAGGATATCACGAGTTCGGGTCAAGCTTCTCTAAACATCCCCAGCAGAGTCGCCAGAAACTGTAACACGCCCGCGAGGGACCTCGGCTACAGTTCGGACCCCCTCTTTTTTTTGTTGCTTTTTGTTGCGGTTCTTAATCTGAACCAAAGAGTCCAACTCTGGCAAATTGTTTTGAGAAAAAAACAGATTTTGAAAAGAAGTGCCAAACATGGACTGCTTTACCAGATACAGAGTCGCCACCTAAATATTTTTAAAAATGGGAAATTTAGGAAACCCTGACTCGGTGCCGAAGGCCACATGTCCGTCATCACCAAAATTGTCTTGGCTCGGGAGCTTGGGTACGATCGGGGAAGGTCAGCTATGAGCACCCCCTTTCGCCCGGTCTGAAGACCGGCCTCTACTAACCATGATATCCGATTTTGAAAACGTTATGTGTTCTTATTCCGATTATTAGCCTAGAATTACTATGTTATGCGCACAGCAAACAAGTATAGACTAGATTGCCTAATTTGGAAACAAGCATTGCATATCCGTTTGTTTTGAAAAGCGCTTTGGAATTTGCTACTCGCAAGTAGGCTAAAACACGGATTTCAACGAGTTTTTCCAACTCAAACAATCCAACCTTCACCCACAGGCATTCAAACAGTTTATCTCATATAAGCACTTAGCCACATGGTAAGCATACTGTCATGGCAACATTCACACGCATGCGATATGCTAAAGCGAAAATACTTACATCGTACTCCGTGCCAAAACAATAAACTAGTTAGCAAACATGCATGTCCTAGTTCATGTTAAGTGGCTAATGCAACACAAGCAAAATGTGATTAGGATAGGCTCGGCTAACCCTAAAATGGCATGTGAAATGCAATCATTCGGTGCACGTATTCAATTAGATTTGAAGTACAATGCAGTTAGCATGATGTACCGAGCCCGGTGCATGTCAACAAATGCATGGATGCACGCATGCATAGCATAAGGTATGCTAAAATAAACGTGCCCTAATACTAACCATCGTAAGCGGGTAAATAAAAGGGAAGAAAGAAGTGGGGGTTGGAAGACATGCACACCACTCACCCACACTTATTACAGATTTGCCCTCGCCCGGAGGGACCAAAAGAATATACAAATTAATTAACTACGCAAGCTAATTAAATATTACAGATCAATTAAATTAACTAAACAAATTAATTAATCTAATTAAAACAGTAAAGCCCTCGGGAAGCGGGTCAGATGCAGCGCATGCTCGGGACTTGCTCGGAATCGCACTGCCATGCATAGTCTGCCTCTGTTTTCCCTGCTTTGCTCCTCTGAAAACTGCCAAAGTCTCAGGAATGCCTCTCAGGACACTGGGGATACCACCGGCTGAGTAGAATTACCACCGGCAATAGGATGTGGCCATCGGCACAAAATGAATCCATCGGCTGATGACTTACTGCCGGCCGGCAGAAAATGTTGCCGGTCGGCAAACAATGCCTGCAGAACCTGCAACTCACAGCAGCAGAGGGCAAAACTTGCATGGCAATACAATTCAAACAATGTATGCACCAATCATGCCCCCTATCATGTTTGCGACTCAAAGGGGTATGTGCCTCGATTCTCGGGCCACCAATCACGCATTTCCATGCATGATGGCCTAAAGAATCAAGTGTGCACTTTCATGTCAAATGAAATGCAAACCAATCAAACAAAACAAGGCCCAATTCCTATCACCAAATCAAGGAACAAGGCATGCATGCAAGATGCAATGCAACCTAGGCATGCAAGCTAAGGATGCAACATGGCATGGCAAGGCACTTATGCAAGCATACAAGCAAACATGAGGCAATGCAAACTAATGAAAAGGTGGACTTAAACATGATTTAGGCGGCTCTAAATAGGCCTAAAACAGTGGCCAAAATGCCCAAAAATGAAGGCTAAACACACATGCACATGTGCACATATAGTGGTCTAAAGCTTAAGCATTAAACTAGCAACTTTCAAGCACACTTAAAAGAGGCTATGATGGACAATTAGCATGCGATATTAGCTCTGAAAATCATGTCAAAATGTGGTGCCAAACCAACTCAAATGAGACAAGCATAAGCATGCAAGCATGGTCCAAGTACTTAAGGCAAGTCATGGAGGCTTGAACCAAGGTCAATTCCACCAAGCCTCACAAGGCTAAGGAGGCTTAAAACAGGTCAAAAGAAGGCTTAAACAAAACCAAGGGTGCACCTAGATGGCATCTAAGTGGCTCAAATCCAAAGGCATACATAATGACCAAAACATGGAGCATACAACACAAGCTTTCAAAGCAACAATGAAGCCTCTAAGGCAAGTATGCAAACATGTTAAATGGACTGAAATTTCATGCTAAGTGGTTCCAAACCACTGAAATAATGCAAGCAATGCATGCTATACACTTATGCACTTAAGGCCAACAAGCCCAAATATACAAAGGGGCTACACAATGCATGCTAGGGTCGACCCAAACAACCTAGGACAGACCTCATACATGGCAAAACAAGCACAAAAGCTTCACAAGACTAAGCCTAAAACATGCTAGAATAATGGTTTACAACCAAGGCATATTAAGGCAACAACAAGGCATTACAAGGTAGGTATGCAAGGCATGCATGGTGTACCAAAACTAACTTAATACAAAGTTATATCATGGCAATATAAGCATAAAATACAGCCATGGCATGATCAACAAGAGCCTAAGCTAGATGCTCCCTTAAGAGGCCAAGATTGGTCCTTTTCAAGGACAACAAGGAGAGGGGGTGGCCCTCCCCTTTTTGAGACTTCAAGGCACCATCTTCACCACTGAAATCCCTCAAAATTTCAGTGGTGAAGAGGCCCAAACACCAAAGTCTCGAAACTTGCACAAAATAGCACAAAAATGGGGCCTTTCAAGGCCTAAGGGTGGTCAAACACACCCAAACCACAAAACACTCTTAACAAACAATCAAGAGGGCCTAAAAAAAGAACTTTTTTATGTTATACACTAAACACAAAAACAGCTCTAAGATAGGTAGAAATAGGATGCAAAAATGGGGTAAAAAGGACTAGTTTCTTACCCTTGAAGCCTTTCTTCAACAATGGTGATCTTGTTGCCTCCTTAAGCTTCAATCCAGTCAAAAATAGCAAGGACAAGCCCTTAGAACCTCAGTAGCCAAAGGAAGGTGAAGCACTAGGTGTTTGTGTGCAATAATATGGACTAAAACACCTAGAACATAAAGAGAGAAAAAGAGATACAGGAGATATGTATCAACCCTAACCCTAAAACCAGAGCTTCTCTCTGTGTTTTTCTCTCAAAAATTCTCTAACCCTTGTGCCAAGAGAGGAGACCCTTCTCTTATAGGCAACAAACTTGTAAAGCTTATACAACAAGCTTACAAGGAGGGCATCCCTCCATACACGTGTATGGAGGGGAACCAAATGCCAGACAGCTGTCCTAAAATATCTGCAAAAGCAGATGAACAGTAGTCGGCTGGCCAAAAATGTCATTTTGACAAAAATGACTGCCGACCGGCAACAAAGAGTGCCGACCGGCCACATACATTGCCGGTGGCAACAAAAACCAGCCGGTGGCCTCTAGCCACTGCCGGTGGTGTGTGGGGATGCCTCACAAGGCATTCCCTGCCCCTCCAAGGCAAAACACAAGTGTTTGGTGCAAAACCAGACACTAAACGGTCGAGTTCGGAGATCCTGAGGCAGGGCGCGTAGCCGAGACCTCCAGGAACTCCAAACGAACACAAACATGGATAATCACCGAGTGTTCAAACGGTGACGTCCAAGTCTTGAGGTCGGTCAAAAATGGGGTGTCTACACTATCTAAGAAGTTGAAGAAAATGGTGAAACGTATTTGGTGATATATATATATATATATATATAAACCCTCAAAAAACAAACCCATAATTTGAGGACATCTTTTACAACCATTAATTAATGCAACATAATTTTTCTTAAGTTTTTTATTTTTTATTTTGGTACTACGTAAAAGTTTGTTTGTCTGTATAATGTTTTTCATAAGTATTTGAGGGATGAAAATAACCTGTATGTAGTAACGAAGTAATGAAGAAAGAGAGCAATTTGAAGGCGAGCCAACTCTGCCCCTGGACAAAATCGAGCTCCTCCTCCAAATGGAGCATAAAATGGACTGCTTCTCCAATTTCTCTTTTTCTTTATATAGGAAACAAAACAAAAACAAAAACAAAAACAAAAACAAAAAAATAGCTTTTATTTATTTATTTTCAAGAGTAGATGAAAGCAAAGTGGTAATATGCAAACAATAAGTCTAGAAACACATAAATCAAATACAGAACAAAACAAGACACAAAATACATCAATGGACACAAATTTTCAAAAGTAGGTCCCATCAACAAATGCTATAAATCCTATCCATTCACGTGTTTTTGTGTCCGGTTCTATATTCCTAAACTTGCTATTATGTAACATATAGATATATACATAGTATAATTAGCGAATCTAATAGCGAATCTAAGTGTGCATCTCTGTTTGACTGACCTGATTCAAAGGGTCCATCCATCTCCATGGATTGAAAGTGATTGCTCCTTCATACAAATTTTCATCTAAATGGACTGCTGAAAGAAATGGAACCACAAAACATCCTTTGGGAATGACATAACCTGCAGCCAAGCAACATAAATGAAAAGAGATTAATTAGTCAATTATTTGTTCTTGCCAAATACATTTTCTATTTTTCTAATCAAAGGAGGGGGAAAAAAACATTCGAAATATCTTAAGCTTTTACAGAGAATAAACTAAATTATATATTTAGACTTTGTCAGAAAACATAATATTACCCTATTCCTACTATTTAAAATGTACTTAAAAAGAAAAAAAAGAACAGGTTAGAAAAACAACAACAATAATGTACACAACATATTTTGGCATAGTGGTGCATGTGACAAGGGAAAATGATATTTACTATTAATTAATATATTACTTTCGTTTCGTCCAGTACTAATGAGTTCAAATGAAAATATTACAATAAAACTCGATATCAGCCCCAAGACATTTTTAAGTCAATGCCAAGTTGAGTACAAGACGCAATGACAACCTAACCTAATTATTGTAGGATAAATTTTTGTGTGTGAATAAGTTGGTTATAATATTGCAAATTAAAGCTTCTTCACCACCTATGCATTCCGCCTAGCATTATCCATAAATATGAGTGAAAGTATTTAAACCATTATTTCCTTCAATAGGAGCACAATAAACTGAAAGGCAAAGAGATTGAACTCCCCCTTCAGCCATCCGATCTAACACCAAACAAACAGTAATAAAAAAAAACAAGAAAGTCAAGAAAACAGAGTGCTTGTGAATCGGAAAACCTTCCCTTCCAACAAAAGGATCATGAGAAGGGCCAGGATCCTGTCTGATGTGGCGTTGCACCAGCAGCCGCTGTGGATCTCTCTGCCTTTGGCCACTTTATCATATTCATCTTCTTCTTCCTGAAGGCAGTTTGATCACAAGAAACATATCAGCCTTGGATGTAAACAGCCAGTCCATTGATTTCCCAAGGAAAGTTTGAAGCTAGTTGAAACCTCCAAATTCCCACACTTATCCAAATATATATAAAGAAACAAATTACAAGCAACCCTACAAGCATATACAGACACTAGAATTCCACCAACGAGAGTAGATGAATATAAAAAAAAAATCATCCCAATTTTTTCCAAGATAAAACCAAATATGGTACCAACAAGAAATATAGCAATGTCTAAAACCAAGTTTAATGGTATTATCAGCAAGAAATATTCTAAAACCAATGAGTACTCATTGCTTTTGTGCATTAAAAAATTATATCATCCATTGATTAGCAAATGTATTGTGCCATCTCAAGCAAATCCAAAACACAATCAACACCTTTATTTATTTATCAAACAAACTTATAAAATTAAAAAATTATTGCTGTGTTTGAATCTTGAACTTGTGGAGAAACAATAAACTAAAAGGCAAAGAAATTGAAATAATAGAAGCTAAATATATATTTTCTTTTTTGGAAAATGAGAACAAATTAATAGGAGATATTAGTCAAAAGAAATCTACTTTTTGGGTTAATTCAAGCATAAAATTAAAAATGTAGTCTATGTGTATTTTTTTTCCCCATCACATCACAAATACAATACAAGATCCAAAGGTAGAACCAGGTCACGTTTGTGTCCTTTGATCACATCATAATACTATCATATAACCATAATCAAGCAAAGCCTTCACATTCAATTAAGTAAAATCAAAACAAGAACAAACAGTTTCACCAACATAAATTAACAAAAATGAGAAACAAAATTCGAACTTGAACCTCGTTATCAAGCGTTGAGTCCAAGCCAATGGACGATCTGATCTCCCATTCATCTCTACCATCACCCTCGACATATTCAGAGGAATGTCTATCGCCTCCCAATTGATCAGCATCGTCATTGATATCTTGGAGGTCGTGTCGTCGTCGAGTATTTCTGGCGAAAAGGCCATCGAAAGAGAAAGAAATGGAGGTTTGGTCGTCGTCTTTGGCGGAGGGGGGTCGTCGCCACTCTCTCTTCTCGACCTTGTCGTCGGTGAGAGACCACGGAGGGCTTAGCGATGATGATGATGATGATGATGAGAGAGACCCGAAGATCTTCTGGACTCGAGCTCTGAAAGTGTTGTCCATGGAATCCGAAGATGAAGCCATCGATATCGATTGGTTGATATTTGATTGACGATTCAAACAAGTCTATATGTATGTATGTTGATATTTGATTCCGATTTCCTACTTCTACACCTAGAACTCCTGCTCTTCCTTTTCCTTCTCGACCGTGAATCATCCGAATCAGCATCTGAAACAAATTGAGACGGAGAGAGAGAGAGAGAGAGAGAGAGAGAGAGAGAGAGAGACGTAAGAAGAGATTAGGGATTTTGAGATTGGGGGTTTTGGTTCAAGAGATTGGGGATTTTGGGTTTGGGGTAGGGGAAAACCCGAGCGGGAATGGAAAAGGGGGGGGTAGAGATTACAAATGAATTTTTTTTTTATTTTCATTACAAATGAATATTTAAATAATAAAATGACTTTTTTTTTTTTTTTTTTTTGCAACGGAGGATGCCGTTGCCAAAAAAAATTATTTTTTATTAAAATAAATTTTTTTTTATAGTTAATGAATTTTTTTTTCATTTAATAAGGTTGAAAATTTATTTGTTTCATATTTATTTTAATGAATAAAAAAATTAATTTTTTTTTATTTGGTAGAAGTAGGGATAATATTTTCTATTAAAATAAAGTTAATTTTTTTGTGGTCAATGAAAAAAAAAAATTTTGCGACTCATTTTTTTTTTTTTTGTTACTAAAAATCAAGAACTAATTTTTTGTGGTAGAGGATGGGAAGTGGCAGTAGTGGTGAAAGTGGTGGATAAGAGGTGATAGTGGTGGTGGTAGTGATGTTGAAGGAGATAAGTGGTGAAGTTGTGGTAGTTGTAGAGGAGATAGAATAGCGATGGTGGATGAGAGGTAATGGTAGTAGTAATGATGGTAGTGGAGTGGTAGCGATGGTGGTAGTAATGATAGTTGTAGAGGTTGAATGACAACAATGGTAGTAGTGGAATTGCATTTGCAGTAGTGGTGAATGTGGCAGAGAAGATGGGTGGTGAGAGAGAGAAATGAGTGAGAGACAGATAGAGAAGAGAGATAGAGAGATAGAGAAAAAGAGAGAGACAGACAGACAGAGACAAAGTGATGAACGAGAGAGAGACAAAGTGGTCGCTAAAAGTGCATTTTCTTGTAGTGGAGAGCTCGGTAAATAGAGAAGAAATGATAGAGAGAGTAAGCAAGGTGAACACAATGGGGGAGAGAGACAAATAGACAGACAGACACATAGAGAGAGAGAGAGAGAGAGAGAGAAGAGTGAGAAACAGACAAACAGACACAGAGAGAGAAAGAAAGAGAGAAGAGTGATAAGTGAGAGAGAGACAAAGAGAGAAAGATATATATATATATATATATAGAAAGAGAGAGAGAGAGAGACATATAGAAAAATAGAGAGAAACAAGAGATGAGCGAGAGATAGACAAAGAGAGAGAGAAACGAAGAGAGAAGAAAGATGAGCGAGAGAGACAGAGAGAGAGAGATAGAGAGAGGATAAATGAGCGAGAGAGAAGAGAGATAGAGAGATGAGAGAGATAAAGAGCAGAGAGATGAGCGAGTGACAAAGAGAGAAAGAGAAAGAGAAAGAAAAAGAGAAAGAGACAGAGACAGAGACAGAGAAAGAAAGAGAGATAGAGAGAAGAGAGAACAGAGATGAGCGAGAGAGACATAGAGAGAAAAGAGATGAACGAGAGAGAGGTGAGAGAGATAGAGAGAAGAGAGATGGGTGAGAGCGATAGAGAGAAGAGAGATGAGCGAAAGAGACAAAGAGAGAAAAGAGATGAGAGAAGAGATAGATAAATGAGAGACAGAGAGACAGAGAGAAAGAGAGAGAGAGACAAATAGACAGACAGAGAGAGAAGAGTGATGAATAAGAGAGAGAAATAAAAGAGAGAGAAGAAGATGAAAAAATGGGTGAAAAGATATAGACAAAGAGAGAGAGAGAGAGACAGAGAGAGAGAGAGAAAAAAAAAGAGCGAAAAGAGATAAACGAGAGAGACAGAAAGAGATGAGCGAGAGAGCGAGAGAGAAAAAAAGAAGAGAGAGAGAAGATAGATGAAAGAGATAGAGAGAAGAGAGATAGACGAAAGACACAGAGAAAAAGAGAGAGAGAGAGAGACTGACAGATAGACAAAGAAGAGTGATGAGTGAGAGAGAGAAAGAGAAGAGAGATAGAGACACAGAGAGAAAGAGAGAGACGGACAGACATAGAAGAGTGATGAGTGTGAGAGAGAGAGAGAGAGAGAGAGAGAGAGAGAGAGAGAGAAGAGACACAGAGACACATAGAGAAAGGGAGAGACAGACAGACAGAGAAGAGTGATGAGTAAGAGAGAGAAAGAGAAGAGAGACAAAGACAGAGAGATAGGAAGATGAAAAAATGGGTGAAAAGAGAAATGTTCAAAAGAGTAAGAAGACGTCGTTTATAGTGGATCGATAAATAGAGAGTGAGTAAGGCGAACATAGTGAGGGAGAAATAGACAAATAGACAAGTAGACAGAGAGAGAGAGAGAGAGAGAGAGAGAGAGAAGAGTGATGAGTGAGAGAGAGACAGGGAAAGAGAGATAGACAGAAAAAGAGATAGAGAGAGAAAGAGAGAGAGAGATAGATGGAGAGATAGAAAAAGAGAGAGAAACAAGAGATGAGCGAGAGATAGACAAAAAAGAGAGAAATAGAGCAAAAAGAGATGAGCGAGAGAGAGACACAGAAAAAGAGAGAGAGACAGAGAGAGAAGAGAAATAGGCGAGAGAGATAGAAAGATAAGAGAGAGAGAGAGAGAGAGAGAGAAAAGAGATGAGAGAGATAGAGAGAAGAGAGATGAGCGAGAGAGACAGAGAGAGAAAACAGATGAGAGAGATAGAGAGAAGAGAGATAGACAAGAGACACAGAGAGAAAATGAGAGAGAGAAACAGATAGACAGAGAAAGAAGAGTGATGAGTGAAAAAGATAAAGAGAAGAGAGAGAGAGATAGAGACAGAGAGACAGGAAGATGAAAAAATGAATGAAAAGAGAAATGTTATATCAAAAGAGTAAGACGACATTGTTTTTTTTAATTTTTTTTTGCGACAGAAAAATACCGTTGAATTTATTTAAACCATTTTGTGACTGTATATATATGAAGCTGTCTCAAAACCACAATCACTATGTTAGATTAGAGTTTTCCAAAAACTCTTTTGAGAAAATTATACTTTCTTGTTTTCCGTGTTATATTGTTTTTACTGAATTTTTTTAATAGTTTAAGTATTTTTTTTAATTTTTAGACACACCTAACATAAATACACCTAAAAATTAAAAAAAATTGTAAAAAAAAATCTTTTAAAAATTCACTAAATACCAAAAATACAATAATTCAATACATTTTTTTTTGTATTTTTATGCATTTATTAATTTTAAAAATATTTTTTCATAATTTTTTTTTAGATACATCTAAGTAAGGTGCATCTAAAAAAAATATTTAAAATTTTAAAAATATTCACTAAAAAAAAAAAAAAAAAACACGAAAGTCACTTTTTGCGACGGCAGAAAATGCCGTCTCAAAAAAGTAGAGTATTTGCGACGGCACCATTTGCCGTCTCAAAAAAGCAGAGCATTTCATGCCGTCTCAAAAAAGCAGAGCATTTCATGCCGTCTCAAAAAAGCAGAGTATTTGCGACGGCACCATTTGCCGTCTCAAAAAAGCAGAGCATTTCATTTTTTGAGACGGCAAATTATGCCGTCGCAAATGTTCTGCTTTTTTGAGACGGCAAATGGTGCCGTCGCAAATACTCTGCTTTTTTGAGACGGCATTTTCTGCCGTCGCAAAAAGTAACTTTTTGAGACGGCAAGTGTGCCGTCGCAAATAGTTCCGTCTCATAAACCCATTTTTCTTGTAGTGAATACATTAAAATATAAGGTAATCTACCAATAGATCCTAATAGTTTGACTTAATTCTCATTAAGTTTTAGTAAAATCGTCTTTAAAAATAAATTTTTTATGACAATTTTTTGCATATGTTGTTAAAAATTGACAATTAGTGATTTTTTTTTTGTTATGGTTCTTATAAATTGTCGCTAAAACTTACAATTATTGACTTTTTTGTTATAATTTTTTCAAACAATCACTGAAAGTTGAAACTTAGTGACATTTTCTTGTGACAATTTTTTAAACTTTCGCTAAAATTTATAATTAATGACATTTTTTGTGAAATTTTTTTTAAACTGTCACTGAAAATTAACAATTAGTGACATTTTTTTAATAATGTTAGATGAAAAACGACATTAATTCTCACAGGACCTATTGAATAATAAATTTACCTATTAAGATTTTTACATAAATCCGCTAATATATATATAAATATATTAACTAGATTTAAAATCTCAAGTTTAAGTTACTCCAAAAGATCACTAGATATTTATTTCATTGTTATTTTCAGAGATTTAAGATTAAACAAAATGTGGATGCTCGAATGATTTATTTCGTCATAATTCACATGATAAATGATGTCAGTAACAAAAGACCATATACGTGCACAGAAATTTACATAAAACAAATAGAATAGGTGGGGTCCATCAATGGTTCTATTCCATCCCGTAACTCTCTCTGATGTAATTGGGTCTCTGAGAAAAAGTTGTGCATGCGGTAACTTGGAGGAGAAAATATGTGTACACAATTTTTATTTTTTTTCCAGATAACCAAGAGCAGAAGAAAAATGATACATTACCAAAAATTTTGATATAAAATAAATATATTCAAAATTTTGGTAATATATGGTAAATTATATTAAAAAAGTAGTGGTAAATTAGTCAATAGTGGTAAATTATATTCATAATAATAAACACAATAAATATATATATATATATATATTATTTATATAGCACTTTCGTAGCAAAATGAGAAAGCTAATTGCAAAATTTTTAAGAATTGTTATAAACAAAAAGTGACCTCGAATGTAAGAGAAGTTATTCAATATTCTAGAGTCACGGTCACGTGGTGTCCCAAATCAAATATAATTGGTGAAAAAGATAGGATTCACTAATTTTTGTTAATAATAGAAATAACAAAAAGATATGATAATTAATTTGTTTGGAATGAGAACGCAATGTCCTTAGAGTAGCTAATAATTTTTCCACATGTTGACTCTAGATCTCACACATTATGTCACATTCGTGTCTCAAAACTTTTGTGTTGTTCGCATAGTAGTTACAAAATAGACACAAAGGGACCATTTACGCTGTGTTTGGCTGAGAAATTTGAGAAGAGATTTGAAAAAAAAAAGAAGAAAAAAGATAAGTGAAATTAGGTGAAATGTAAGTATATTTTATTCACATTTTACTTACATTTTCCAAATCCCTTCCTAAATCTCCCAACCAAATACAGCGTTAATAAACTCAGGTTTTACGACAAGATTCTGGAGAAAAAATTCAATACAACTATGATATCACGTTATCATGCATGCATGGTACCATCAATTAAGATTTTATCATTTGTTCACTATGTATAAATATCAACCCCACCATAATGGTATGGAAGTTACATGGAAGATATTAAAATGACATGGGTGTGTACATTTAAAAGGTGAGATTCACTCAACGTGCATCCACTACAACGAAATGCACCTTTGGTGACCATTTTTGGCGACTAAAAATTAATTTTGTCGACATTGGTTCAAGATCTAGCTAGTAAAATATTTTAGTCAATAAATATTTATTATTGCAACTAAATTCTAATTTAATCGGCAAAAATTCCACTTTTAGCTACTAAACAGGATATTAGTCGCCGTTAGTTCACATTTTAGGCTACAAAAAATAAATTTAATCGGCAATATTGCTTTTTCCCGACTAAAATAGAAATAAGTCACGAAATAGGAATTTTGGCGACTAAGATTTTCATCGTTGTTGAGTGATATTTGGCTACAAAAGCAGTTAGCCGGCATAATGCATTCCTTTCTCGACAAAAAAGCAAATTACTCACTAAAGGTTGAAATTTCAACGCGCGCCAATTCTTTTATTGCTACGCGCGCGTTGATCTCTGTTAGGAAACACTACTTCACAATAGTGTATCACACACACACCTCACCAAACCTCATAGAAATCACCCCCTTCACCATAGCTTACCGTATGGGCGACATTGTGACAACCACCACCACCGCCGCAAATCACCACTATCACATCCGCATATAACAGGTTTGTTAGGTTTTTATTCTTGGCAATCCCATTTGACAAAACTCCTTTCAGTTGTACTTGTATTGGCACTTTTATTTAAGTGAGGCTATGAGTTTTTAAATGCGAATCCAACCCGAATTGCACATTGCAAAAAAGTTTGTGGTGTTAATTCTTTCATGTTTGCCACTTCGCTGACTATGGCGGGGACAAAGCAAAATGCAAAAATGTATTTGAAGTTGCTTATCCGCTCGAGTGGAGAATGTTTGGTTCCAGAAGTTTGATCGCCTGCAAAAATACTGGGTGTTATTTTTTCCCACTCGAGCGGAATTTTCTGCGCTTGAGCGAAGATTGCGGAACAATTTGCTATAAATATGTGTTTCAGTTAGATTTTAGGGTTACGCTTCGGGATCTTCATCTTGGATATTAGGGTTTATATTTGGGGCTATTTTGCTAGTTTTCTTTGATGTTTGATTGAATATTCAACTCATGGTTTAAGAAGTATACATCAAAAGATTGTTTGTTTATTCTATACAAAAGAGAGAGTTGTTTTTCAGTGGATTCTGGGGAATTCGAGCCTGAAGCTTTGGGGGATTTTGGAGCAGCTCATTGTCATGGTTCAACATCGGCGTTGTGGATTCAACGTTGGGCAAGATAGTTCCGAGGTGAAGACCGTGGTGGAAGTGGCATATAGGGGTTGGTTCAATTCGGGCGTGGATTCGCTAGGTAATTGAGAGTGCACTTGTGTAATTCCTTTTTGTCTTCTCAGTGGATTGTTTTGTGGCTTTGGCCCGTGGTTTTTTTTATCACGATTGGAGGCGCTCCAATTGTGGTTTTTTCACGTTAAAATTGTTGTGTCGATTTGTCTTGATTATTTGATTGGGATTGATATTTACTGCTTAAAATTGATACATAATCACAAATCAATATCTCGGGGTCTTCTAGATTTTTTAAGGTTCTCTCTCTCTCTCTCTTTCTGTTTCCCCCTTTTCTCGCATTGTTGTAGGATTCATTCAAATTTTAATGTATGTGGTTGTAATTGATTAAAAATTTCAAAGATGATGTTTAATATGTGTGTGTCTGTGTATATATAATGCTTTGTACACGTATTGCAGGCTTCTCTCTCTCTTTTTCTCGAGCTCTCTCACTCACAGTCTCTTAATGTCTCTCTCTCTCTCTCTCTCTCTCTCTCTCTCTCTCTCTCTCTTTTCCTTTATTTCCCCATTTCTCACACTTGCCCTAAGGTTTTATATGATTTTTGTTATTTAATTTTGTGTTGATTTTGAGTTAATGTTGTGTTGATTTCCCACACTTGGTATAGGGTTTGTGTTGATTTTTACACAGAAATCTCAGATTCAAGCTGGATTGAGCAAGAATTTGGAACAACAACATACAAGTATAGACTAGATCGCCTAAGTTGGAACAAAACATCTCATGTTTGTTTGAAAATGGTTTGAAGGTGCTACTCGCAAGTAGGCTAAGACGTGGATTTGCCACCCTCAAGTGGGCTTAGAAAATATGATTTTACCACTCCGCAAAGTGGGCTTAAAACTCTCATTTCGATGAATTGTTCCAATTCAAGCAATCCAACCTTCACCCACAGGCATTCAGGCAGTTATATCATTTAAGAAAATAGCCTCATGGCAAGCATGCTGTCATGGCAATCAATAACACACATGCAGGGATGCTAAAGCATAAACACTTACAGTGTACTTCGAACCAAAACAACAACTAGTTAGTAATCAATGCATGATCTTAGCTATGTTAAGATGCCTAATGCAACACATGCAAAAATGCAACTAAAATAGGCTCAGCTATTCTAAGATGGCATATGAAATGCAACTTGATAACATGCTGTTGAACACGTATTCAAGTAAATGTATTGAAATACTATGCAGTTTGTATGATGCGCCGAGCCCGGTGCATGCAAGACAGATGAATGAATGCAAACATGCAAGCATAAGGATGCTAATCAAAACATGACCTAGAACTAACCATCAAAAGCTGATAAGTAAAAGGGAGAAAGACGTGGGATTGGAAGACATTCACACACTCACGCACACTTATTACAAAATTCGCCCTCTCGACGGAGGGTCCGAATGAATAATACAAGCTAGCTACGCTAAGCTATTCTAACTAATCTAATAATCTAATTAGACTAATTATCACATAATCAAATTGAATATTAGCTAAGTTAAGCTAATTAAGAATTTACAACGATGAATTAAATTAGCTAACACATTAACTAATTAATTACAAATTAACTAACTATACAAAGCAGTTAAAACGACCTCGAGAAGAGGGGCATATGCATGCTCGATCGACTTCGCTCAGAAATCCGTTGCCATGCCTCATGTTGCCTCTGTTTGCACTGTTCTGCACCTCTGAAAATTATGCCAACTTCTGTGATGCTTCTGACCTACCTCATGGACATTCCGAGAGGTCATCGGCCAAGAGGGGTGGCCATCGGCCAGTGGATAATGGTCATCAACCAATTTGGAGACTATCGGCCAAATATTGTTAGCCGATCGGCACACTATATAGCCGATCGGCCATCTCTTCCTGCAAACTGCTCCTTTTGCTGCAACAGAGCACAAACAGAGGCATGGCAATGTATTTGCAAGAAAATATTGTGCAACCACACTCCTTATCATGTTTGAAGCTCAAAGGAGTGTAGTGCTCGACACTCGAGCCATCAATCATGCATTTCGATACATGATGGCTAAAGAGGCCGAGTTGCACAAATCAATATCACATGAATGCACAAAAACATACAGATGCCTTAAACTCTATCATGTTTGATCAAGAGTGTTGGCGACCGAGGATTGAAGCACGTTTCATTACTTCAAGTATGAAATGTTCCTCGTTCCTCGTGTTTGGCTTGACACCCAAACCAAACACAATGCAATGCACACAACATGGAAATGCGATGCAATGCAACATGAGCATGCCAAATGCTATGCAATGCAAGCATAACTTAACAAAGCTAATGACATGCAAACAATGTAATGCAACATGAGCATGCAAGCACCATGTAATGCAACCTAAACATGTAAACAACATGCAAGAATCATGCAATGCGGCAAGCACGCGACAACATGCAATGCGACAAGCATGCAACAATATGCAAGATGGACTTAAACTAAAATGGACAGACCTCAATCATGCCCAAATCAGTGGCCAAAATGATGAATTGATGACATGAAATGCAAGACAATGCATGCATATGCTCTAGCCCACCAACTAAGCATAAAAGCATAACTCTCAAAAGTGCTCAAGGAGTGACAAACGTAAGAGTGTAGCAACACTATAAGCACTGAAATAAGGTATGAAATGATGCCAAATCATTCAATCAATACAAGCATGGCATGCTAGGGTCCTTAAAGCATAAAGCTACCAAAGAGGACTACAAAGGAGGCATGCAATACATGGTACAAAGGCATGAACCAATCATAGACAGAGTTCAAATAGGTCTAAACAAAGACCAAATTATGCTAAGATTGAGGCACAAATGCCCAGGCATGCATGCATACACACTAAGCCACAAACAAGGTAACAAACGCACAACCCTTAGAGGCACTCAAAGGGTGAATGAAGTGGGAACATGGCAATGCTACATGCTCTGAAATGTCATGTGGAATGATGCCAAATCATGTACATGATACAAATGAAGCATGCTATGGTGCCCAAAGCTTAAGGCTAGCAAGGCACTTGCACTACAACTATGCAAAACATGAAGCATATGGAAAGGGCGACCCAAAAAAGTCCTAAAACATTGTAAAATGAGTCTAAAACATGTATGGAAGGAAGCCAAAATATGCTAGCATGAAGGGCATAAGGCATGATGGATGCAAGGCAAATAAGGTGGATTACGCTACACCTATCAAGACCAAGCATGAGATGGCTTTGCCAACAAAAATCAGAGTTATATCATGGAAAATAACCCCAAATGCACATTGAAATGATAGCTCGCAAGCTTAGGCATGAAGGCATACACAAAGGCTCATGTTCAAGGCATAAAGGACCAACTCTTCAACGCATTGAAAAAGTGAAAGATGTGAATGCATGGCAATGAAACATGCTCTGAAATCATATAACAAATGATTCCAAATCATTCAAATAGGTCAAGCAATGCATGCTAGTGGACTTGATGTACAAAGCTAACAAGCTAGGATGAACCATAGCTATACAAATCATGGCATGCATGGCCAAAACAACAAAAAATAGAGCTTAAGCATGCTAAAACATGACCAAAATCTTCTTAGAGTTAAGCCAAAATCATGCTAGAATGACATGTTAAAGCATGATACACATTAGGCTAATTCATGGAATTGCACTACAAGTGCATGGAGCATGCAACGGCCAACCAAACCAAACCTTAACAGAGGTATGACATGGAAACAAATCACCAAAAACATGCTGAAATAGAATCAAATCATGCTAGAAAGGCATGCTACTTCATGAAGCATACAAGACTAGTTTGTGAGAAATACACTACAAGTGTATAAACCATGCAAGGAGTGAGTCCACCAATCAAAATTAGGGTTATAACATGTCAAAATAACACCAAAAACATTCTTGAACTAAGCTAATTCAAACCACAAAAGCATGCTACTTTGTAAGGCTAACAAGGCTAGCAAAGAGGTTTTACACTACAAGTGCAATAAGCATGCAAGAGGTGACCAAGACAGCCAAAAATAGAGTTATGGAAGGTCTGATAAGTCACAAAAATGAGCCTAAAAAAAGCCATAAAGAAGTAAAAACACATGCTCATTTGGTTGGCCATCAACACTAGCAAGCAAGACAAGAGGAGAGGGGTCCACCCTCTCCTATTTGGGCCCTCAAAGTAGGGTTTTTACCACTAAAATTCCTCTGGATTTCAGTGGTTCTAAGGCAAAAAAGAAGTTGTTTGAAAAGTTTGAAAGTTAGCTCACAAGGCCTTACAAGCCAAGGAGCAAAAGGACGGACAACCCCCTAGCCAACCAAGGCACAAACCAAGACTTTTCGGATTGAAAAACAGAGGGAAAAATAGAGATTTTTTTAGTTCAACACCACCCCAAAAAACAGCCCCAAAGTAGTGTGAAAAGATGGCCAAGCAAGTGTGTAAAACAAGCTTAAAGGGAGGGAGATCTTACCCTTGATGTACAACTGCAAAACCAGCCCAAAATCTAAGCCAAAACACCTTTTGGAGCTCAAACAAAGTCCCAAGTAAGCTTCAAGCAACCTCCTCCCAAAGATAGGCAACTTTGATCAAGGATGCATAGGCAAACTTGTTGTATTTCTCTACTTCTATGCACTTCTATGCACCAAAGGGCAAGAAATAGAGGCTTTAGAGAGAGAGAGGCAGAGATCAAAACTCTAAAAATTGTAGAGAGAGAGGGAGTTTAGTGAGAGAAGCTCTCAAACTTGCTTAAGAAGTTCGAACCCTTTAGAAATGAGATATTTGGCTCTATATATAGCAAAAGGCAAGAGTTGGGTCGAAATATCTAAATATGGGACAGCTGGAGGTTGTGTGGAACAGCTGGAGATGAAATATCTTCAAAAAATCTGAGTTTGGGTCATTATTGGCCGATCGGCCATCTTTTGTGCCGATCTGCCACTTATCTACTACTTTTTTGGCCGATCGGCCAACAAAATATGCTTTTCAGACCCAACTTCGAATGGGCATAACTCCTTCATATGAACTCCTTTTTAGGTCCTTCTTGTGTCCAAATTGAAGCCCCGGAAGTAAAATTTCCAATGGTGGCATCCTTGCATCAAAATTTCAACTGTGCAAAAAGTTATGCTTGTTTTGGTGAAGCCACTCAGTTTCGGTCCAACCGGAATGATGCCCAGCTTTAACCAATCATATCTCCCCCGTCCGGACTTGGCTTTAGGAGATTCTTGAATGTAAAATGAAGCCCCATAAGTCTTCTTTCCAACGATGGTGGCCTCATAGCTTAAATCCAAGTGTATAGACAGATAGGCCTAATTTAGCGAGGACCGCTCGACTCTCTCTTAGTGATTCATGCCCAACTTCTTCCTCAACTAGGTTTCTTCTCTCCACTCCTCTTTTCTTCAACTCCAAACCCCTAAACAAGGTGTTTTGAAAGATTTTTCAAAGAGTTCACCTCTCTTCCATTCATTTCCACTTTGTCCTTTGCTCGGTTTATCGAAAAGCGCAACATTTAATAAAATGCGAGCGTCAAAACATCGTAGAAACTTTGTTTCAAAAATGTTTTGAAAGAGAGGGTTTTAAGGTCTAAAATCTTTGGTCAAAATAGTTTTAGTCCAAAATGGGGTGTAAGGTTGGGATTTGACTCTCTCCTTACCAAAGAAACCGACCCTTTGTATAGCATAGCCTGCACAACTTTCATTACCAAGGAAGCCATCAGTAGCGCCCAAGTCTTAAGGGCGGTCAAAAATGGGGTGTCTATATTATGATACTTTTAAAAACTTTGAAGGCCTCTATTTGCAATTTTATTAGAGATTCTAAACTCCGATGTCTTTTCAGGAAAAGTAGTAATAAATTGGCCCTAAATGTTTATTCCTTTTCTTAATTGCTGCTGTGTATCATGTGTTGTCATACTTCGTGCATGACTTGGCCCAAAGGAATGAATGACTATAATTATTGTAGTGATCCCAGTTTTGACCCATCTCTGTGTGGTGTTTCGAGCTCGGGTTGGTATGGTTTTGAACAGAGTTACGTATCTTAGTTTCCCTGTATTCAGTTTATTTTGGTTATCGGATTGTAGTGGTGTGTTTGGAACAAGTAATGTCTCCAAACCTTTAGATGCGTATCCAACCCGAATTGTGCCTTGTAGAGTTGTATCAGAAGTTAATTCTTTCATGTTTTGCCACTTCGCTGAGTAGGTCGGGGATCGAGCTGCCCGGTCAGCTCGCAGGGATCTAGGGGACAGCGCCCCTTGGGGGGTCCGGGGCAGCACCCAGGTGGGAACGAGGGGCAGCGCCCTTGAAGCAAAAATGCAAAATACATTCGAAGTTGCTTGTCCGCTCGAGCGGCCGTTTATGCACTCAAGCGGAGAATGTTTGGTTCTAGAAGTTTGACCTGTCTACAAAAGTATTGGGAAAGTGTATTCAACGCTCGAGCGGAGCTTTCCGTGCTCAAGCAGGAGTCTGTGTCTGACGCTCGAGCGGGGCTTTCCACGCTTGAGCGGACCATGTTATATCAGTTCGTGAATATGATATTTCAGATCACTTTTTCAGTTCTCTCTCTCTAAAACTCTCCAAAAATTTTGATCTAGAGCTTCTCTCTCTAAAAGTCATCTTCTCTCTTTGATTTCTCCAAATCCATTGGGATTCAGACCTAAGTTCTTCATCAAAGTTGGTTATCATCTCGAGGGCTTTGTTGTGTGCGGTGGAGATCGAGTTTAGGCATCGTTGATTTTGGGGTTTCATCTCAATTCTTCTTCAATACTTGAGGTAGGAATTTTCTTAGAGTTATATATATATTTTTGCAAGATCTAGATGACTTTCAAAATCATCATTCAATAGCTTTGAAAATCGATTATTGATTCAAGAAGTTGAGCGATTTTGAAAGTGGGTTATCTCTTGTTCTTTTAAAATGATTTTATGGGTTTTGATCTTCGTTGATTAAA
This sequence comes from Camellia japonica, assembly GCA_030407325.1. Lineage (NCBI taxonomy): Eukaryota > Viridiplantae > Streptophyta > Magnoliopsida > Ericales > Theaceae > Camellia > Camellia japonica. The sequence goes on from JAPPVO010000036.1 coordinate 85,528,330, forward strand.
GAAAAGATGATTTTGAAAAGTTTTCTTTCAAAAGATTTGAGTTGTATAGTTTTGGTGAGAAAACCTAGAAATTGAGGATTTTTAAAAGAAATTGAAAATCCATGAATGATATTGTTATAGTTATTTTGTGTGTCAAAATAAATGGATGTTTGAAAATTTTCTTATTTATATTTATTTAAATGATGAATTTCATGGAATATGAGAATTGTTGTTCATTTTGGAAATTATTGTTCAAAACGTTGAAATAGTCTTCAAATGACTAATTGTTGAGGATACTTGAGAAGAGGGACTTGTGTTATTCTTTGGATGATGAATCAGAATAAAAGTATTTATATTCATCTTGTGAAATTGACATATCAATTTATTTGATTACATTAAACTTTGAAAGTTAATTTGAAAACTTGCATTGAGAAAAGAATGTTGAGAAACAAGTTTTCATGGAATGGTTTTGGGGTAAATACGTTGGTAAGTCTTGATAGGTGGTGTAGATGATATTGAATAAGTTGGCCTGAGAGTTCGGGGTGAAAGACCGAAAACCCGCGCGGATAGGTGTCGAGTCTTCCGGTTAGTACTAGTAAAAATGACAATTTGGTAATACTTGTATAGTCTATTTGTAAACACCGACCTAGGGATTACCAAAGTCGTATTTACTGCCCTTAAAATAAATTGTTAAGTTTTGAGCATTTGAAATTGCATGACATCATTGAGCATGATGGTTTTAAAAGACGAAAATGTGATTTACTTTCAAAAGGGGGCATAGCATGACATGTGCATTTCATCTCTTGAGACTTGTATAAAATGTATATACTTTGTTATGGATTTCCTACTGGGCTTTATGCTCACCCTATGGGATTTTTGTGCAGGAAAAGATGTGGTGATCCCGCCTAACTAAAGGCGATGAAATATGTGTTGAGAGTACAAGGCTCTCATTTTGCTGTAACTCTGTTTGTAAGCCAATGGTTGTATTTGTGTGGGTTTGAATAACCACTTTGTGTAACCAGGCCTAAGCCTTGGAAACTTTTAAACCCTTGGGGTATCTATTTGTTTATGTTATTTTGATTTGAAGTGAATGTATTATCGCCTGAAGACTATTTGTATCATGTAATGCAAGTGTGGGGATTTATTTTTAGTTTTACTTTAAAGAACCATGGTTATCGTATTATTATTTAGGTATAAAAATTGAGACGTTACAACTTGGTAGGAATGGCAACGGGGCGGGGGCCGGGGATCACCCTCCCCGTCCCCGATCCCCAATGGCCAAAACTTCCCCGTCCCCGGCCCCGATCCCCGACGGGGAACCAATCACAGTCCCCATCCCCGTCCCTAACAAGGATCGGGTTTTCCCGACCCGAAATTCCCCAATTCTCATCAACAGATCAAAAAACAACATCACCACCACCAGATCAAAAAATCAATAACAGATAAAAAAAAAAAAAAAACAGATTTGTTTTGTTATGGTACTTCATACAAACCCTCTACACAAAAAAAATTTGTTCAAAAAAAATAAAAAAAATTCACTTACAGATCTGTTACAGATCTGTTACAGAGATCTGTATTCGTTCAAAAAAAAAATTGCATACACAAACAGATTTGTAACAGATCTGTATTCGTTCAAAAAAAAAAATTGTATACATACATACACATACAAACCCTATACACATATGTTAATGGTATTTCCAAACCCTCTACACAAAACCAAACCCTAGGGCATGAGGCTGAGGTTTGGTTTGGTTAATGGTATTTCATACAAACCTTTTACACAAAATCTGTTTCAAAACAAGATCTGTGTCGGTGGAGGACGATCGGGGGAGGAGGACGACGGAGGAGGCGATCGACGTTGTGGAGAGGTGCGAGAGTGAGAGTAGAAGAGAGAGAGAGAGAGAGAGAGAGAGAGAGAGAGAGAGAGAGAGGAAGATAGAAGGGAGGAGAAGAGGCTGCGGTTTGGTTCAACCAAACCCTATATATGTTATATATATATACAAGGGCAAAACAGTAATTTTATATCGGGGAAAACGGGGCGGGGATCGGGGTCGGGGCGGACTGGGGCTGAAACATGTATCCCCGTCCCCGGCCCGTATATCATCGGGGATTTAATTTTTAATACCACCCCCGGCCCGTCGGGGGTATTTTTCGGGGAATCACCACTCAATTCGGGGTCGGGGGATTGGGTCCCCGTCAGGCCGGGTTCCGATTGCCATCTCTACAACTTGGTATCAGAGCTACCAGGTTCGAATACTTGGAGCTCATGGAAAGTGGTTGTTTTATCACCATGGTTTCATGCTGTATGATAGGTTGCATGATAGGAAGATGTTATACATTTTGTGACTATGTGATAACATGCTTATGTGGCTATATGGGTATGTGATTGGACTTTTGGGATGTTGTTTGCGCTTGTTAAATTCCTTGAGGTCTTCTTAGAAGGGTACTTGTTCAATACTTGTTCTACTAAGAATTCTTGATTTTTCGTGGGACAAATTTCATCATAAAAGGATAATCTGTATGTGTTTACATGACTAAATGCTTACGTGGAATGAAATTAAATTGTCTATATGGTAGAGAAGTATATAGAAATTTTTTTGTGATTGAACATGTAAGGCAAATTACGGGCACGTATGGGTTAGTGTGCTAAATTATTTCTATTGTCCTGTATAGGATGTCAGGAAGAGGTCAAACCTGCGGTGGTAGAGGCGGGAGACGTGGTAGGGCTCGTCGGGGTGTGCATGACGTACCGGTCCATGGGATTCCGGTATAAGAGGAAGAGTCAAGCCAAGCTAATATGGCTGAACAAGTAGAACAAGTGAGTCAAACTGTAATCAAGACCCTAGCTCGAGAAATAGTGGGGGCTATGAACTTGTTGAGGGCTGAGAACCAAGCCCAAGAGAACACCATTGAGGCAAAGTCTAGTTTCCTTACTAGAGAATTTTTGCGGGCCAAGCCGGATGAGTTCCTTGGTGGCCTCGAGCCCAAGATAGCGAATGAGTGGCTCGAACAAACAGTGAAGACATTTGAGATGCTTCACATTGAAGATAGTGAACTAAGGATGACCCTAGCGAGTTACTACCTAAAAGGAGATGTGGGCCAATGGTGGAAGTACGCCAAGGGTAGTGTGGAACCGATATGGGAAGCATTTGTGATTGCTTTCCAAGATAAGTACTTACCTCCCACTCCTAGGGAGAGATTGAGGCAAGAGTTTTTGGACCTCAAACAAAATTACATGTCCATGGCCGAGTTTGAGGCGGCTTTTTCTAGTTTGTCCCGGTTTGCACCGTAGTTGGTGGCAACGGAAGATCGCCGTTGTATCGTGTTTGAGAAGAAGTTAGAGACTACAGTGCAAGCTGAGGAGGAGAGACTTCGAGGTTCGAGGTCTAGGGGCTAGGAACCACAGGGGGACTATAGGCAGAATAAGAAGAGCAGAGGCAACTCCTCATCCTAGTCCCAACCTTAACAGTCTAGGTCTACCTTTCCTTTGCCTAGTTTAAGCCCGTGCAAGAGTACACAGAGTGGCTTTTCTTGTTTCAAGTGTGGCCAACTGGGTCACAAAGCCTTTGCATGCCCACAGAAGGGAAGAGGGCAGTTGATGTTACCATCACCGCCACCTAATCGATGTCAAGATCAATCTCAGTCCCAGAATAGTGGTTAGGCGTTTAATTGTTTTCAGTGTGGTCAGTCGGGGCATATGAAGAGGAATTGCCCATAGTTGGGAGACGCATCTGGCACATCAGGGTCGAGGCAGACTCAGAGCCACTAGCAGACTCACTCAGTTCAGACCTCACGAGTTAACTAGGGAGCCACTTCGGCTCAGTTGGTGCACCAAGCCTATGCTCCGAGAAAGGAGCAAGTTCATCAGGGGCCACAGGGGCGTGTATGCTGTTACCGCGCCAGAGCAGTTACTGGGATCCTCAGTTGTGAGAGGTATTTTTGTTGTGTGCAATACTTTGGCTAATGTGTTGATAGACACGGGTGTGTCTCATTTATTTATATTTGCTGCATTTGTTTCTACATTGGGGTTAGAGGTGGCACAGTTAGCATCTCTACTCAGAGTCACCTGTTGGAGGTATGATTGATTTAGACCGGGTGTGTCATGATTGTGAGATAGAAGTCGCCGGGCGTTAACTTCCATTTGCTTTTGTGTTGCTAGACATATTGAGTTTTGATGTCATTCTAGGCATGGATTGGTTATGTTCGTACCGAGCTGTGATTGATTGTTATCATCAGAGAGTTACAGTTTGCACCTCAGGTGGTGATTGTTTTTACTTTTTGGGGAATCGAGTTGATAGGGTCTTGTCATCAGTCTTTGACCCTTGTAGTAAGAGCAAGCTTAGTGGCCTTCTTGCAACTCTCTTGAATAGTGAAAGTGACAGGGCCCGTGTTAAATTGCTAAGGGTAGTTTGTGAATACTCGAATGTCTTTCTTGAGGATCTTACTAGTTTGCCACCCCACTGGGAGATCGAGTTCTCCATTGAATTAGTGCCTGGCACGACACTGATTTCATGGCACCATATAAATTTGCACTAGCCGAATTGCATGAGTTGAAGATTCAACTCCAAGAACTTTTAGACAAGGGCTTCATTCGCCTTAGTACATTACCTTGGGGAGCGCCGGCTCTCTTTGCGAAGAAGAAGGATGGGTCATTGCGGTTGTGTATTGATTACCGCAAGTTGAATCGGGTTACCATTAAGAACAAGTATCCTCTACCTAGAATAGATGATCTGTTTGACCAACTTAGAGGGTCTCGTTGCTTCTCAAAGATAGATTTGAGGTCGGGGTATCATCAATTGAGAGTCCGGGAGGAGGACATCCAGAAAACGGCCTTTCGTACGCGTTATGGCCACTATGAATTCCTTGTAATGCCTTTTGGGTTGACTAATGCACCAGCTTCCTTTATGGATTTGATGAACCGAATCTTCCGAGAATACTTGGTCCTTTCTATGGTCGTCTTTGTGGACGACATCTTAATTTATTCAACCTTCGAGGAAGAACATGAGGCTCACTTACCGGTAGTGCTTAAATTGCTTAAGGAGCACCGTTTGTATGCCAAATTTGATAAGTGCGAGTTTTGGCTCACCGAGGTGAAATTTTTAGGGCACGTAGTGTCGAGTGAAGGAGTGACTGTAGACTCCTCAAAGATAGACGTGATATAGGATTGGGAACAACCCAAGAACGTTTTTGAGATCCGAAGTATCTTGGAGTTAGCAGGGTACTATCGACGCTTTGTAAGGGACTTCTATAGACTAGCTGCACCATTGACAATGTTGACTAGAAAGGGTATCAAGTTTGTGTGGAGTGAGGCTTGTGAAAAGTCATTCCAAGAACTTAAGACTAGATTGACTACCGCACCAGTTTTGATAATTCCGGAAAGGGGTTTGAATTACACTGTCTATTGTGATGTGTCTGGGGATGGACTTGGTTGTGTCTTGATGCAAGAGGGAAAAGTTGTGGCCTACGGTTCACGACAATTGAAGACTCATGAGAAAAATTACCCTATCCATGATTTAGAATTAGTGGCAGTGATTTTTGCCTTGAAAGTTTGGAGGCATTACTTGTATGGTGAGAAGTTTGAAGTCTTCTCTGATCATAAGAGTCTAAAATATTTGTTTTCTCAAAAAGCCTTGAATTTAAGCCAACAGAGGTGGATGAAATTTATGGAGGATTATGACTTTGAGTTACACTATCATTCGGGGAATGCCAATGTGGTGGCCGATGCTTTGGGTCGGAAATTTGTGAGTAGTTTGGGAAGTGTGGCCATTCGGGAATGGGCTATGCTAGGTGAAATTGGCAAGTTTGATTTGCACTTGGGTGAGTCCAGCGAGAGTGCTACCCTGTTTACTTTGACTGCTCAACCTACCTTGATTAGTAAGGTCATAGAGGCACAACGAGGAGATTGTGATGTGGAATCAATCTGTGTTAAGATTTTCAATGGGAAAGAAGAGAAAGGTTTGAACATTCACTCGAATCTGAGTGTACGTTACCTAGACCGTTTGTTTGTACCAGAATCTTGCAGAGAGGAAGTACTTCGAGAGTTCCATCACTTACGCCTTACAGTACACCCGAGAGGCACTAAAATGTATCATGATCTTAGTTGTCAGTTTTGGTGGAGCGGTATGAAGCGGGATTTCGTTTTATTTGTATTGAAGTGCTTTACTTGTCAACAAGTGAAGGCTAAACACTAAAAACAAGGGGGTTTGTTACAACCCTTACCGATAGCCGAATGGAAATGGGAGTGTGTTACCATGGATTTTGTAGTTGGGCTTCCTAGAACAAAACGAGGCAATGACGCCGTTTGGTTGATTGTTGCTAGGTTAACTAAGTCTACCCATTTCATTCCGATGTGGACCAGCGACTCAGTTGAATGCTTGGCAGAGTTGTACATTAGAGAGATAGTTTGACTTCATGGAGTCCTTATGACTATTGTGTCGGACAGGGATCCTCGTTTTACTGCCTGATTATGGCAAAGCCTTCAAAAGGCGTTGGGAACTAAGTTGACTCTTAGCACCTCTTATCATCCTCAAACCGATGGACAGTCGGAACGTACCATTCAGATTTTGGAGGACATGCTTAGAGCTTGTGTCCTTGATTTTAAGGGGCCTTAGGAAAGGCACTTACCATTGATTGAGTTTGCTTACAATAATAGTTACCAAGCTAGTATTGGGATGGCACCATTTGAGGCCTTGTATGGCCGACCTTGCAGATCACCGATTTGTTGGGTCGAAGTGGGTGATGCACTGTTACTGGGTTCGGAAATTGTTAGAGAGACAACCGAGAAAGTTGTTCTCATTTGGAAGAGGTTAGCTACAGCCCAAAGTCGACAAAAGAGTTATACCGATAAGAGGAGACGACCTTTATCTTTTGAAGTTAGTGACCATATGTTTCTTAAAATCTCACCAAAGCGGGGTTTGATGAGATTTGGTAAAAGTGGTAAATTATCTCCAAGGTTCATTGGGCCTTTTGAGATCTTAGAGCGAATTGGGGAAATGGTGTACCGGTTAGCTTTACCGCCACAACTTTCGGGAGTTCACAACTTATTTCATGTAGCTATGCTTAGGAAGTATGAACCTGACCCTTCTTATGTGCTTGATTGGGCTGGCTTGGAGGTAGATGATGATGCCTCTTACGAAGAACAACGGTTCAAATATTAGATACCCAGGAGCAAGTGCTCCGGGGCAAAACTATACCGTTGGTAAAGGTGTTGTGGAGACACCATGGGGTTGAAGAAGTGATGTGGGAACGAGAGGCAGAAGTCCGCTCCAACTATTCGGATTTGTTTGAAAATGCTTAAGTTGCTTTTCTTTGTAATATTCCCTAGTGTTGAGAGAAACGTATTTAAAGTTGTTAACCACATGTTGATATGTGCGTTGTTGTTTTAAGCATAAGGTTGTTGAGAGTTGTAATTACTTTTTGGGAAATTTCATATTTATGCGTATTTGAGAGGTTGTTGTTAATGAGATAACCATGGTAGAAATGGTGGAATTTGGTTGAGAGTTAGTATTGTGATTTGAAAATGAAATAGCATAGTTTTGATTGCTAGAAACCCCTTTGTTTGGGTAGTTTGATTTGAAATTTCGGGGACAAAATTCTTTAAGAGGGGGAAGGTTGTAGAGATCCCGATTTTGACCTGTCTCTGTGTGGTGTTTCGGGCTCGGGTTGGTATGGTTTTGAACAGTGTTACATATCGTAGTTTCTCTGTATTCCCCTTATTTTGGTTATCGGGTTATAGCAGTGTGTTTGGAACAAGTAATGTCTCCAAACCTTTAGATGCGAATCCAACCCGAATTGTGCCTTGAAGACTTGTATCAGAAGTTAATTCTTTCATGTTTTGCCACTTCACTGAGTAGGTCGGGGATCGAGTTGCCCGGTTAGCTCGCGGGGGTCCAGGGGGCAGTGCCCCTTAGCGGGTCCAGGGCAGCACCCAAGCGGGAACGAGGGGCAACACCTCTGAAGCAAAATGCAAAATGCATTCGAAGTTGCTTGTCTACTCGAATTGCTGTTTATGCGCTTGAGCGGAGAATATTTGTTCTAGAAGTTTGACCTGTTTGCAAAAGTATTGGAAAAGTGTATTCGACGCTCGAGCGGAGCTTTCCGCGCTGGAACAGGAGGCCGTGTCTGATGCTCGGGCGGGGCTTTCCACGCTCGACCGGACCATGTTATATCAGTTCGTGAATCTGATATTTCAGATCACTTTTTCAGTTCTCTCTCTCTTCCTCTAAAACTCTCCAAAATTTCTGATCTAGAGCTTCTCTCTCTAGAAGTCATCTTCTCTCTTTGATTTCTCCAAATCCATTGGGATTCAGACCTAAGTTCTTCATCAAAGTTGGTTATCATCTCGAGGGCTTCGTTGTGTGCAGTGGAGATCGAGTTTAGGCATCGTTGATTTTGGGGTTTCATCTCAACTCTTCTTGAATACTTGAGGTAGGGATTTTCTTAGAGTTATATATATATTTTTGCAAGATCTAGATGACTTTCGAAATCATCATTCGATAGCTTTGAAAATCGATTGTTGATTCAAGAAGTTGAGCAATTTTGAAAGTGGGTTTGTCTCTTGTTCTTTTAAAATGATCTTATGGGTTTTGATCTTCGTTGATTTAAGAAAAGATGATTTTGGAAAGTTTTCTTTTAAAAGATTTGAGTTGTATAGTTTTGGTGAGAAAACCTAGAAATTGGAATTTTTAAAAGAAATTGAAAATCCATGAATGATATTGTTATATTTATTTTGTGTGTCAAAATAAATGGATGTTTAGAAAATTTCTTATTTATATTTATATAAATGATGAATTTCATGGAATATGAGAATTGTTGTTCATTTTGGAAATTATTGTTCAAAATGTTGAAATAGTCTTCAAATGACTAATTGTTGAGGATACTTAAGAAGATGGACTTGTGTTATTCCTTGAATGATGAATCAGAATAAAAGTATTTATATTCATATTGTGAAATTGGCATATCAATTCATTTGATTACATTAAACTTTGAAAGTTAATTTGAAAACTTGCATTGAGAAAAGAATATTGAGAAACAAGTTTTTATGGAATGGTTTTGAGGTAAATACGTTGATAAGTCTTGATAGGTGGTGTAGATGATATTGAATAAGTTGGCCTGAGAGTCCGGGGTGAAGGACCGAAAACCCGCACAGATAGGTGTCGAGTCTTCCGGTTAATACGAGTGAAAATGACAATTTGGTAATACTTGTATAGTCTACTTGCAGACACCGACCTAGGGATTACCAAAGTTGTATTTACCGCCCTTGAAATAAATTGTTAAGTTTTGAGCAATTGAAATTGCATGACGTCATTGAGCATGGTGGTTTTTAAAAGATGAAAATGTGATTTACTTTCAAAAAGGGATATAGCATGACATGTGCATTTTATCTCTTGAGACTTGTATAAAATATATATACTTTGTTAAGGATTTCCTACTGGGCTTTATGCTCACCCTACTGGATTTTTGTGCAGGAAAAAATATGGTGATCCTGCCTAACTAAAGGCGAGGAAATATGTGTTGCGAGTACAAGGCTCTCATTTTGCTGTAACTCTGTTTGTAAGCCAAGGGCTGTATTTGTGTGGGTTAGAATAACCACTTTGTGTAACCAGGCCTAAGTCTTGGAAACTTGTAAACCCTTGGGGGTATCTATTTGTTTATGTATTTTGATTTGAAGTGAATGTATTATCGCCTGAAGACTATTTGTATCATGTAATGCAAGTGTGGGAATTTATTTTAAGTTTTACTTTAAAGAACCATGGTTATCGTATTATCATTTGGGTATAAAAATTGAGGCGTTACAATTATGGAGTGGTAAATGAGATATTAATACACAGTAGACTACTCCAAAAGGTTAAGTTGTTAGGCCGTGTAAATCAAATCCTTAAATTTATCAACAACCATTCTATTAAAGAAAGTTAAAGAAAAGAAACAAATTTTGACGGAAAATGGATGGGGCAGTTGGGAACTTGTTCAAGGAAAAGGTTAAGAGTCACTACCAAAAGAACATTTTAATCAAAGTATACCCTCTAGCTTGAGATGGACCTTGGCACAATGGTAAGGTTACTCCATTATGACTTAGGGTTCATGGGTTCATAACCTTTGATGATAGTTTGGTTGTTTCTTCTACTTATGATGGTTGTATTTGGTGAATTTTCTCATTCTTTTTTAGCTATACTTGTTTATGTTATACTTGTATAGTCCAAATAGTTAGTTATTTCACCCTAACTTTTGAATACAATTCCTAAAGCTTGTGTTTTCAAATTGTAATATATGTTGCAAATAAGTGAAAACTAAAAGATAGGTTGAAAAGATGGACAACAATTGGATGATGATAAAAGACACTCAATTCCATTGTTGAGTATTTTTGTTTATTTAGTGTCTATTCCTACGTTAATCTTTGCTTGATTTGTAGGGTTTAAAAGATGGACAAGAGTTGGATGATCATAAAAGATAGATTAAAAAGTAAAGAATATCAACAAGGTGTTAAGTCATTTATTGACTTTGCTACGAAGAATTTAGGCCCACAGGATGACATTCGTTGTCCGTGTGTCGATTGCTTGAATGGCACAAAACATAGTCGAGAAGTTATATGGTTGCACTTGATTCGAAGAGGAATCGCGTGTTCTTATAGAACTTGGGTGCACCACGGGGAACATGTTCCCAGGTCTCATGATCAGTCGAGTGGGTCAAACGACGATGGTCAAAGAGATGGAGCTTCATCCTTTGACAATGACGATAATTTGGGCGAGTTCCATATTATGTTGGAGGAGATTTACATGAGTGGCCTCATGGATGATCATATCGACGAAGAAAAAGATAGCTCGGAGAGAGAAAACTTATTAAAGTTGATTAGGTTGTTTGATGATGCTCGATGCAAAGTTTACTCGGGGTGTGAAAAATTCTCCGTGTTGTCCTTCGTTATTAGGATGCTTCACGTTAAGGTGTACAATAGAATGGAGTAAAAAATCTTTCGATATGGTTATGCAAGTTTTCAAAGACATTCTACCAAAGTGTGATGAAACTGTTCCATGGACCCTTTATGAAGCGAAAAAGTTCTTACGTGAATTAGGTTTGGGATATGAGGCCATTCATGCATGCAAGAATGATTGTATTTTAGTTTTGAAGGACAACGCAAAACTGGAGAATTGCCCTACGTGTAAGGCATCTAGATACAAGTTGAACAATGAGAGTGGTAAAAAGATTCCTTACAAAATATTGAGGTACTTTCCTTTGACAGCGAGGTTGAAAAGGTTGTACATGTCGAAAAAAACAGCTGCAGATATGAGATGGCACAAAGAGAATCGTGTCGATGATGGAATATTAAGGCATCCAGCTGATGGTCAAGCATGGAAGGACTTTGATATGCAGTATCCTACGTTTTCTATGGAACCTCGGAATGTAAGGTTAGGGCTTGCCACAGATGGTTTCAATCCGTTTGGAAATATGAGCACATCGTATAGCATGTGGCCGCCTTATAATCTTCCCCCTTGGAAGTGTATGAAAGAGTCATTTTTGATGATGGCATTGCTTATTCCCGGTCCATCCACACCTGGAAGAGACATCGATGTTTACATGCAACCATTGTGGAGGAGTTAATAAAATTGTGAGAGCATGGTGTGCAAACATATGATGCCTCAAATAGTCAAATATTTAGAATGCATACAGCAGTCATATGGACCATCCATGACTTCTCCATGTACGGTAACATGTCTGGTTGGACTACAAAAGGTTACTTGGCCTGCCCTAACTGTAACGTGGATGCATCATCTCAGAGTCTGCAAAGTAAGATAGGGTATATGGGTGCCCGTTGCTACTTGCCTGAGAACCATAATTGGCGAAGGAGTAAGCTCTTCAATGGTTAACTTGAGAATCGGTCCAAACCTGTGGAGTTATCAGTGTCACGCCCCAAATTTTATTACTCGGATAACATTACCAATATTCATTAATTAAGTTCATTTACAAATGACAATTCATCCTTTGATGAAATGATAAATAATTAAATACACATGTTCCCTCTCGTCATATAATAAAAACATTTACATACGAATAAAATGAATGCCCTTAGGCATACAATAAAATAGAGAACACTACTCTTTACAAAAAAATAGCACTCAGCCAAACAAACAAATGAAGTAGTACAATCCATCACTACATCACACTTATGAAATGGTAAAACCCATTGTTTGATCTTCAAATTCGAAAAACATACCCTGTACACATGTACAGGCAGGGGGTGAGCAACCACTAGCTCACCAAATAATCTATAATTAAAATATTAGAAGATATGCGAGTACCAAAATAGTCATACATATACGTGAAATCATATCATGTCAAAACCATATGATTCTATTACATAATCTCTTGAACCTAATTTATTTTAATTAACCATGTGTGAGTGAATTTCTGACCACACTGCCAACTCAGTATTTAGTTGGAGAGTACTAGCAGAATAGATGGCGCCTGAATGACCTGCAACAGAAAGAAGAGATTTCAGCGGTGGTTCGTCCACCCGGGGGCACTCCAATGATCAAGTCAGTTATCTCTCAAAGATAGATAAAGTGCTCAATTCACTGTTCAGAATATAAATTGCGTACCTTAGACCCATGGGGGTGCCTCTCTTTTATAGTTAACCCAATCTTAGTCCCAATAGAAGCTTAGCTTCAATGGACTTTAGCTCAGTGCTTATCTTGGACTCTTTAATAGATAAAGATAAACTCTCTAAGAGCTTATCCTTATCTAGGCTGAGGTTCTTCCTCATTCTAGGACTCTAGTCCCTTATCCGCTTATCTCGGATTCCGATATCTTCGGAGATAACCTTGGCCTAGCCGAGATCACCTTGGCGTCACGACCAGGACACGTGACACCTCGGCTGACACGTCAGCGTCACCTTAGCCACTTGCTGGTACTCAAAAAATATATCCCCACAACTGCCCCCTAGGTTCTATTACCTCGGCATCCTGAGGTGATGGAACCTATATCGTTATATCGTATAGCATGTCGACCATCTTGCTGTATCATCCATTTATCGAGGTCATAATACGTCGGCTTCACACGACTAGGTCCAGCCGAGGTCACTTGCTTCATTAAACCAAGAACTCCAAGAGTTTTATCACGCGTATGAGCTGTTACGCAAAATAAATCAACCGTTTCTGCCACGCGTCTTCCCCACACTGGATCGTACTTGATACGCGCTTGTAAGTCGAATTTTTCTCGCGTGCGCTGCATGACGCATACGTCATTTTAGGCACATTAATTGCCTCTTTGCCGTCGTTTTTGTGTTTTAGACAAAAACGTCCTTCCTCTTTCCGTTTTTTCACTTTTGCATCCTTCGTTCTCAAGCTTCCAACTCTTTCTCTCTCTAACTTTTTCTCCCAAATCTGCCATTGTCAATCTCGCGAAGCTTTCTGCGACCAGCCTCACTCTCTCTTCCGGCGAGGCTTCTACTGCACTTCCTTGCTTCCGGCTACCGTCTGATCCCGGCAAACTTTACTTCGGCTTCATTTTTCTGGTAAGCCACTATTCTTCCTGGTTTTCAATTCTTGATTTCATTGCTGTTTGAGTATGTTTGCTTCGTGATTCTATTTTTGCCCAATCCGTGTCTTGAATACGCACACACATTGTTCACAAATTTGTTCTTTTTTGCCACTGTTCTTAGCCTCGCACCCTTGTGCACACTTTGTCACAGTGTTCTTGATAGTTCATCACTGTTCTTGATTCTAAAACATGTTCTTGTTTTCTGTTTTCTGTGTCTTTTCCAGATTCGTGCCTTCAATCTTCATTTCCATAGATCTAGGTTTGGGACTTGCTTGTAGAACCCACAAATTTTAGGAAAAACTAAAACACATTCCCCTTAAGATCCCCACAAATTCTTACCCCAGCTTACATTTAGGATTTAGTCGAGGTCCTTAAAAACCGTCATAAACACTTCCTTCTGAAATCCTATACCTTCCCCTAAAGCCGACACCATGGGTATGTGGAAGCATAGGGTAGACACCCCGACCAAGTTAGAATACTTTAGGCGGGAGTTTTCTATCCCTGCTGACGTCCACCTCAGGTTGGCAGGGGAGGAGGACTCCATTATGCCCGATGTGAACCTCATGCCTTTCCCAGTAGTGGCCTTTATTGAGTGTGGACTTAGGTTTCTACTCAACACCTTTTTCCGAGAAATCCTTCATTACTATAAATTGAACCCAATGCAGCTTGCCATCAATTCTTACTGAGTTATCAATGGTATAATAGCCTTAGCCAAACAAGAGAATGCTAGGGTTACTCTTGCCGATATCCAGTACTGCTACACTATGTGTCGCCTGAAATCGGAAAAAGGCCACATCTATTACCTCAAGCCGAGGTCCACTGAGTAAAAGCTCATTGTCGACCTCCCACACTCAAACAAGGGTGCTGGAGACGATTACTTCATCGTCTCGGGCAACTGGGAGTTTCAACCAAACGATGACCTCCACCTTTATCCCCTAAGCCGAATAATTTTCGGGGAAGGAGATGGTAAGGGCCAAGTGTCACTTTTTCTTGCTTTTTTTTTTAAGGTTTTCAATACTTTGTTCTAACATCTGTGCTCTTCTTTTTTGCAGTTCTTCCCTAGCCACCAAAGGGCTTTCACAAGTCTTTCTTCCCCAGCAAGGACTTAAAGAAGCTTTTGGATTTGCCAGTCCATAAGCGGAGAGCCCCTTTGCTGCTCAATTTCATTCCTACTTACAAGTCAGTTCTTTCCGACATTCCAAAGAAGAAGAAGAAGAAGAGTCAGTCTCCTCCATCCGCCACTACTCCTTCCATCACTTCAACATCTTGGCCAGATCAAGGGTCAACCTCAGATCCAGCAGAACAATCATCTACCTCGGCTCCACAGCTGATCCCGCCATCCTAACGCCGACGCCGATGTCGATGCCGAGATGGGTCGCAAGAAGGCAGTCGCTGAGGATCTCTTGGCCGACATTCCATCCACCGTAGACGCCCAACTAGCGCGGTCCCAACCTCCACCAAAATCAAAGCCAAAAAGAATAAAGAAGGCTCAGCCAAAGGCAACGGTGACTTAGATTGACACTGAGGACACCTTGCCCATTTCAAAATTGGCTTCGAGCGAGAAGACCCCCTCCGTCCCCGAGAAAAGGCCCGCCGAGGCTGAGCCATCCCAATCAACTCGGTCAAAGAGGCCGAGGTCCGAATCTGCCACGACTTCGGGGCCCATGAAAGCAGATGCCCCCTGGGCCCTCCAGATCACCATTGAGGACAAGCCGGTCAGAGCTGGCGACAGTGCGACTGATCTTGAAGTCGGTGTCGCCCTCTCAACGGGTTTGCTCTTTCTAAAAGATCTAAACCGAAACGCCGAGATGAGCGAGTACGAAAACTTCGCCCTGATGCTCTAGCACTCTGTTCAAGTAAGTCTTCCACACTTGGTATTTTTCTTTCTCCATTCTTTCATACTCAGAGGATTTTTACTAACTCTTGTTCTGCTGATTCTCTTTCAAGCGATCCAGCACGCCTACTCCTTCTCGATGCAAGCTTTTGAGGTGAGGGAGGAGTTGGCTGACAAAATCAAGGAGGTCGCTGCTCTACAAAAGTCCCTCAACAGGGCCAAGGACAAGATGAAGACCTTGGCAGATCAAGCCGTGGCAGTTGTAAAAGCTCAAGATGCGGCTGAGGAGAAAGCTGACGCTGCAGAGGCCATTGCCAAGGTCCTCATAGCTGAAAAGAAAGAGGCCGAGACAAAAATAGCCGAGGCCCAAAAGGAACTGCAAGATGACTTGGCCACAAAGGAGGCCGAGATCAAGGCCACCGATGAGAGGGCATATGCAGAGGGGGCGGCCGACGTCAAGGAGGACTACAAAAAACAAGTGAAGCAGGCATGCAACAAAGGTTTCTCCCTTGGTTGGATGGCTGCTCTAAAAAAGCTTAATGTCCCTGAGGACTCCCCCCCTCAAGAACGTCGATGTCCTACCCCTGCCATTCCCCCCTACTCCAAGCCAATCTGAAGATGATTCTGAGTCTGAGGAGGAAGCTTGGGTGAGGAAATCAAAGGAAGCTGCTGGGGCCAAGTCCCCTACTCCAAATGAGCAAGTCCTGGACTTGACTCAGGATGAGGAGGGTGAGGAGGTCTCCAAGGATGCTACTTCTGAGAAGGCAACATCGGACGTGCCTATCGCCGATAAGAGCCTCGACCAATCCCTTCAAGAAATAGATGCCGAGCTCGCGGCTGAGAAGGCCGCCGAGATGTCTTCTCAGCAGTCTTTCAAACTCCAGACCCAACCAACCGGAGGCGCTGAAGAGCCTTAGCTTGATGTTTCTATCCTTTGTACTTTTTTTTTTCTTCTTTCTTTGAAACAATGTAAGCTCTTTATGTGGCCGACATTCCATCTTTTGAATGTAAATACAATTTCTTCTTTTGAATGCTTGTATGTTTGTCTTCTCTTTACTGCTCTTGTATGACTCTTATACTTAGAATATTTTGGATATCTTCAATGTACACCCTAACTGTGTAATCTTCTCGGGGTGAAATACCTCGGTTGTACCCACCAACGGTTTTCATCGGCAAGTACATAAGTACTTATCTCAATACAACCTTGGCCTTAACTTGTAAATTTTTTCACAAATTTTAACAAGTGTTCAGTTCAACTTTAACTTGTAAATTTTTCTCAAATTTCAACAAGTGTTAAACATGATCTCGCTTTAACTTCAACTTGTAAATTTTTCTCAAATTTCAACAAGTGTTAAACATGATCTCGGTTTAACTTCAACTTCTAAATTTTTCTCAAATTTCAACAAGTGTTAAATATGATCTCGGTTTAACTTCAACTTGTAAATTTTTCTCAAATTTCAACAAGTGTTAAACTAATTTTAGCTTGTATATTCTACCTTTCCAGGAACCATTTTCCAACTCTCTGCACCCTAATATGAACTTAAGTTTCACTTGGGTTCTCATTATGCATGTATTCCAGAAACATCGTCAAGTATCGTATTAGTCACAAGTGTGAAAAAATCAAGCTAAAACTTTATTTATTACTTCGGCTAATGACAGAGAACAAGATAGTCTAATGGTAAAAAAATTTCAGATTGCAAGTATTCCAGAGCCTTGGCAACTCTTTGCCTTCACTATTTTCAAGCCGATATGCCCCACTGCCCAGTACCAAGGTGATTCTATAGGGTCCCTCCCAATTTGGGCCAAGCTTGCCCTCTCTGGGATCCTTCTTGTTGCCGACGAATTTTCTCAAGACGAGGTCACCGACTTGAAACTCCCTTGGGTTGACCTTCTTATTATAAGCCCTAGCAAGCTGCTGCTGGTATGCCGCCAGCTGAATTGCAACTTTCTCCCTTCTTTCTTCTAGCAGATCTAGATCTCGGGCTAAGAGTACATCATTAGTTCCATTCTCCACTACTTGGGTTCTGATTCCTGGGATATCGACCTCCAGCAGAATGACTACTTCTGTGCCATAAGCCATGGCGAATGGGGATTCCCCCGTTGATCTTCTCGACGTAGTCCGATATGCTCAGAGTACACTGGGCAACTCATCCACCCACTTTCCCTTTGCTGCTTGCAGCCTCTTCTTTATCCCGTCCAAGATAACTTTGTTGGACGCTTCTGCTTGTCCATTGCTTTGAGGAAAACTTGGGGTCGAAAAATAATTCTTGATTTTAAATTTTGCACAGAAACTCTTGATTAGCTTACTGTCAAATTGTGTTCCATTGTCTGCAACTATTGCTCTTGGGATCTCAAACTTGGTGATGATGTTCTTCCATATGAAGCTCTTCACATCCACGTCTCTTATCTTGGCAAGGGGTTCAGCTTTTATCTACTTGGTGAAGTAATCTGTTGCTACCAGTAGGTACTTCCTTTGCCCAGTTGCTTGGGGCAGTTTTCCAACAAGATCCATGCCCCATTGGGCAAACGGCCAAGGACTGGATACTGGGTTCAAGTTTGCTGCTGGTTGGTGTATCAGTGGTACAAACCTTTGGCACTTTTCACACTTCTTGACATAGGCTTCTGCATCTTTCTGCATGTAGGGCAACCAATATCCTTGGGTAATGGCCCTGTGAGCAAGTGATTTGCCCCCAGCATGGCTTCCACATATTCCTTCATGTATTTCGTACAAAAAATCTTCAACTTGTGAAGGGTGTACACACCTCAAAAGGGGTCCAGTGAAGGATCTTCTGTAGAGATGTCCCTCTGTTGTCAGATTGAATCTTGCCGATTTCAATCTGATCTTGTGTGCCTCTTTGTGATCACCTGGCAGTTTTCCTTCTTTCAGGAATGCTATTATTGCGTCCATCTAGCTTGGTCCCATGTCCACACACATTGCTTCATGCTCTGTGGTTAGTGGTTCGATGCTCGGGCCCGACAAGTAGTCAACCATTATCGTCCTTGCCTTTCCAGGTTGTATTGCACTAGCCAGGTTGGCCAGGGCATCGGCGTGACTGTTATCATCTCGGCTAATTTGCTATAGCTGGAAATTCTGAAATAGAGCCATCAATCTACCGACCTCCTTCACATAGGCTGACATCCTTTCGTCTCGGGCTGCGAACTCGCCTGTTGTCTGGTTGACTATAAGCTGAAAGTCACAGAAGACAATCACCTCATCTGCTTCTACTGCTACTGCCAGTTTCAGTCCTGCAATCAGTGCCTCATACTCTACTTCATTGTTTGAGGCCTTGAACCCCAAATGAATGGATTGTTCTAGTATCTGTCAATCTGGAGATATCAGTACTACTCCTGCCCCCGCTCTTTATCGGTTTGAACTCCCATCAACAAACAGTCGAAAGGAGTAAATGCTGCAGGGCCTGAGTTTTTCCTCCTTCCTTTGTTCCGTTGCCCTCGACTGGGCTCCTCTTTGCTCGCTTGGACATCGTTCACTTCGGCTCAACGGAGCCCGATGTACGATGGATTCTGGCGTGAACTCGGCCACGAAGTCGGCCAAAACTTGGCCTTTGATTGCTATTCTGGGTCTAAATTCCAGGTCATATTGGCCCAAGGCCACTGCCCATCTGGCTATTCTGCCTGTCAGATCTCCCTACTGCAACAGGGACTTCAAAGGGTGTTCAGTTAGCACCATAATTTTGTGGGCTTGAAAGTAATGGTTCAGCTTCTTTGAAGCCATTACTAAATCCAGTGCCAACTTCTCTAGGGGTAAATACTTGGTTTCTGCATCAGCCAAGGTTTTGCTTACATAGTAAACAGCCCTTTGTTCCCATTTTTCTTCTCGGACTACCACTGCACTTACCGCATATTCCGAAACTGCTAAGTACAGGACCAGCTCCTCTCCAGGTTCTGGATTTGAGAGAACTAGAGCCGTGGTTAAATACTTCTTTCAGTCGGCCAAGGCAGCCTCGCACTCCTCGTCCATAAGAAGTCTGTTGCTTTCTTCACTAGGCTAAAGAAAGGTTTGCACTTGTCTGAGCTTCTGCTTATGAACCTATTCAAGGCTGTAGCCCTTCCAGTTAGCATCTGCACCTGTTTTGCTGACATTGGGCTCTTCAACTCTAGGATGGCCTTGATCTGAGTTGGGCTGGCCTCCATGCCCCTTCTGGTCACCAGGTATCCCAAGAACTTACCAGATCCAACTCCAAATGCACACTTCGATGCATTGAGTCGGAGTCGATATGTTTTAAGGATATCAAAGATTGCTTTTAAGTCGGCCAGATGACCTTCAGGTTCCTTGGTCTTTACGACCATGTCATCGATGTAAACTTCTACTGTTCGGCCGATCAGGTGTCTGAACATCTTGGTTACTAATCTCTAGTAAGTTGCTCCTGCTTTTTTCAACCCAAAAGGCATCACTCTGTAGCAATACAGCCCTTTTAGGGTGATAAACGCAGTCTTCTCCTCATCTGGGGGATACATGGCTATCTGATTGTACCCCCTGTAGGCATCCAGGAAGCTCATCCTTCCATGCCCTGAAGTGGCATCCACCAGTTGGTCAATCTTGGGTAAAGGAAAACTGTCTTTGGGACAGGCCTTGTTTAGGCTGGTAAAGTCCACGCAGACCCTCAATTTACCATTCTTTTTCTTCACCACCACTGTATTCGATAGCCATGTCGGGTAATTTACCTCTCGAATGGCTCTGGCCTCCAGAAGTCTGTCTACTTCCTCTTCCACTGCCTCAACATGCATCATTGTCAGTCTTCTTGCCTGTTGGATTACAGGTTTGGCTGACCTGTCTACGTTCAGTTTATGGCAAGTGACCTCGGGGTCAATGCCTGGCATTTTGTAAGGCATCCAGGCAAACACTTCAATGTTTGCTCTCAAGAAAGTCTCCAGTTCTTTTTCCTCTTCTTTGGCTAAGCCTGAGCCGAGAAGGAAGAAGCGTTCTTCGTCTCCCTGCTGGACGAGGATTTTCTTTAGGGCTTCTTCACTCTTCTCGGTTGGCTCCTTGCCGACGTCCTCTAGGACCTCCACGTCCTCGTCTTCGATCTCTGCCCTTTCTGGTTCTCGTATGCTGCAGGTAGATTTCATTCCTGCCATGGAGCAGTTCTTTGCCTGTAGCTGATCCCCTCTGACCTCCTCTATCCTATGCTCTGTTGGGAACCGCAATAGCTGATGCAATGTTGAGGGAACAGCCCCCATTGCGTGCAACCATGGCCTCTCCAGGATAACATTGTAAGGGGAGGGTGTGTCGATTATGGTGAACTCTGTCTTTATCTTCTTGGTGCCAGCCTGCACTTCCAAGCTTGCTGCTCCCAGTGGCCATGTCGGCGTTCCATTGAACCCGACCATTGGGCCATTGGATTGCTCCATATCGTCTGGGTGAAGGCCAAGCTCCTTGTAACATCTGACATACATGATGTCACAAGAGCTGCTTTGGTCAATTAGGATGCGCTTCACTTGGCACTCCCCAACCTGGAGGGATACTACCAAGGCATCATTGTGCGGATGTTGTACCATCTCCAGGTCGGCTTCAGTAAAGGACACTACTGGTCCCTGGCACTCCTCGGCCCGATGTCTTTTCTCCTCGACCTGGTACACATGCTGTAAGTGCTTTACTTTCTGGGTCTCCCCCCGTATTTCGTTTTCGTTGACCTTCAAGTGAATTACATTAATTACCCAAGGTCCGCCTATCTGCGGTTGCTGTGCTGGGGGAGGTGGA
Organism: Camellia japonica; assembly: GCA_030407325.1. NCBI lineage: Eukaryota > Viridiplantae > Streptophyta > Magnoliopsida > Ericales > Theaceae > Camellia > Camellia japonica. Next base: position 85,549,392 of record JAPPVO010000036.1, read on the forward strand.
GCTGCTGGTGCCTGAGGCAGTCTTGCTTGCTCTTCCCTTGTCCTGGCCTCATCTACAAGGTCCCTCAGATGGCCTTGCCTTACCAGGTCTTCTAGGTGTGACTTCAGGGCTCTGCAACGCTGAGTCAGATGCCCATCTTTATTATGGTAAGCACAACGCTTACCAAGGCCTCTTCCCATAAACTCTCCTGGTACCCTTGCTGGTGCTCTGAAATAGGGTTGGGTTCGGATTTTATCCAGGACTTTGTGAATTGGGATTTGGAATACAGTTATGACTGCCTGTGCAGCCCTCAGTCTTATCTCTTGTTTGTTGGATTCGTTGTTACCTCGGACTCACTTCGGCAAGCTGTTTCCTTTCTCTTGCTTTGTCGCCTTAATTCCTGACGTGTCTTCCTCGGCTCTGACATATTTCTCAATTCTGGCCATGAGCTCCTCCATGCTTTTTGGCAATGTCTTTGCCAATGACTTTCGTAGTGCACAATCATCTTTTAGGCCATTCTTGAAAGATACGACCACCACCTCTTGGTTGCACTCGGGTATTCGGTTGAACACCTCATAATACCTCTTTGCATAGGCCCTAAGGCCTTCATCCTCACTGATTCTCAGAGCCATCAGGGTATTTACCCTTAATGGCTGTAGTTTGTTTGTTACGAACCTAGCCATGAACATCTCGACCAGGTCTTCACACTTCCTTTTGGCAATTTCTGAAACCAATCCGATGCAATTTCTCCGAAGGATGAGGGGAACACCTTGCAAAGCAACGGCTCATTCCCAGTGTACAATGCCATCGAGTTTAGGTATAAACCGACGTGAAAGTTGGGGTCCGACTTACCATTGTATATCTGGAATCTCGGCATACTGAATCTTTTCGAGGCCTCAAATTTGTCCAACTCCACCGAGAATGGTGTTCTCGGCTTAACAGGGGAAGTTACCTCGGCATTTTGTTGCTTCCTTTTGAGGTAATCTCTCAAGTCCTCTTTGGTCCGCCCAGGAGCTCGGCTATCTCCTGATTTCAGTCTTTTAGGTGCATTACTCTCAGCTTCATTGTGAGCCCTTTTTGACCTTTCTTCATTGGTTGCATCGAAGCACACCTCCTGCCTTTGAACATGCCGATGTTCTCTAGGGTCTGCTTCCTTGGTGCGGTGTGTCCTTTGAGATTCTGCCCTTCTCGACTCTCCCCGCCCGACCTCCCTTGAAGGCCGATGAGAGTGTTTTCCGCTCCTGGTGTGTTGGGGGGCTACAGGGATTGTTTTCTGCCCTCCCTTCCAGGTATTGGCCTCTGGAATCGGCGTGTCCTGCAGTGGGAACGGTGACTGCATGGCGTTGTTTTGTATCATGAAATTGACGACCGATTGCAGGTCTGCCAATTTGTTCGCCATCCCCTTCATCTCTTCATCCCTCCGTAGGCATCTGTCTTTCCATACCTGGAGGTTATCCTCGTTATAGTACCCGCTTTGGTCCGTTTTCTTTGGTACGTCGACTTCCTGGCCGACGTCCTTTCCTCCGTGATTCTTATCACGAGTATCTTCGTTGTAGTTGTCTTCTTCGACGTCAAGGTCAACAGGTCTCCCACTCTCAGTAGGAGTGTCATCCCCAATCTTCTCTTGCTGTCTTTCGTTGGCCATTTATTCTCTTTAAGTTCCCACAGACGGCGCCAAATTGTGTGAGTGAATTTCTGACCACACTGCCAACTCAGTATTCAGTTGGAGAGCACTGGCAGAATAGATGGCGCCTGAATGACCTGCAACAGAAAGAAGAGATTCCAGCGGTGGTTCGTCCACTCGGGGGCACTTCGATGATCAAGTCAGTTATCTCTCAAAGATAGATAAAGTGCTCAATTCACTGTTCAAAATATAAATTGCGTACCTTAGACCCATGGGGGTGCCTCTCTTTTATAGTTAACCCAATCTTAGTCCCAATAGAAGCCTAGCTTCAATGGACTTTAGCTCAATGCTTATCTTGGACTCTTCAATATAAACTCCCTAAGAGTTTTATCCTTATCTAGGCTGAGGTTCTTTCTTATTCTAGGACTCTTGTCCCTTATCCGCTTATCTCGGATTCCAATATCTTCGGAGATAACCTCGGCCTAGCCGAGATCACCTCGGTGTCACGACGAGGACACGTGGCACCTCGGCTGATACGTCGGCGTCACCTTGGCCATGTGCTGGTACTTAGAAAATATATCTCCACAAACCACAACTAGTTAATTTAAATAAATAAACATGCTTCAATAGCAACATGACATCCTTTTTAATTCATTCAATTACCCATTTTCAATTGAATCAAATAGTTAAACAATTCATTATGACATTTAACAAAGCATCAATACATTCTATACAGTCTTATGTGATGAATGCATATGCCATGTTATGCTTAAAATATTTCTCTCATCTTTTGAAAATCTTATGCACAATGCCAATTTGAAAACATATTAATCCAACAATTTCAATAAAATTCCAAGGTGGTAAATACGACTCAGGTAATCCCTAGGCTGGTGTCTGCAAGTAGACTATACAAGTACTACCAAAATTGTCATTTTTACCGGTATTAACCGGAAGGCTCGACACCTATCCGCGCAGGTTTCTGGTCTTTCACCATGGATACTCAGGCCAACTTAACCAATACCAACTACACCCCCTATCCGGACTTACCAACGTATTTACCAAAAACAAAACAATAGATCTTATTTCATAAAACATTGTCTCTTTTAAAATCATAACCTTCCAATGCAAGATTAAAAATCAATTTCAACAGTGGTTCGATAAAATGATAATGCAAAATGTACAATACTTCATATGATTCCATTTCCAATTTCCTCCACACAATTCTCCATTGTGATCAATTTCCATATCCCTATCAATGTAATATCATGATACAATCCCAAGAGACAATATAACAATGCCAATGTTCATGTATTTACCACATGTAAATCAACAACTTCTAACTTAGTCTTTTCAAGACAATTCACAATATTCTTTATATAAAACAAACTTCCAAAATCAAACATTTGCTTACCTTTCCAAAAATCTCCTCATTTAAATACCAATATGGCAATCCCCTACCATTTATCAAAACTAAAACTTCTAAGCAATAGGTTCATCAATAGCAATAACATATGACACCAAAGTGGGTTCAAGTTTTCATCGATTTCCAACTCACATACTTTATCAATGAAATGTAATTACAATCTTTTCAAAACTTATCCCCATTCCAAACATTAAATTGAATCAAATTCTCATTTTTCTCATGCAAGTGAAATCTCGAGATCTTCAAGTTTAATCATAATTCTCAATAAGCATAAGTGAATATTCTAACATTTAATCAATTATATCAAAATCTTCTCTTGACTATAAATATAACATATAACGTGAGTGTTCACTTTCCAATTATCAACATCAAAGGCATAAAATTAAACCAAGGAAAAATAAATAAATAAATAAAAGTTTTGATAACTCATTCTTGTTTTAATCCAATTCATCTATTTGCTCCAAACGAGCTAAAATCATATTTTTTTCTTTTATTGTCAAAATCCGCCCAAACAATTCGAATATCTCATATATGAATTTTAGTTATTATTATGATAACATAACTCAACTAGTAAAACTATGGATCAAATACTATATCACATCAACTTAATCTCGCTTAATTCCCCAAATCTCATTCTTGGTCAACATCATCACTTTTAATCTCATAATATTAAAAGTTAGGAATTTAAACCTAATAAAACCCCTTTAATTACGAAGGATTTTAAATATTAACCAAACTAATTTAGTTCATCAAATTAGTAAATCCATTAAGTACACCATCTTCCAAATTAATAACACCAAACATAAATTCACATGACTCATCGCTCAAAATACCTCCACATTTCATGCCTAGCCAATTTTTTCAAATCTCTACAAACCACAATTTCATAACTTTTCTAAAATTAATAAATTATCATTTACAAAACATTATGAATATCACACTTTTAGAATCTTAAACCCCAAAATCATTCTATAATCTCAACTTAACAATTCACACCATATTCATCAATATCAATTTATTTTTTTTCTCAAAAATAAATTCCAAAACTCAAAGACGAGATAAATATTTCAACATTATTTTCCCAAAATAAATTATCTAACCATAATATGAGGTAAATACAACTCATACAACTATTTATTTTCTTTTATTTTTGGATTTTTACCAAGTATTTCCAGCACAAGAAGATTTTTCCAAATCAATTTCAAAATAACAATATTCTTAACATTTCAACATAATTTCTCTTCTAAAATTACCAAGCAAAAATCTGAAAAATATATATATATATATATGCAATGCCTCCTATGAATATATATTTTCTCAAAATAACCCTAACATATTTTTAATGTAATAATATGAAGAAATTCCCTACCTCAAATATGAAGAAAAGCAATCCGAAAATAAAAACATCACCCGATTATGAATTTGAGAACACCATTGCGAAGATCACAACGAGCTCTCCAACTTTCATTTACAACACTTTTGCAAAATCTCACTCTAAAGACTCCCATTCAAGCTCAAAGATTGAGCTTCTATGGAATACAAGAGAGAAAAAGAGAGGAGGAGCCTCTGCTCAACGAAAATAAAAAAAGAATGAAGAAAGATGGAAGTAATGGAGATGAGGAAAAGAGCGAAAAGAAAGAGACAGCCCACATGGGCTCTGCCACAACGCACATCCCAACACACGTATTTCCCAAAATTTTATTTATTTTTGTATTATTCAACCCATTAACTAGTACAATATATATTGTAATAATATTTCAAAATTTTGAAACATAAATTATAAAATGATATAATTTTTCTCACTACAAAATATAATATTTTGTATACCTTAAAATATAATATTTTACTCACCACGAAATATACACCCATTTTATTCACTATAAAAATATATAATTTTTCACCATATGGTACACACCATAAAATCAACTATCAAATATTTATTATAATCCTATATAATAAATAATAACAACTCTCAATGTGGTTACTACCAATCACCTAATTAAAAAGGACCAAACAGTTAAACACGAGTCATAAACAAGTTCAAATTAAATTAAATCTAAGTCATGGGCCTCACCCATAAGTCAAACATGGTCCAATTATATACCAAAATAGACTAACAAATTTATCTCAAATCCTGGTCCGAACACCCAAAACTAAATTTCAAATTCTATTATAAATTAAACTGAATACCAATCAGTCTGTGAATTTTCATAAAATAAATACTTATCATTTAATTCTAAAATTTTTATTCAAAGTGCTAGACACATATGGGAACAACATATAAAATTTAATAATTTTCTGAGAACGGGAACTATTTTTAAAAAATACAAAATCGGACTGTTTTCGCACAGAATTTACACAACAATTAAATTCGAAAATTTGCTCAATTAAATTATGCACTGGCTATTTAAAAAAAAAATTTCTGGGTCATTACATTTGGGAGAACAAATACTGGAGCAAACTGATTCTGGGACATACATGCTGTATGAAAAGCATCCAGACAACCGAAAAAGACAAAGGAATGAAAATCCAACTTCCAATTGGACAAAAAGCATTATATTCGACCTACCCTATTGGAAAATGTTAAAGCTTCGACACAACCTTGATGTCATGCACATAGAGAAGAATATATGTGACAATCTGGTTGGGATACTATTAAGCATAGATGGCAAGAACAAGGACACGGATAAAACACTCTTGGATCTGGAGGACATGAAAATACGAAAGGAGTTACACCTGAAGAGACGTTCCAATGGCTCATTCGAGAGGCCTCCAACATTGTACACATTGTCCCCAGTAAAGAGACAAGGTTTTTGTGATTTTTTGAAATCGATTAAGTACCCTGATGGCTATGCAGCAAATATATCTAACTGTGTCACCGCTCATGAGGGAAAATTAGCTGGCCTCAAAAGTCATGACTGTCATGTCCTTCTACAATGACTACTTCCAATTGGGATGTGTGGATACCTTTCCAAGGACATTAGGACCACACTTTTTGAGTTGGGAGCTTTTTTCAAATAGTTGTGCTCAAAGACATTGAGAGTGATTGATTTGAAGAAACTGGAGGAACAAATTGTACTTATACTTTATAAGCTTGAGAAGATTTTTCCTCTTGCGTTTTTTGATGTCATGGTCCATTTGGAAATTCATTTGCCTCACGAGGCTATGCTTGGAGGGCTTGTGCAATATCGATGGAAGTATCCCATTGAGAGGTAATACCACGAGTCCCCTTTCATATGCATTTAAATATGGTACAAAATGTAAATATTGACTCTCAAATCATATTGCCATGTAGGATGCTTGGACTTCTGAAAGGATTTGTTAGCAATAAAGCTTGGCTAGAAGGTTCCATTGCAGAGGCTTACATTTCCAAAGAGTGTACAACGTTTTGTTCAATGTATTTGGACGGAGTTGAAACAGTGTTTAATCGGGAAAAAAGAAACTATGATGGAGGTGACAATGGCTCGGGGTTGGTAGTTTTCACTCAAAATGTTTGTCCATTTGGTCTACTTGCAAGGGCAATCGATGTGTCTCTAGCCGACCGCAAACTGGCTCATTGATTTGTCTTACACAACAGCTCAAAAGTAGAAGAATATCTAGAGTACGACTCGAACCTTTCAACGTACTATATGTGAGCTATATGCTTTTTTTTAGTAATCATTCTTCAAATTACTTATGAATTACATTGTATTAACTAGGGAACACAAGATGTTGTTGCAACAATAACATGGAAGTGCATGCGACATTGCCAAGAGACAATGCAAAGAATTTCCTACATGGCTCAAAGATCGCGTAAGCTAAAATTCCTTATAGTATAGTTTACACATGAAGTTAAGTTATGTCAAAAATAACATGACACTTTTTTTTTTTTATGTATATAAACCAATTACGAAACAAGAAGTCACCCAAAGCAACCGATGAGATGTGGGCATTAGCGAATGGTCCTAATGGTTTAGTGAGCACATATTTGGGATGCATTTGTAATGGCGTCCAATTCCATACTCTCGACCGTGACAACCGTCGTAAAAGTCAAAATAGTGGATTGGTAGTGGAAGGGGACCATAAAGGCCAATTGATAAAGTTCTACGGCTATATTTGCAAAGTTTGGGAAATGACATGTTTGTTTAGGCATCGTGTTGTTTTATTCCAATGTGAATGGTATAACAACAGTAGTAGCAGAACTTTGCGAGTCAAACCACATTTGACTACTATTGATGTAAGAAGTCGATGGCATAAAGATGACCCGTTTGTGTTACTAAGTCAAGTTCAACAAGTTTTCTACATTCATGATACGAAGTTAGGTGCCAATTGGAGAGTAGTAGAAAAGTTCCAACATCGAAGAATTTGGGATGTGCCAGAAACTGATGATGTGTTCCAACAAAATGAAAGCACTGATGTTGTACCAACTGAGGCTATGGACGACGATGTGGTTTTGCGTCGAGATGATATTGACACTGAAATTATTCCAATAGAAGTTTTGCAGTCTGATAACCGTGTACAACCCGAGGTTGTTATGGGTGATGACTTCATCTGTGATGATGAAGATGAACCAACAATTGAGGGTGACGATAAAGAAGAAGATGAGCTTGAAAATGATTTTGATACAGATATGGAGATAGAGTCTTGATGTAAGGGTTCTAAATTTGAATGTGTGTTCTTGGTAGTCCTTTTTATTTTGTTTTTTTTGTCCTTATTTCGCTGATGTAATGGGGAAAAGGATGAGACTTGTTCTTTATCTTTTATGTAATGCGATGAGACCTCATGTTTTTCATTTTCAAGATGTAGTTGTAATATTTTCTGCAATATTGAACCTCTTAAATTGATGAACCTCTTCATTTGAAATTTATGCTTGCCATTGAGTCACATATAACACCTGTAACGCCCAAATTTCCTATGCCCAAATGATAACACAACCATCATGGCTCCTTAAAGGAAAACATAAATAATTCTCCACACTTGCATTACATGATACAATTAGTTCCTCAATGCGATTATACGTTTAATCAAAAACCAAATAAATAAACATATAGATACCCCCGAGGGTTTCCAAGTTTCCAAGGCTTAGGCCTGGTTACGCAAAATGGTTATTCAAACCCACACAAATACAGCCCTTAGCTTACAAACAGAGTTACAGCAAAATGAGAGCCTTGTACTCTCAACACCTATTTCCTCGCCTTTAGTTAGGCGGAATCACCACATCTTTTCATGCACAAAAATCATGTAGGGTGAGCATAAAGCCCAGTAGGAAATCCTTAACAAAGTATATACATTTTATACAAGTCTCAAGAGATGAAATGCACATGTCATGCTATGCTCCTTTTTTTTAAGTAAATCACATTTTCATCTTTTGAAAACCATCATGCTCAATGATGTCATGCAATTTCAATTGTTCAAAACTTAACAATTTATTTCAAGGGCGGTAAATACGACTCTGGTAATCCCTAGGCTGGTGTCTGCAAGTAGACTATACAAGTATTACCAATTTGTCATTTTTATCAGTATTAACTGGAAGGCTCGACACCTGCAATCTGTCATTTTTACCAGTATTAGCTGGAAGGCTCGACACCTATCATCTACACCACATTTGAAGACTTACCACCGTATTTACCCCAAAACCATTCCATGAAAACTTGTTTCTCAACATTCTTTTCTCAATGCAAGTTTTCAAATCAACTTTCAAAATTTAATGTCATCCGAGAGAGTTAGTGACCTCATAGATAGTGAGTTATGGCATCAAACCGACATCGTTTTAGAGTCCAAAATAAGAACATTTTCCTCACATATGCCCAATGTTCCATACCTAAAGAGAGATTATTAGAGAAAATTAGGGAGTTGTTCACAGCCAGGCCACCAAATTATGTGAGGGTTGCACATGAATTACATGAGGACGGGCAACCACATCTCCATGCTCTTGTCCAATTTCCATTCCGTTTTCAGACCCAGAATGAACGGTTCTTCGACGTTACTCACGATCGAACTAATCGCCATTTCCATCCCAATGTTCAAGGGGCGGTCAACCATCAGAATGTGATGGAATATATCTCTAAACGAGGAGACTACACGGAATGGGGCGAATTCCGTGAGGGGGGCCGCTGCGCTAACCAGAATAACAAAGAAAATATATATCACGATGCACTTGCTGCCGGCACCAAGAACGAAGCACTGGCACTGGTAAGAAATGGCGATCCCAAATGTTTCTGGATCAATTATGACAAGTTGTCATCCAATTATGATCGGATTTCATTTAATCCGCCATTGCCGTATGTTCATCCATTTACAGACACAGTATGGGCCATCCCAGAAGATATACAGCAATGGGTTGATGACAACATAAAGGACGAGGCCCAAAGACCGCACAGGCCCAAGAGCATTATAATTGAAGGCCCATCTAGAATTGGGAAAACATGTTGGGCCCAGTCTTTGGGACCCCATAATTATTATTCTAGCCACATCGATCTGAGGGACCACAAGGATGATGCTTTCTACAACATAATCGATGATGTGGCCCCATAATTTTTGAAACACTGGCGGGAGTTTACTCGGGTATTTTTACTCTCCTTTTGCGCTCTAACTTTTGCCAAGGCCGCCCTTTGCGGGTTTTCAACCTTGCGAGCTCAGTTTTTATAATTTCAAATTTTCTGTGCTCTGAGTTTTGCCTAGGTCGCCCTTTCGGGTTTTCGGCCTAGCGAGCCTCTCAAGGGTAATATTTCTTCAACTTATCCATGTTGATCGGTTGGGAAAACTCTAAGCCATCTAGATCCATCAGAACCACAGCTCCACCAGACCAGATTGACTTGATGATGTAGGGACCAGTCCAATTAGGTCTGAACTTGCCCCTTGGGTCGTGGATGGGAGCTCGGTTATCTTTGAGCACCAAATCTCCTTCCTTCAAATTCCTGGACTTAACCTTCTTGTTAAAAGCCCGGGCGATTCTACGTTGATAACTTTGGACGTGGTACAGTGCTTTCAACCTTCTTTCATCGAAGAGCATGAGTTCCTCAAATCTGCTTTGTTGCCAGTCTGCCTCGGCTATTTGACACTCGGCCAATACTCGTAATGACGGAACCTCAATCTCAATAGGTAGAACGGCCTCCATCCCATAAACCAATGAGTACGGAGTCGCCCCAGTAGAAGTTCTGATTGAAGTCCTGTAGCCCACAGAGCAAACGGCAGCTTATCTGGCCAGTCCCGATAGGTTTCCACCATCTTTTGTAGTATGCGCTTGATATTCTTGTTGGCGGCTTCAACCGCTCCATTGGTTTGCGGCCGGTAGGTAGATGACTTATGAAAAGCCACATTGTATTTCTCTAACAGATCAATCACCTCCTTCTTGAAGTGGGAACCATTGTCTGAAATTATTTCGTTTGGGACCCCATAGCGACAGATGATGTTGTTTCTGATAAATTTTGCGACGTGCGAAGCCTTCAACACCGCATAAGATTGGGCCTCAACCCACTTTGTGAAATAATCTATCGCTACCAAGATGAACTCATGCCCATTCGACCCCTTTGGCGTAACTGCTCCGATTACATCAATTCCCCAGACTGAAAACGGCCATGGCGAAGTCATGTTGTACAGCTTTGTTGGCGGGATGTTCATACGATTTGCATGAATCTGACATTTGTGGCATCGCCGGACGAAACTGATACAATCCTCCTCCATGGTGGACCAGTAATAACCCTGTCTGAGGATCTTCCGTGCTAACATTACCCCGTTCATGTGCGCACCACATTCTCCCCCGTGGATGGCTTCCATCAGACGCTTTGACTCTTCGGCATCAACGCATAGTTTATGCATTCCCAGATGACCTCGTTTATACAGTTTACCCCCGCAGATGATGAACTGAACTGCCATTCTTCTGATTGCCCTCTTGTCTTTGGCATTTACCCCTGGCGGGTATGCTTCTTTCTCCAAGAAATTCCAGATGTCATAATACCAGGGGTGTTCGTCTTGAACTTCATCTATGACTGCGATCGACTCATAGGCAGGTACAAATTTCTGGTCGATGATGACTGGACGCATCCGGACTCCACACGGGATGTCTATCATAGAAGATAGAGTTGCTAAAGAATCCGCGAACCTGTTGTTCTCTCTTAGTAGATGAGTGAAACTTAGCTTCTCAAACCGAGGAATCAGCAAATCCAAGGTTTGGTGATACATCATCATCTTTTCCTCTTTTACTTTCCAGTCTCCTTTAGCTTGAGACACAACAAGGTTCGAGTCCCCAATGACGTCCAACCGTCTTGCCCCTAGTTCCAGGGCTGCTTCTAGACCGGCAATACATGCCTCGTATTCTGCTTCGTTGTTCGAGACTTTGAATTGGAGTTTGAAGGCTAGAGGGATACGGGAATTGTCGGGTGCTATCAGCAACACTCCTATCCCATACCCGTGTTGATTTGACGCTCCGTCAAAGTACATCGTCCAAGTTTCATCGTCGATGTGCAGAATTGATTCATCTGGGAACAGGTACTCAACTGCTTCATCCCCCTTAACCGGGTGGTCGGCAAGGAACTCTGCCACTGCTCTTCCTTTCACTGACTTGCGTGTCACGTACGTGAGATCAAATTCGGAGAGCAACAGCAACCAACGAGCTAGCCTACCCGTAAGTGCTGGTTTCTCGGAAAGATATTTGATGGGATCAAGTCGTGAAACCAGCATTACAGAGTGAGCTAACAGGTAGTGCCGCAGCTTCCTGGTAGCCCATACCAAAGCTAAGCAAGCCTTTTCCAACGGTGTATATCGGATCTCATACTCTAGCATTTTCTTGCTGAGATAGTAGATGGCTCTCTCCACCTTGCCTTCTGATTCTTGCGCAAGCATGCAGCCCATTGTAGTTTCAGTCACTGATAGATACAAAATCAACGGTTTCCCCGGTTCTGGCGGTGACAACACGGGCGGGTTCTGTAAATACTCTTTAATCTGTTCAAACGCAGCTTGACATCGGCCGTCCCATTGGAACTTCTTTCCTTTCTTCAGGAGACCAAAAAGTGGTTCAAAGTCAAGGTTAATTTTGAGATAAACCGTCTTATGAATTGCACTTTACCCAGAAAGCCTCGCATCTCCTTTTCAGTCCTTGGTGGTGGCATTTCTAAGATGGCCTTGATTTTGGAAGGATCGACCTCGATGCCTCTTTGTGTAATCAGAAACCCCAGCATTTTTCCCGCTGTAACACCAAATGTACATTTTTGAGGGTTTAGCCGCAACCGAAATTCCCTGATCCTTTGGAAAAACTTATGCAAGGCGGTGTAGTGGCCCTTTCTTTCCTTGGACTTGACAATCATGTCGTCCACATACACCTCAACCTCTTTGTGGATCATATCATGTAGTATTGTGGTCGCGGCCCGTTGATAAGTAGCTCCAGCGTTTTTCAACCCAAACGGCATTACCCAGTAGCAGTATGTCCCCCACGGGGTGGTGAATGCAGTCTTTTCCCGGTCTTCGGGTGCCATCACTATCTGGTTGTATCCTGAGAAACCATCCATGAATGAGAGCAATGCATGCCCTGCTGTGAAGTCTACCAACTCATCGATGTGCGGTAGGGGAAAGTCGTCCTTCGGACTAGCTTTGTTCAAATCCCTGAAGTCTACACACACCCGGATCCTGCCATCTTTCTTCGGCACCGGAACAATGTTGGCCAACCAAGTCGGATACTCTGATACCAGCAGGAAGCCTGCGTCGATTTGCTTGGTGACCTCTTCTTTAATCTTGAGAGCCCAATCCGGGCGGATCCTTCTGAGTTTCTGCTTGACAGGTCGGGCCTCGGGGTCAAGGGGGATCCGATGCTGTACAATCTCAGGATCGATTCCAGGCATGTCTTCGTAGGACCACGCGAAAACATCTTTGAAATCTTTTAATAAAGCGACTAAGCGCTCGTGTTCCTCAGAAGACAACGTGGACCCGATCTGGACCAGCCGCGGGTCCTCCTCAGTACCAATGTTCACGGTAATGATTTCATCCATTAATGGCTTAACAAATCTCTCTTGCTCTTGCTCAATTAAACGTTGTAAAACCGGAGGAACTTCGTCCTCGTCGTTTTCATCAAAGTTTTGAAAGTCTGAATTAATGCAATAAATCAAGAGCACAGAGAAATACTCGGAAACCACATTCACCTCATTCTCATTAAGTTCATCCAAATCGTCCAATTCTTCTGTTACAACAGACTCAAAAGAAAAGGAAAAAGATGACCTAGATAGGACTGTGGCATCCGGGTTAACACCCCCAGGAGTACCAGACTCAAACTCAGTCGAGCTGGAACCTGATTCCGACTCACAAGACTCGGTGGAATCAGATTCCGGCTCACTACCTGACCCGGTGCTGCTGGACAAAAATCCCTCCTCGTACTGCCAAGTGAGAGAGGGTGCGATTGATGCATCCAAGATAGCTGCTGGTTGGCTCGCAGCCGTTTCATCCCCAATCATGGAAACCACGAAGTTATCCCCCAAGCACTCTTGGTCGATCGGAGGATCAGAGAGGAGACATGCCAGTGCTACCCCCATTTCAAATTCTGTGCCCTCAGGATCCCCTGCTTTGCACTGCTCAGCCTCAGCTGGTGGGTCTGTCTGCTCTGTGGCAACGTCATCCCCGGATAGTTGTAAGTCAAAGAAGATCTCGAAGCCTGGGACGCGCTTCTTCTCCGCGTTTATCCACGGCTCTGGGAAGCCGCAAAATGGAAAATCCTCCCCCTCCCGGACGAAGCGTCCGTTCAGGATACCCTGAATGGGCCTGTGTATTAGGTCAAAAGGCTTCCCAGCCTGCTTCGCTCTGGCTCTGCCGGCCATTTCCTTTCCTTTCCTCACCCAGTCTTCTTTGGTGGGCAGATAACCCAGTCCAAAGGTATGCGGATTGTGTGGCACTTCGGCCAATGCTGCGACTCCTTTCCTGCCGCTCCTTCCTAATCCCATCCCGGGAATATGTTGTAGCTTGTTCATGAGGTAGACGGATTGAGCACTAACGTACACACCTTCATTCACAGCCATAATATTCTGTACTACCCGGGCCTCAGCCAAAGTGAATCCTGATAAGAAGACATCTTCTGTGCCATGCTCAATTTCCAGGACCGGCGTAGATACCTCCGGAGGCGGATGGATTGATGAGTTCCCGAATACAGTGGCTACTCCCTTTCCATAGGGGTATTTCACCATCTGATGTAGAGTGGAAGAGACTGCCTTTACTTGGTGCAGCCACGGCCGCCCCAAGAGTAAGTTGAAGGTTGCGGGAACGTCCAAGACATGAAATTCGATGTCGTGTTGTCCTGGACCAACCTTAGTTTGAATCTTGACAACCCCATCACTTCCCTACTCGTATTATCGTAAGCTTTGATCACCTGAGTTGTTGGTGTGAAGTCCGCGGGTTTCAACCCAACTGCATATGCTGTTCTGACTGGGCAGACATTGATGGCGGACCCGGTATCAACAAGTACCACCGGTATCCATTTATCTCTACACTCCACGGAGACGTAGAGAGGTTTGTTATGGTTCGTGCCCTCAGGTGGTAACTCCTTGTCTGAAAAGGTTAATGCCGGGGAACCTCCTCCCGGAAAAACCAGCCCAACCAGCTGCTCTGGCGTAGTGTCTATTGAGAGTTTGGCCTTGTCCATGGCAGATAGGACGGCCTGTCTGTGCACCCTTGATGCCATAAGCAGTCCCCAGATGGAGATGTCTGCTTGTATCTTCTTCAATTGCTTGAGCACAGCTTCTTCTTCTATCTGTTTCTCTCTCTGTTTTTCGACTTCTTTGTCTTTCCCAGATGCCTTAGGTTGATCCAAGTGTTGGGGCTTGAAATACCGCCCACTTCTGGTCATATGAGCAATCTCATCAATATACCAGGTATCATCTGGTTGGTTACATCCCCAGTCTTCATCCGTGTGGGCAAGACATAAGTCGTCGTCTTCCCACCACATTCCATCGGCAGCCGACAGACACCTGTCCGGCTCCGGTATAATCGTGCTCGCAGCACCTTCAGTCTTTATGCCCACAGCATTTTCTGTTTCTGTGCGCACAGCACTTTCGACCCCCACATGGGCCTTAGCCTTCCTGATTCTTTCAGAATCGTCAAACTTTTGTTGTTCCAACTGCGTCAGTACAGCTGGTTGTTCAATATTCCCTGTATTTGCTATCCCCAAATTCTGAGCGAAATTCTTAACGCCGGCGCTCTCCGGCGGTGGATTCTGACCCTCGGCCCTTTCGGCCATGATTGATACTCTCGCCCCTACCGGGCCTTGTTCTGATTGAAATTCTGCAACGTCTGGCTGATCATCTAACCACCCGACAACTTCTGCCGACTCCTCATAGTCGAACCAGTTGATTGCAGCATCCACTGATTCTTGGTCGTTGAAGAACTGGAAGTTGGCAAAGTCCTCTTCCACTGTTGTCAGATCATCTGCCCCTTGTTCAAGTCTGTCCTCCCGAATCATGCACAGCTCAGCTTTTTCTGGCAGCCCCACACTCAATTTAGACTGGCCTACTGATAAGATGTACTTGCTTGGATCATAGGCTCCTCCAGCATAATTCCCAGGCTATTCCATCCCAGACTCAACAATTCTGCTCTCCTCTGAAACCCGCCATGTTCCATCTTCGGTGGTCACCACCACTGGCTTAGATTGGGTTGTGGAGATGTCCATCATGCACAAGTCAGTGCAATCAGGAAGGATCACCTCCGGCTTGGGTAGGTGAGAGGGAGTAATATAGATACTAGGATCGTAAGACACGACCCCGGTTTGGATAAGGTTGACTCTTTTGGGAGGAGGGGCTTGGTTGTGTGGTGGGAGAGGATTTGTTGTGACGTTGGGTTTTTCGGGAGGTGAGATCACCTGCTTGTCGATAAGATCTTGGATCTCATGACGCAATCTGTAGCAACGGTCGGTGTCATGACCGTGCTGTTGGTGGTACGCACAGTACTTTGCTGGGTCATGAGAGGGAGGGAGTGGATTTGGCAATGGCCTTGGCTCTAAAGGTGACAGATGCTTTTTTCTGATTAACACCCCGAGAGCCTTGGACAAAGGCATGTATAGTGGAGTGAAAGTTCTTTGGCCCCGGGGCTGAAATCTCGAGGCTTGGTTACTGCTCTCGGATGTACTGGAAAAGGGTGTGGCCGCCGCGGGCCTTGGTTGGGAAGGGGGAGTGGTGGTGACCATACCGACCTCAGAAGTCCTTGTGTTTGCAGCGCCACTCGGGCCTGCGTTGTTATTGCGGTTGAATGTCCTTCGGGGCTGTTCCCGGTCCTGATCGATCAAACCTTGCTTCATTGCATCTTCGATCTGTACCCCCATTTCATGTAAATCTGAGAAAGTTGGAAAGGGGAGTACAATCATCCTCTGCATGAGTTTCGGTTGGAGATTGCGCACAATCATCCGAATTTGGTCTTTATCTGTTGGCCTCAAGGTCATCATCGATGCCTTGGCTCTCCACCGAGTTACAAAATCAGAGAAAGTCTCTTTTTGTTCCTGCCTCGTCGTTTCGAGATCACGGGTTGTGATCTCGATCTGTGTATTATACGAGTATTGCGCAACGAAGGCCTCAGCCATCTCATCCCAATTTCTCTTCACATCATCTTCTAACTTGGCATACCAGATGGCCGCCACCCCCGACAAAGTTCTGCCGAACAAGGAAAGCTTCTGCGGTCGGGTTAGGCCCATTGGCCTCAGGATGTCTGAAAATAGACGGAGATGGACAATAGGATCCCCGGACCCATCAAAACGGTCGATCTGTGGCATCTTGAATCTGTCTGGCAATGTTACGGCCACATCAGTGTACCCATCTTCGATGTCTGGGATGGCCTTCACCCCCTGCGATTTCTTGAAGAGTTTTTCCAGCTTACTCAGTTTCAGAGCTGTATGATCTATCTCGAACTCGAATGGAGAGTCCGGATGGTTGGGTGTAAGATTCTTGGATAGTTGAGGTAGAAGCGGGGGCGGAGCCAGCCCTGTTGGAAGGTTGGTATCCTCTTGGATATTTTGGACATTGGGTAGGGTGTTTTGAGTATTTGGGAGGGTATTCTGAGGATTTGGAGGATTCGGCAAGGTGTTCTGACCAGTAAGCGTCTGCTCGGGTAATGGAGCCGCTGGTGGAGGAGGAACCTGATGTGAAGCAGACGCTGCATTCTGCTGTTGCAGCCTAGTGATCAGCTCGGCCTACTGGGCCATGACTGCGGCTTGTTGTTTAGAAAATTCCGCTTGGCGGATAGCATCCTCTTGCATCTGCCTCATGCTCTCTTGCATCTGGCGCATCATCGCCTTTACCATTGAGGTATTCTGCTGTTCCATCTGGATGACCGGTAAATGTACTTCTATGGCAGACACAGAAATCTCAGCCTGGTTGTTCACTGTCAAAGTAGCCCTCTGTACTGGTAGTCCCTGCTCTGACACACTACGCCTCCTTGGCCTTCTTCTGGCAACTGGGGGTAGGGAGTGGAACACTGGATGTCCATCAACGAGATCCTCGGATCGGTTGAGTCGGCGACCTCGTGTCCAAAGTGCTTGGGGAGTATCTACTGGCTTGGAAGCAATCGTGCTAAAAACCTGCCCTAGCAAAAAGATAATAAAGCAAAAAGGAAATAAATAACCAGATAAACAGGCAGCATAACAGCTTAAGTTAAATACACACAACACACAGTCGGGCATACAACACGCAGTTGATAAGCTGAAAATACACTGTCCTCAATCACTGATCACTATTCCTGTATCACTGTTTCCCAAAACTGAATCCGATATCCGCAGACAACTGATTCTCAGATACTGACTGATGCCCGCAGGCCTAATGCCCAAACTCATACACTGATACATGCATTCCTGTAGAGACGCACTCTAAAGCACATAACAGATAAGTGAGAGCCAAAACACCCCTATGTTGGGGTAAGGGTTTCCCTGTCCTATTTCGTCAGGAGCTAGGGTTTCACTACGCACGCAGCGGTTTCAAACAACCTATAAACGGGTAAGCAACCTGTCTTAGTTTGGAATGGTCACTATGGATCCGAATATGCACTAGGTCGAATGGTCAAAAAGGGTACCCCGGTAAAACCGGGGTTTGTGTTCCCATGATGTCAGAGCCCAGAGCGGATCAGCCTTATGGACATGCCTTGTGTAGACATCCCATTTTGACCGGCCCCTAAGTCTTGGGCATATTATTTTGACCACCCTCACCAGAAAAATCAAATTGAAAATTTAATCCCGAAACTCACATTATTCTGGTCAAATTAAAATATTTTTATTTGAATTTATAATTTTATATAATTTTATATAATTTTGTGTGTGTTTGTACAAAGTTTTAGGTGTGTTTATATAAATTGGCATGTGATATTTTATAAATAAAAAAAATATGATAAAAACAAAAAATAGAAAAATATAATATAAAAAAAAGGGGGGAGATATGATCATATTTGTGTGGTGGATGGGATGATGATAACATAAAAACAAATGAAGAAAAGAAACGGGAGCCGTGGCTGGTGGTGGTGGAATCATGAATTGGGACAAGAGAATGAAAAGAAAAAAAAGACACAAATGGAGGTGGTGGAGAATATAATGATACAAAGAGGTGGGACAAGGGGATGAAAAGAAAAAGACACACTCAACACACATGACCCAAACACCCACACATACACTCACTGATAACACTCAATACACGGGGCAAGGCACAGACTGGCTACCTTTTTCTCTCTTTCGGCTATAACACCCACGAGGCACACACGGTTTAGGGAGGAGAGTTTTGGTTCAGCTGGGGCATGAGGAGGAGGGGAGCATGATCATCAAGACACCCCGCTGAAACACACAGACACAGACACCCGGGATAACACAGCAACACACACTATCTCTCTCTTCTCTCTCTCGGCTAACACACACCCAGTAGCCACAAGACCCATCACAGACTCACCCACACACACAGTCACACTCACGGAGACACGGGGGAGGACACACCCACTCTTTCTCTCTCGGCTTGGAGAGAAACTGAAGAACAAACACAAGGAGAGAGGGGGAAGAGACACACGGTTTAGAGAGAGAGAGGGAGGGAGAGAATCACACAGCCACACCACCCATCTCTCTCTCCCTCTCGGCAGACCACACACCCACAAACCCAGCTAACACACACATCCACCCAACACACCATACACCCACAGACCACACACACAGAGCATACCCAGTGCACAACACACACACACGGTAGGCACATCCATGATCCACGGCAGCAACACACACACACAGCATCACCTCCCCTCTCTCGGCATACCACACCCAGCATCACCAGCCACACCTACACACCACCAACTTCATAGACATCACAGTCCACACACGGCAAGGGGGACTCTCGCATGCACACACACACAGCATGCACACACACACACACACACACACTTCTCTTATTCTGTCGTAAGTCTATTTTGCCTTCAGGGTAGCAGGGGATGTCTGGGTCTGTTTCATAAAATCAGTCCACTATTTCACCATTGGAAGAGGAGAGGAAGCCAACCATTCAAACACACACAGCCATACACTCATCACCAAACCCAGCAACACACACGAGCTCTCTCTTCCTCCCAGACAGTCCCACACACAAAGCTTGAGACACAGACATGAGGCACACACACACAGCTCACATGCACACAAGGATGACATACACGGCTTGAGGGACACACGGGAGAGGGAGGAGAGACCCACATGCACACAAGCACAACTCTCTCTCTCTCGGCAGATTCACACAGACACATGCATGAGGCACCACACCACCACACACATCACAGACTCAAGACTTTCATGCACATGATACACCCATATGCACACCCATACACAAGGACAGCTCTCTCTCTCTCTAAATTGAAGATACACGGGTGAGGGAATGGGAGAAGGGGGAGAACAAAGATACAAGAGGCACATGCATGGGGGACTCTCTCTCTCTATGAACTCTCTCTCTCTCTCCTTCCATACGGACGAGAGCACCAACACAAAAGGGGAGAGACCATGCACGCAACACACACCCAGCAACACACACGGATCACACTCACCCACTTCTCTCTCACTCACGGCAAGACACCACAATAGAGAGAGGCCACCAACTTTTCTCTCTCTAGAGGTACAACTCCGAGGTTCTAAAGAGGAGATAGTCACTCTTTCTCTCTCTACACTCTCAGGAAATTTGCACATCATCCAATAGTGATTTCCCAATAAGCCATGCTAGTCAGATTTCAAATTCGTTCCTTAGTTTGCCGCTTGAATCTAGAAAATGTGAATCATGCGACGTTGCGGAACCCGAGACATGCGAAAAGAAGTGACATGTCAGGTCTTCACCCATTGGCTCTAACCGAACTAATTGATCGTTGGCTTGTTCATTTACGACCAAGGTATTATTGGGCTCGGTATCTTCATCTTCATCATCTGAACCTTGGAGAAACTGTTGTTGAACGGATGCAGCGTACTCCGCCAGTGAGCTCGGTATGAAGTATTGAGGAGAATTGTATACCTCGGTCTCAGGCTCACAACCACGGCCTGGGCCAGCAGCATGCCATGCCACGGCCTTGGCCAGCAGCATGCCATGCCACAGCCTTGGCCAGCAGCATGCCATGCCCGACCTTGGCAAGCATGTCATGCCACGGCCTCGGCCAGTAGCATGCCATCCAGCCCCGTTGGAAGGTTGGTGTCCTCTTGGATATTTTGGATATTGGGTAGGGTGTTCTGGGTGTTCGGGAGGGTATTCTGAGGGTTTGGCAGGGTATTCTGAGGGTTTGGCAGGGTATTCTGACCCATAGGTGCCTGCTCGGGTAGTGGAGCCGCTGGTGGAGGAGGGACCTGATGTGAAGCAGTAGACTTCCAAGCTTGATCCTTGGTGTTTGAGCCGTTAGATTCGTGATTTGAGGTTAGAATCTTAACCTACTCTTGTTGTTCTTATTGATCATCTAGCTGCATTGCACGATCGAATCTGTTCTGCAGGCTTTTGGAGTG
The DNA here is from genome assembly GCA_030407325.1 of Camellia japonica. Classification (NCBI taxonomy): domain Eukaryota; kingdom Viridiplantae; phylum Streptophyta; class Magnoliopsida; order Ericales; family Theaceae; genus Camellia; species Camellia japonica. Next base: position 85,570,338 of record JAPPVO010000036.1, read on the forward strand.
CTCAGTCTGGCTGAGGCTTTTGAAGTGCTCGGTCTGGCCGAGGCGAGCCTCGCTCATATCAGTCAGCAGCAGCGGGTTGTACATCACTTTTCATCATCTCTTTTCATCGAAACCCTAGATCCGACTGCCTCTCTCTCTAAACTCCCACTATTTTGTGCAGTTGACACTCGCGCTATTTTGCGCGTCGCACTGTTTTGTGTAGTTTATCACTCGCGCTATTTTGCGCGTCGCACTATTTTGTGCAGTTTATCACTCGCGCTATTTTGCGCGTCGCACTGTTTTGAAGTTGTTTATTTTTATTTTGAGTGTTTTGTGAGATTTTATTTTATTTTATTACTCTCTCCTCTCTCTCATTCGGATCTGTAATAATTCAAGTATTGTAATAATTCCCCATCCCGCTTCTTTCTATCCCATTCTTTTATCGCTTTCCCTAACTGTGTGTATGTATATATCTGACATGCCATGCATATCCATGCTTTACATTTATGTCTCATGCATTAAGATTCGGCTACATTTACATGTGTGGATTTAATCAATTCTTCTGTGATTCTATGCGCTACCTCATGTTATTGAGATGATTCACATGACATATCTTAGAAGCCGAATCTTTAGTTGCATCTCATGAGTGAATTGCATTAGGATTCCTGTATATAAGATCATGCATATTTTACTAACTTTTGTTTTGTAGTTGTTCGAGGGACGTCGGTAAATCTGTAAGTTTTTATGCTTTAGCATCCCATTTGTGTGTGATTTTCTTATTATGTTTAGCATCCTACCATGTGGCTACTTGCTTAAGTGATATAACTGTATGAATGCCTGTGGATGAAGGCTTGTTGTTTGAATTGGAATAATTCAATAAATGTACGTTTTAAGCCCACTTTGTCAAGTGGCAAATTCAAACCCTTTTCGGAAAACAAACATGAAATTGAATTGTTCCAATTTGAGCAAACTAGTCTATACTTGTATGCTTCACATAGTAAATTTTAGGATTTACTAAAATAATCAGAACATAAACATATAAGGAAAATAAAAGTCATATCATGGTTTAGTAGAGGCCGATCTTTTGATCGGGTGAGTGGGGGTGCTCATTATTGACCTTCCCCTCTCATACCTAAGGTTCCGAGCCAAGCATCCTTGGTTACGACGAACAGTGGCCTTTGGCACCGAGTCATGGGTTTCATAATTTCCCAAAATATTAGGTGGCGACTCTGAGATCTGATGACGCAGTCCATTTTTGACAAAATTGCAATAAAATGGATTTTCAATAAAAGTTGCCAAATCTGGACTCTCATCTACGTTTCACATTGCACTCGTGAAACTTGAGATCAAAGAGATCTCGGGAGTCCGAACTGTTTAACGCGCGTGGGTACCCCCCGGGCATGTTACAGTTTCTGGCGACTCCACTGGGGATTTATGAAACCTTGACTCGAACTCCATGATATGACTTTTATTTTCAATTATATGTTTATTGCATTGCATGCATTGGTGCACTTAAAGTTCCTGTGTTGCCCAGATGTTGGTGGGAACACAGACAAGCTTTTTGTGACACTACACCTATTTTTACGATACTTTAGAGGCCTTGTGTTATAACCTTTTAAGATCTGTCAAAACGGTAGCTCTGCTACGTAGCTCTGCTATCTAGCTTTGCTATCTAAAGGTTCTCAGACTCCGAAGAGAGGCTATTTGACTCTTCTGATTTCCTGGGATCTTTATTGGTTATGACCCAAAGGACTCTTTGGTAACGTCACCTTGACTTTAACCCCTAGGGTAGAGCTAACCTTGTACATATAGTGAGCTATAGTACCTTTCAAACTTAGGACAGGATGCTCTCCTATTTCTAGGATGTGTGATACCACTTGTCTGAATAGTGAAACCCTAAATCATTTCAAGCTAGGACAAGATAACCCTACCCTCCATAGGGGTGTTTGTTCTCTTTCCTACTATGTGTTATGTGCAATGTATTGGATCTATACAGGAGTTCTCAAATTCAAGTGAGTGGTTCAGGCATTTCAATTTGTGGGGTTCAGTGTGTTTTTAGTGAGGGCATAATGGGAAGTTCCATTTTGTTTCTGTAATTGGGGAGTGACCACCTGTTGATTGCACGAGCTTTATTTTGAATGTTGTGGCTGGCCCACACTTTGACTGGCAATTTGAGAATGGTGTTATTCTGAATTCTGAATTGAGTACTGAGTCTAAGTTTGATTCCACCAAGTTTGTAGAGTTGGGATCAGACTCGAGTCATTCTAGTGAGTCAGAGTCTGTTGATTTCGAGAGTGCTAACCCTGACATTTCTGTCTTGTCTAGGTCTTCTTTGTCATTTTCTTTTGAGTCTGTGTCATTGCTGAGTCTAGTCTCTTTTCAATAAACAGAAAAATAAAAAAACAAAATGCCATAGAGTCTACCTACTTCTCTGTGCCTTTAAATCATTGCATTGACCAAAGTTTTTCAAAACTTTTTCCAAAACTCTGATAAAAACGAAGAGGAAGAATTTCCTCGGGATTTGTAAATTTTGATCAACTGAGAGGAAGAGAGGTGTGCTAAGCCTTTGATGAATAAAATCATTTTTGTTAATGTGGGTACTGAGAAGGATCCTGGCTTGGTCCAAATTGGTTCTATCTTGTCTTCGTAAGAGTACGAGTGATTAGTCACTTTGTGAAAAGATTTCAAAAACTGTTTTTGCGTGGTCCTACGAAAACATGCCTGGAATTGATTATACAGCATAGGGTCCCTCTTGACTCGTGGTCCAACCTCCTTAGCTCCTTAGCTTTCAAACCGTGATTTGAAGTCTCCCATGGTCAATCAAAGTGTAAGGCTTGCATAGCCGAATTGGAAATAGCCCTTGAACTAGGGGCCATGATGTGATTCAAAGGAAGACAACCCTTAAACTAGGGGCAATAAAGGTCGAATATGATTCAAATGGAAACATCCCTTGAACTAGGGGCAATGATGTGATTCAAATGGAGACAGCCCTTTAACTAGGGGCAAGAAGGTTGAATATGATTTAGAATGGAGATAGCCCTTGAACTAGGGGCAATGATGTGATCCAAATGGAAACAGCCCTTGAGCTAGGGGCCATGATATGATTCAAATGAAGGCAGCCAGGGGCAATAAGGTCGAATGTGATTCAGATTTGAAACAGCCCTTGAACTAGGGGCAAAAATGTGAGGCTTGCATAGCTGAAATGGAGGTAGCCCTTGAACTAGGGGCAATAAAGTATCACCCTTGAGGGGCTCGCTGGGCCGAAAACCCGGAAGGGCGACCCAGGCAAAAGTTAGAGCATAAAAAAAAAAGGAAAAGAAAAAAAGAAAAATGAAAAGCTCGCAAGGTTGAAAACCCGAAAGGGCGGCTTTGGCAAAAGTTAGAGCGCAAAAGGAGAGTGTCAATACCCGAGTGAACCTTAGCCAAAACTATGTAGAGCCTGTGATTCAGATTGGAAACAACCCTTGGACTAGGGGCAAGAAGGTCAGATGTGATTTAGATTTGAAGCAGCCCTTGAACTAGGGGCAAAAGGTTGGATGTGATCAAAGAGTTAAAATTGAATCGTTTTCCAATGAAGACCGCCAAGAAAGGCCAAACCCAGAATTTGAGAGAATGAATTTTATTATTGAAGGACAGTCGAGTTCCTATCCACTACACTAGGGGCAACACTAGGGGCAAATTCGGACCCAATTAGCCTAGTCCCTACATCATCATATCTACTGGTCAAGTGTAGTAGTTGTTCTCATAGTTGGCTTAGAGATTCCCCAATCAACATGGACCAGTTAAAATGAAAGTAACCCTTGAGAGGCTCGCTGGGTTGAAAACTCGGAAGACCTAGGCAAAAGTTAGAGCAGAAACAAAAAAAAAAATAGAAACTCAAAAGAAATAAAAAAAATAAAATGAACAAAATGAAAAACAAATGAAAAACAAAAATAAAAAAAAAATGATAAAAAGCTCGCAAGGTTGAAAACCCGAAAGGGCGACTTTGGCAAAAGTTAGAGCGTAAAAGGAGAGTGTCAATACCCGAGTGACCCTCAGCCGGAACTACGATGGCCTGATTCCTATCTTTGGGATACGTAGGTAGCTTCATCTTGAAGTTCGGCCCTAATAATTTTTCAACTCATTCATCTTGTCCATGTTTGCTTGGTGTGTCTTTAGTCGACTTGGTTGTCCTATCCGCGTTTGATTGGTGTATCTTCATTCTGCTCGGTTCAATTGCTTCGATTCAACTTGGTTCGGTTCGGTTTGGCGGTTCGGTTCGGTCCAGTTCTGCTCGGCTCCATTCGGTTCGGATTGGCTTGGTTCATATATCACCTTTGATCATCTGGTTTGGGACTATGTACCCCAATGATTGATTCCATGTTAGTTAAGTAGTGGCCATTTGCAAAAATAGGTTTTGATTAATTTGAATGAAGCTGACTAATTTTTCTCGAAAATTGTTCCATTTTTGCAAAACTGGGACCATTCTTTGGATTTGAAAAGGGAAAAATTTCAGTGCTCACAGTTTAGCTTACATGATTTGAAACAGAAAATGGAATAAGTACGCTAATCTAACTCTCATGTTGATCAAAACATTTTTACAAAAAAAAATCAAGAAGAAAAAATCAAGGCAATGAATTAGGGGCATAGTTGAGTTAGAGATTCTGTCTTCTCCCCCGCTCGAGTCAACTCGTCAGTGTATATAAGTGTGTATTCATACCAGTCAGTGTATATGAGTGTGTCCTCATATGAGCGTATATTCGTACCAGTCAGTGTATTTATACCAACCAGGGTATTCATACCAGTCCATGTATGTCAGTGTGTATTCATACCAGTTAGTATATTTATATCAGTCGGTGTATTTATACCAGTCAGTGTATAGAAGTGTGTTTGGATTAGTTTGGCTTCGTTTTTCTCACGTTGAGTCAGTTTTATTTTTATTCAAGTCAGTATGGATCAATGGCCAATTCAGAGTTCAAATTCAATCATTATCAAATTCAAACAAAATTGTTTTCAAAATCAGAGTGATGTGCCAGTCACACCATTGATGTACAAAAACTAAACTGATTTTATTACAGTCAGGAGAGGACATCCTCGATTACAGAGACTCCAAATACAAAAAAAAAAAAAAAAGAAAAGACAGAAAAAAAGAAAACCAGAAATACAAGAAAAAAAAAAAAAAAAAAGGGGAAGGATCTTCTTCTTCTTCACCGGTGCCGACCACAGGCCAACTTCACTTACTCGGCTCTTCCGTCGCCGAGCTCTTCCGCTTTTTGTCGCTCTTCGAAGGCCCTTCTCCAGTGCTTCCGCCAAGAACGACCACAGTGTTTCCGCCAACAGAGTCGGCTCCCCGCCGACCATCAAAAGCGAGGTACGAAGATTGCCCAAATCGGGCCATAGAGGTGGAGTGCCTTTTCAGCTCCTTGTTTTCAGCCTTCAGCTCCTTATTTTTAGTCTTCAAGGCACAAATCTCTGCCCGTGCATCTCTGTACATGCACTGGAGTAGAGACAGTTGGGCATTGACCTGGTACACCTCACACGCCTTGTTTTGCAGACGGTGAGACAAATTAGTGACCGCGGCCACTGTTTCCATACACGACTTCAGCGTAAGGTGGTTAGCATCAATATCAGTTTGAGCAGCCATCACCTGCTCAACTGTTAGGGTGGGAAGGCTGGGATAAGTGAGAGCAGGGGCAGTTGGCCCAGAGGAGCTCGACGGATCATTAAGATCCGGAAACAGAGAGAGAGGGCGAGACGAAGCCATGTATGGGAAGAAAGAGGAAAGAAGGCAGTCACAGAAGAGTGGCAGAAAATAAAAAAATAAAAAAAAAAAGGGGAAGAAGGCGGAGGAAGACAGAAGAGAAAAAGAAGAAGGAGGAAAACGATGGAAGAGCGATAATGGAGAAGGGAAAGAAGAAGAGAACGGTTAAGAAGAAGGAGGACGATACTGAAGAGAAGAAGAAGACAAGAGAGAAAGACAAAGAGAGGGAGAGGGTCGAGGTGAGCGTCGATCGAGGGGGCTGCTTTTGTCGGCCATCGACGCAAAAGCTGGGCCTCGTGTCAAACGCGTGTATCAAAAGAAGAGAGAGACGCAGGAGAGTTGTGTATGCATATAGGTATATATATTGTATAGCTATGTAATATAGGTATTGTTTGAACATTTTGGTCATATGAGTGGCTTGGGTTCAGTGGTTTGGCCCTAATGGGTTCAGGGTTTGGAAAGGCTGAGCCCGAGGTCAGGGGTTCGAACCCCACATTGAGTGTTTCTTTTGTTTTGTTTTCATTTTCTGTATAAATATATCTTATATATTTGTTTGAACATTTGAGTCACAGGTGTGGCTTGGGTTCAGTGGTTTGGCCTAGTGAGTCCGAGGTCAGGGGTTCGAACCCCACATTCTTTGTTTTGTTTTGGTTTTGATGTATATATGTTTTGTCCACCTGTATATATATATATATATATATTTGTTTGGATTGTTTCTGTCACACGAGTGGCTTGAGTTCAATGGTTAGGCCCAATGGTTGAAGAGTGAGAGGCTGAGCCTGAGGTCAGGGGTTCGAACCCCACATTGAATGTTTCTTTTTGGTTTGTTTTGGTTTTATGTATATATATGTCTTGTATAGTATATATATATATATATTTGTTTGTATATTTTGTCACAAGAGTGACGCGGCTTAGTAGTTAAGGACTCGGAGGCCGAGCTTGAGGTCAGGGGTTCGAAACCCTGCATTCCATGTCCATCCATTTTGTGATTTTCCTTCTTTTTTGTGTGTTTTGCGTACGTGTGCTGACGTCGGCAAACGGAATATGCCTTCTCAGTAATGGCATCTTCCCACTAACGGCAGCCAAACAGAACATTCCCCACCTGTGTATATCTCCGTATATATATCTGTGTATATATCCGTATATGTTTGTGTATAGGTCCGTATATGTCTGTGTCGTATATACCTGTATATATATTGTATATGTTTGTGTATATATCTATATATATTTGTGTGTCGTATGTACCGTATATATTTGTGTATATATCTGTATATATCTGTCTGTATGTTGTCTGTATATGTACATATATGTGTGTATTTATATGTAAATATTTGTGTATTATCCTGCCTGTGTTTGCAATGAGTTCCTAGGAGACCAACTGCGACGGTGAAAACTAGAGTTCGAATGGCCGAGGCCTAGAACGCAAAAGGTTTGGAATTTCTGAGACTAAAGCCTGGTTTAAATACCCAGGGGTGTATCCCCGGTTTGAAATCTGTATGGTAGCCCCATAAGTTGAGCTAGCTTGTATGCGCCTCAACTCTGGATACTAAACCAACCTAGTCTGTCACCCCGTTGGAGAATAGGGAAAGTTGTGAATATGATCAGGAAGTAAAGTGGCATCCGTGGCCATTCAATCGGTTAAAAAAAAAAAAAAAAAAAAAAAAAAAAAAAAAAAAAAAAAACAGCAAGTGCGCTTGTTGTTCTTTTTCTGGTCTAGGAGACCTTAAATCCTCTGAAGGTGCAATTCCTTTGGTGTTTGTCGTGCCCAAACGACTTCAATGGTCTAGGAGACCTTAAATCATTTGAAGGTGCAATTCCTTTGGTGTTTGTCGTGCCCGAACGACTTTGGGTGGTCTGGTATAGCCACCTGCCTGTGATTACAATGAGTTCCTAGGAGACCAACTGCGACGGTGGAAACTAGAGTTTGAATGGCGATGCCTAGAACGCAAAAGGTTCGGGATTTCCGAGACTAAAGTCTGGTTTAAATACCCAGAGGTGCATCCAGGGGTGCATTCTCGGCTTGAAATCTGTATGGTAGCCCCATAGGTTGAGGTAGCTTGTATGCGCCTCAACTCTGGAAACTGAACCAACCTAGTCTGTCACCCCGTTGGAGAATAGGGAAAGTTGTAAATATGATCAGAAAAGCGGCATCCATGGCCACCCAAATCGGTTAACAACAGCAGGTGCACCTGTCTGTTCACACCACCCAAATCAGTTAAAAACATCAGGTGCGCCTGTTGTTTACACCATCTTTCCTCCTTTCGCGTGACACGTGTTAGGATGGTGATTTCTCTTGGTTGAGGTCTTCCCTCTCTTGCATGATCATAAGGTTGTCAAAAATAACCGGCTTCGCGTAAGGCGTATAAGTCCAATTACAAACCGGCTTCGCGTAAGGCGTATAAGTCCAATTTTCAAACCGGCTTCGCGTAAGGCGTATAAGTCCAATTTCAAACCGGCTTCGCGTAAGGCGTATAAGTCCAATTACAAACCGGCTTCGCGTAAGGCGTATAAGTCCAATTTTCAAACCGGCTTCGCGTAAGGCGTATAAGTCCAATTTCACACCGGCTTCGCGTAAGGCGTATAAGTCCACTTACAAACCGGCTTCGCGTCAGGCGTATAAGTCCAATTTTCAAACCGGCTTCGCGTCAGGCGTATAAGTCCAATTTTCAAACCGGCTTCGCGTCAGGCGTATAAGTCCAACTTTCAAACCGGCTTCGCGTCAGGCGTATAAGTCTAACTTACAAACTGGCTTCGCGTCAGGCATATAAGTCCAACTTTCAAACCGGCTTCGCGTCAGGCGTATAAGTCCAACTTTCAAACCGGCTTCGCGTCAGGCGTATAAGTCCAACTTTCAAACCGGCTTCGCGTCAGGCGTATAAGTCCACTTACAAACCGGCTTCGCGTCAGGCGTATAAGTCCACCTTACAAACCGGCTTCGCGTCAGGCGTATAAGTCCACTTACAAACCGGCTTCGCGTCAGGCGTATAAGTCCAACTTTCAAACTGACTTCGCGTCAGGCGTATAAGTCCACTTACAAACCGGCTTCGCGTCAGGCGTATAAGTCCACTTTTCAAACCGGCTTCGCGTAAGGCGTATAAGTCCAATTTCAAACCGGCTTCGCGTAAGGCGTATAAGTCCACTTACAAACCGGCTTCGCGTCAGGCGTATAAGTCCAATTTTCAAACCGGCTTCGCGTCAGGCGTATAAGTCCAATTTTCAAACCGGCTTCGCGTCAGGCGTATAAGTCCAACTTTCAAACCGGCTTCGCGTCAGGCGTATAAGTCCAACTTACAAAATGGCTTCACGTCAGGCGTATAAGTCCAACTTTCAAACCGGCTTCGCGTCAGGCGCGTCAGGCGTATAAGTCCAACTTTCAAACCGGCTTCGCGTCAGGCGTATAAGTCCAACTTTCAAACCGGCTTCGCGTCAGGCGTATAAGTCCACTTACAAACCGGCTTCGCGTCAGGCGTATAAGTCCACCTTACAAACCGGCTTCGCGTCAGGCGTATAAGTCCACTTACAAACCGGCTTCGCGTAAGGCGTATAAGTCCACTTACAAACCGGCTTCGCGTAAGGCGTATAAGTCCACTTTTCAAACCGGCTTCGCGTAAGGCGTATAAGTCCAATTTCAAACCGGCTTCGCGTAAGGCGTATAAGTCCACTTACAAACCGGCTTCGCGTCAGGCGTATAAGTCCAATTTTCAAACCGGCTTCGCGTCAGGCGTATAAGTCCAATTTTCAAACCGGCTTCGCGTCAGGCGTATAAGTCCAACTTTCAAACCGGCTTCGTGTCAGGCGTATAAGTCCAACTTACAAACTGGCTTCGCGTCAGGCGTATAAGTCCAACTTTCAAACCGGCTTCGCGTCAGGCGTATAAGTCCAACTTACAAACCGGCTTCGCGTCAGGCGTATAAGTCCACTTACAAACCGGCTTCGCGTTAGGCATATAAATATAAGTCCAACTTTCAAACCGGCTTCGCGTCAGGCGTATAAGTCCACTTACAAACCGGCTTCGCGTCAGGCGTATAAGTCCACTTACAAACCGGCTTCGCGTCAGCCGTATAAGTCCAACTTTCAAACCGGCTTCGCGTCAGGCGTATAAGTCCACTTATAAACCGGCTTCGCGTCAGGCGTATAAGTCCAACTTTCAAACCGGCTTCGCGTCAGGCGTATAAGTCCACTTACAAACTGGCTTCGCGTCAGGCGTATAAGTCCACTTACAAACCGGCTTTGCGTCAGGCGTATAAGTCCAACTTTCAAACCGGCTTCGCGTCAGGCATAGAAGTCCACTTACAAACCGGCTTCGCGTCAGGCGTATAAGTCCAACTTTCAAACCGGCTTCGCGTCAGGCGTATAAGTCCACTTACAAACCGGCTTCGCGTCAGGCGTATAAGTCCACTTACAAACCGGCTTCGCGTCAGGCGTATAAGTCCAACTTTCAAACCGGCTTCGCGTTAGGCGTATAAGTCCACTTACAAACCGGCTTCGCGTCAGGCGTATAAGTCCAACTTTCAAACCGGCTTCGCGTCAGGGTATAAGTCCACTTACAAACCGGCTTCGCGTCAGGCGTATAAGTCCAACTTTCAAACCGGCTTCGCGTCAGGCGTATAAGTCCACTTACAAACCGGCTTCGCGTCAGGCGTATAAGTCCACTTACAAACCGGCTTCGCGTCAGGCGTATAAGTCCACTTTCAAACCGGCTTCGCGTAAGGCGTATAAGTCCAACTTTCAAACCGGCTTCGCGTAGCGTATAAGTCCAATTTCAAAACCTTCTTGCATATCATTTGCATCTTGCCCCTGAACTACGCTAGTTTGATTCGTTGCAAAGGGATACGTAGGCAACCTTCGGGTTCAACCACTTGCAGTACATCTGGTTTGTGCTTGCATTTCATCTGGTTTGTTTGCCCAAGTCTTACGGCCTTGTCAAAAGGGTCGTCTTCGGGCTTTGACATTCACTCACGTCATTTCATGACTTCGAGCTCTATCAAAGAGGGGCAACTGTAGACATCCCATTTTGACCGGCCCCTAAGTCTTGGGCATATTATTTTGACCACCCTCACCAGAAAAATCAAATTGAAAATTTAATCCCGAAACTCACATTATTTTGGTCAAATTAAAATATTTTTATTTGAATTTATAATTTTATATAATTTTATATAATTTTTTGTGTGTTTGTACAAAGTTTTAGGTGTGTTTATATAAATTGGCATGTGATATTTTATAAATAAAAAAAATATGATAAAAACAAAAAAAATAGAAAAATAGAATATAAAAAAAAGGGGGAGATATGATCATATTTGTGTGGTGGATGGGATGATGATAACATAAAAACAAATGAAGAAAAGAAATGGGAGCCGTGGCTGGTGGTGGTGGAATCATGAATTGGGACAAGAGAATGAAAGGAAAAAAGACACACATGGAGGTGGTGGAGAATATAATGATACAAAGAGGTGGGACAAGGGGATGAAAAGAAAAAGACACACTCAACACACATGACCCAGACACCCACACATACACTCACTGATAACACTCAATACACGGGGCAAGGCACAGACTGGCTACCTTTTTCTCTCTTTCGGCTATAACACCCACGAGGCACACACGGTTTAGGGAGGAGAGTTTTGGTTCAGCTGGGGCATGAGGAGGAGGGGAGCATGATCATCAAGACACCCAGCTGAAACACACAGACATAGACACCCGGGATAACACAGCAATACACACTATCTCTCTCTTCTCTCTCTCGGCTAACACACACCCAGTAGCCACAAGACCCATCACAGACTCACCCACACACACAGTCACACTCACGGAGACACGGGGGAGGACACACCCACTCTTTCTCTCTCGGCTTGGAGAGAAACTGAAGAACAAACACAAGGAGAGAGGGGGAAGAGACACACGGTTTAGAGAGAGAGAGGGAGGGAGAGAATCACACAGCCACACCACCCATCTCTCTCTCCCTCTCGGCAGACCACACACCCACAAACCCAGCTAACACACACATCCACCCAACACACCATACACCCACAGACCACACACACACAGCACACCCAGTGCACAACACACACACACGGCAGGCACATCCATGATCCACGGCAGCAACACACACACACAGCATCACCTCCCCTCTCTCGGCATACCACACCCAGCATCACCAGCCACACCTACACACCACCAACTTCATAGACATCACAGTCCACACACGGCAAGGGGGACGCTCGCATGCACACACACACAGCATGCACACACACACACACACACACACACACACACACACACTTCTCTTATTCTGTCGTAAGTCTATTTTGCCTTCAGGGTAGCAGGGGATGTCTGGGTCTGTTTCATAAAATCAGTCCACTATTTTACCATTGGAAGAGGAGAGGAAGCCAACCATTCAAACACACACAGCCATACACTCATCACCAAACCCAGCAACACACACGAGCTCTCTTTTCCTCCCAGACAGTCCCACACACAAAGCTTGAGACACAGACATGAGGCACACACACACAGCTCACATGCACACAAGGATGACATACACGGCTTGAGGGACACACGGGAGAGGGAGGAGAGACCCACATGCACACAAGCACAACTCTCTCTCTCTCTCGGCAGATTCACACAGACACATGCATGAGGCACCACACCACCACACACATCACAGACTCAAGACTTTCATGCACATGATACACCCACATGCACACCCATACACAAGGACAGCTCTCTCTCTCTCTCTCTAAAGTGAAGATACACGGGTGAGGGAAGGGGAGAAGGGGGAGAACAAAGATACAAGAGACACATGCATGGGGGACTCTCTCTCTCTCTATGAACTCTCTCTCTCTCTCCTTCCATACGGACGAGAGCTCCAACACAAAAGGGGAGAGACCATGCACGCAACACACACCCAGCAACACACACGGATCACACTCACCCACTTCTCTCTCACTCACGGCAAGACACCACAATAGAGAGAGGCCACCAACTTTTCTCTCTCTAGAGGTACAACTCCGAGGTTCTAAAGAGGAGATAGTCACTCTTTCTCTCTCTACACTCTCAGGAAATTTGCACATCATCCAATAGTGATTTCCCAATAAGCCATGCTAGTCAGATTTCAAATTCGTTCCTTAGTTTGCCGCTTGAATCTAGAAAATGTGAATCATGCGACGTTGCGGAACCCGGGACATGCGAAAAGGAGTGACATGTGCCAGTGATGAAGTTGTTTATTTTTATTTTGAGTGTTTTGTGAGATTTTATTTTATTTTATTACTCTCTCCTCTCTCTCTCATTCGGATCTGTAATAATTCAAGTATTGTAATAATTCCCCCATCCCGCTTCTTTCTATCCCATTCTTTTATCGCTTTCCCTAACTGTGTGTATGTATATATCTGACATGCCATGCATATCCATGCTTTACATTTATGTCTCATGCATTAAGATTCGGCTACATTTACATGTGTGGATTTAATCAATTCTTCTGTGATTCTATGCGCTACCTCATGTTATTGAGATGATTCACATGACATATCTTAGAAGCCGAATCTTTAGTTGCATCTCATGAGTGAATTGCATTAGGATTCCTGTATATAAGATCATGCATATTTTACTAACTTTTGTTTTGTAGTTGTTCGAGGGACGTCGATAAATCTGTAAGTTTTTATGCTTTAGCATCCCATTTGTGTGTGATTTTCTTATTATGTTTAGCATCCTACCATGTGGCTACTTGCTTAAGTGATATAACTGTATGAATGCCTGTGGATGAAGGCTTGTTGTTTGAATTGGAATAATTCAATAAATGTACGTTTTAAGCCCACTTTGTCAAGTGGCAAATTCAAACCCTTTTCGGAAAACAAACATGAAATTGAATTGTTCCAATTTGAGCAAACTAGTCTATACTTGTATGCTTCACATAGTAAATTTTAGGATTTACTAAAATAATCAGAACATAAACATATAAGGAAAATAAAAGTCATATCATGGTTTAGTAGAGGCCGATCTTTTGATCGGGTGAGTGGGGGTGCTCATTATTGACCTTCCCCTCTCATACCTAAGGTTCCGAGCCAAGCATCCTTGGTTACGACGAACAGTGGCCTTTGGCACCGAGTCATGGGTTTCCTAATTTCCCAAAATATTAGGTGGCGACTCTGAGATCTGATGACGCAGTCCATTTTTGACAAAATTGCAATAAAATGGATTTTCAATAAAAGTTGCCAAATCTGGACTCTCATCTACGTTTCACATTGCACTCGTGAAACTTGAGATCAAAGAGATCTCGGGAGTCCGAACTGTTTAACGCGCGCGGGTACCCCCCGGGCATGTTACACCTTGACAAGACAAGCCTCCGGCAAATCGTTCGGGAATGGCATATGGCAAACACGGTGTCCTAGGCGCACCAATGCAAATGCAATGCAAAGAAACACACAAGTATAGTCAAAACGAGATATCATGAGTTCGAGTCAAGTTCTCTAAATCCCCAGCGGAGTCGCCAGAAACTGTAACAAGCCCGCGGGGGACCTCGCTACAGCTGGGACTCGATTTTGTGTCACGGTTCTTAATCTTGAACCAAAGAGTCCAAATCCGGCAAATCGTTTTGAAAACAGATTTTTTTGAAAGAAGTGCCAAACATGGACTGCTTCGCCAGATACAGAGTCGCCACCTAAATATTTTATTTTTGGGAATTTTAGGAAACCCTGACTCGGTGCCAAAGGCCACGTGTCCGTCATCACCAAAGTTGCCTCGGCTCGGGAACTTGGGTACGATTGGGGAAGGTCACTTCGTGAGCACCCCCGCTCGCCCGGTCAAAGACCGGCCTCTACTAACCATGATATCTTATTTTGAAAACATTATGAGTTCTTATTCCGGTTATTAGCCTAGGTTACTATGTGATGCTCGCAGCAAACAAGTATAGACTGGGCCGCCTGAATTGGAACAAAACATTTCATGTTTGTTTGTTTGAAAATGGTTTGATGGTGCTACCCGCAGGTAGGCTAAGACGCGGATTTGCCACCCTCAGGTGGGCTTAGAAAACATGATTTTGCCACTGTCTAGTGGGCTTAAAACAAACATTTGATGAATTATCCCGATTCAAGCAACTCAACCTTCACCCACATGCATTCAGGCAGTTATATCATATAAGCAAATAGCCTCATGGTAAACATGCTATTCATGGCAACACTCACACGCATGCAAGGATGCTAAAGCATAAAACTCACCGAGTACTCCAAGCCAAAAACGGAAGCTTATTAGAAATCATGCATGATCCTAATTATACAGAAATGCCTAATGCAACACATGCAATAATGCAACTATAGCAGGCTCGGCTATTCTAAACATGGCATATGGAATGCTACAGCTATCACGTATTCAATTTGGAATTGAAATACAAATGCAGTTTGTATGATGCGCCGAGCCCGGTGCGTGCAAAACAGATGAATGATGCAAACATGCTGTCATACTGTATGCTAATCGAAATATGCCCTATATCTAACCATCATAAGCGGGTAAATAAAAGGGAAGAAAGACGTGGGGTTGGAAGACATACATCACACTCACCCACACTTATTACAATTATGCCCTCGCGAAGAGGGTCCGAATAAATAATACAGTCCGAATGAAAGAATAGTACAGTCCGAATAATACAGTCCGAATAATATACAAATTCCTATTTAATTAACAAATTAAACTAAGAAAGCGGTAAACTGGCATGCAAGCCAGGGGCTGCCTCGATTTTGATGAATGATGTATGCTGGGCTGCCTTGCGCGGAAATCCACTGGGATGCCCCAATTAGCCTCTGTTTGTAATGTTTCTCGAAATGCGTGCCCGACTCCGAAAAGTTGCTGATTCTTCATTTTGCTGCAACAGAGAGCAGGAAAGGGGCACAGCAATGTATTTCACAAATATATGCATGCCTCGATCCTCGTGCCACCAATCACGCATATCGATGGATGATGGCCGAGGAGTCGGATTGCACAACTCAATATAGGATGAATGTATGTGAATGCTACAACAAAACCTAACTCCATCATGGGTAATCCGGAGTGTCGGTGACTTGGGAATTGAGACCCGTTCCCTCACTCGGAGTACGGAACGTGCCTCGTTTCCCGTGCCCGGGCTAACTCCTATCCCGAACACGATGCAATATGCATGATATGCATGAATGCAACTAAAACACAATCCCAGCATGCACAATGCTATGAAAATGAGATGCCTCGAAATGCGTGCACACGGGCGCGCAAACCGAGGCGACGATCCTAAGACATGAAATGGCATGCAGCGCCGATTGGACTTACACTAACACGAGTGGACCTCAGCCACACTCACATAAGAGGCCGACGGATGAAAATGAGATGCCTCGAAATGCGTGCACACGGGTGCGCAAACCGAGGCGATGGCCGTAAGGCATGAAATGGCATGGAAATGATATGCAATGAGACTAAAATGAGATGTTTCGAAATGCGTGCCCACGGGCACGCAAACTGAGAAAATGACATACGGAATGCAACAGGAATAAAATGAGATATGTGATGCAATATGGGCTTATACCAACATGAGAGAGCCTCAGCCACACTCACACGGGAAGCCGATAGATGAAAATGAAGTGCCTCGAAATGCGTGCACACGGGCACGCAAACCGAGGCAATGGCATATGCAATGCGATGAGACTAAAATGACATACAGAATGCAAAATGGACTTACACTAACATGAGTGAGCCTCAGCCACACTCACATAAGAGGTCGTTGGATGAAAATGAAGCGCCTCGAAATGCGTGCACACGGGCACGCGAACCGAGGCAATGGCATACGCAATGCGAAATGAACATACAGAACGCAAAATGGACTTACACTAACATGAGAGAGCCTCAGCCACACTCACATAAGAGGCCGTCGGATAAAAAATGAAGCGCCTCGAAATGCGTGCACACGGGCACGCAAACCGAGGCAATGGCATAAAGGCATGAAATGACACGGAAATGATATGCGAACATGTAAATGAATTTCAGCACTGAAATATGGGGGAAAACAGTCCCGAAAGATGGCCAAAGTGCACACGAAGCATGGAATGATCCCGAAATGCAATATTAGGCGCCCGAAATGGCCTATAGCCGTATTAAACATGCGTAATTGGAACATGACATGCAAAACAGTAGCAAGGCAGCCCCAAAATAGCATTTTTTACAGTACAAAACATGGTGAAATAGTGAGCATAGATAGGACAACAATGGCATGCAAAAATGGGGGCCAAGAGAGGGGTATTGAATCAAGTGATGTATGCAATGCTCAAACTGGAAAATACCCTTCTACAACACTGATGAGGGACCAAAAATATGAACATTTACAGTAGATGACATCCCCCAAATCAGTATGCAAACATGCTAGAAATGTCATGCAAAAACTAGGATACACAAGGCTATAACATGAGGTACCCCAAACATTCATCAAACCAGCAAAGACCCTCAATGAAATATGTCAAGAAGACCAAAATATGACTCTTTCCAGTACTGATGATGGCCGAAAACAGAAGCTAGATAAGCCTAAAAAAAAAGCATGCAAAAATGGGGGTCCAAGAGAGGTATAAAGACAAGTATAACATGGAGACCCCCAACAAGGTTGATCCCTTCTACAATGTTGTAGAGGGACATAAAAAAAGCCTACTCACAGTTCATGACATGCTCCAAAACAGACTGCATGTAGGTCAAATAAATCATGCAAATTTACGGTAAATTGGAGGAATTATGAAGCAAGTGCATGATAGAGAGGCCAAACAGGGTTGACCCCTTCTTAAATGTTGAGGAGGGGCTCAAAATAGGCCCACTCACAGTTTACCTTATGCTCGAAAACAGATCACTCATAGGCCAAATATTTCATGCAAAAACAGGGGTAAAACATGGATTCAAAGCAAGTGGTATATGGAGCATGAAAACAAGGTTGAGCCCTTCTTCAATGTTGAAGAGGGCCTCAAAATAAGCACAATATCAGTTCATGAGATGCTCCAATTCAGACCACACATAGGCCAAATATTCAATGCAAAATAATGGCATATAAGAGGATATTGAAACAAGTGTAAGATGGAGGGCTCAAACAGGATTGAGCCCTTGAGCAAACATGAAGAATAGCTCAAAACAAGGCCACTTTCAGTATTGGTCGGAGCTCAAAACAGTAGATAAATAGGGTTAAGAAAAGAAGCAAGAAAATGGTACAAAAGAGGGAGTTTGAGACTTACCCTTGAAGACCTCACTTTTGCTACCTCTTGGCTTGATGAAAGTTGCTTCTAAGCCTCTGAGGAACCCTTCCTTGCTGCTGGAAATGGAATGGTGAAGGTGGTGCTTGATGATGATGAACAAAAGGCACCAAAACTTGAAGATTTGAGAGAGATGGAGAGAGAGGTGTGTATGTATGCTTGAGAACAAATTTTCTAACCCTTGGGACAAGTTCTTTGCTGCCTTATATGGACAAAAGGAGGGTGTAAAGGTGGAGGGAAATGCACCCAAGCTTTCCCTTTCAAAATATCCCCCGGATACAGATATTTTCTGGGGGAAACAGCTATGCAGCTGTAAGGAACACATCCCAAGGAGCATGGCCGGCCAGGTGTTTTTTCTGCAGGTGGCCGGCCGGCCACCCCCTATGGCCGGCCGGCCAAGGGTCAAAAAGGTCAATGTGATTTAGTGGCTGGCCACCAAGCAATGGTGTCCTCCCAGGTGTGCTGAACAAGACCCTGTGGTTCAGATTTGACAACTCTGAAACAGGAGAGAGAATAAGCTAATTCAAAGAGGGGTTCAAAAGGTTCAATGAGAGTTACTGGCCGGCCATATGTTTTTAGGGTCCTCCCATGTGTGTACATCACAAATATGTGGTTTTGGCTCGAAGAAAATGGCCCTAGGGTGTTCAACATTAGCCCGGAAGTGAGAAAAACGGGCGCCGGGGGGCGCCGGAAGAGCATAACAAGTTGCTTGGACAATTACTAGCCTCCCACCCTCCAGTAATCTTCCTGATGATAAAACAGAGGTACCTGCCAAAAATGAACGAAAACCGATGCAAAACGAATGCTCGGGGACCAAAACACGCAGTTCGGGATCCCGAAAACCGGCCGTTAAGCACCGAAAGTGGTGTTTGGCCATGAAGTGGGTATCTAAGGCCCCAGTGTCCCTCGAAAGGGAGTAAATGAGATGCATGCCAAAAACCGGAGGAATCGGAGATGGTTGGGTGGTCCCGAACCGAGGCACACGGCCTGACGGCTCCGAAAACCGGGAACCGGGCTCCGAAATGGGCAAAATGGCCTACGGCCATGAAATGTAGCCCACGGCCACTGAGAGATGGTCTACTAGACCTCTCCCTCCCCTCAGGAAAGAAAACAGAGAAAACCGAGTCTGATTCGCAAACCGAGGCAAGGCACAGAAGAGAGTTCGGAAGTCCGGAGGCAGGGCACACGGCCGCGACTCTGAGACTTCTGAACGAGCACAATATGCAACATCACCGAGCGCTCAATCAGTGACGTCTGAGTCTTAAGGTCGGTCAAATATGGGGTGTCTACAAATACCTCTTCTTCAAGACGACCATGAAGAAATGCATTGGAAATGTCTAACTGTTTAAGAGACCACTGATGGTGAAGAGCAAGACAAAGTAAGATGCGAATAGTGGTTTGCTTAGCCACTAGACTAAAAGTCTCATAAAAATCAATACCCTCTTGTTGCAGGTACCCTTTGGCAACCAATCGTGCCTTATACCTTGCAATAGTGCCATCAGAATTTCTTTTAACCTTGAAAACCCATTTACAACCTATGGCAGACTTGGTAGATGGAAGAGACACCAAAGACCAAGTATGTTATTGCTGAAGAGCAGAGAATTCTTCAAGCATAGCTTTATGCCAAACAGGAGACAACAAAGCTTCTCTGTAAGAAGGAGGTTCAGAATTAGCGTAGGAAGCAGTAGCAGTTTCAGTGGAAGCAACCAAACAGTGAGGAGTAGCAGCAGATTTGGATCTGGTAATCATAGGATGCCGATTAGAATGAGAAGGAGGTAGAGGAGGTAACTCAATATAAATGGACTGAATAGGAACTGCATAAGTTGGTAAAGAAGAAGTAGGAACTGCAGAACCTGGTAAAGAAGAAGTAGAAGATGGAAGAGGAGCAGAGACTGGACTAGAGAAGGTCTGAGAAACAGTAGAAGAAGAGGAAGAAGGCCAGAAAAAAAGATTGAATATTAGGTAATGTTGATAATGTGGAAGAAGATTGAGAAGATGTAGAAGAAGCCAGATTAGCAAAGGGAAACACTTGCTTATTAAAGACCACATGTCTAGACAGATAGACTCGACCTGTGAGAGGATCAAGACATCGATAACCTTTAGCAAAAGGATGATAGCCCAGAAAAACACAGGACACAGATTTAGGATGTAGCTTGAGAGGCTGATAAGGCTTAAGCCAAGGGAAGCATTGACAACCAAACACTCGAAAATAGGAGTAATCTGGAGTGTATTGAAAAAGCTTTTCAAAAGGAGATTTATGTCCAAGCTTAGAAAAGGGAAGTCTATTAATAAGAAAAGTAGAAATAGCAATAGCATCAAACCAGTATTGGAATGGCACAGATGAGTGATGAAGAAGAACAGTAGCAGTTTCAATGATATGCCTATGTTTTCTCTCAGCAGTACCATTCTGAGAAGGAGTGTGAGGACAAGAATGTTGGTGAATAACACTTTGGGTACGCAAGAAAGATTGCATTTTATTAGTAAAATATTCAGATCCTCCACCAGTTCTCAGAATTTGCAATGAAGTATGAAATTGTTTTTCAATATAAGCCTTGAATTCTATGAACCTAGCACACACTTCACTTTTATAAGATAATGGAAAAAGCCAAGTAAATCGACTAAAATCATCCACAAAAAGTAAGTAGTATTTATAACCAGAAGTAGAAGAATATGGCCCCCATACATCACTATGGATAAGAGAAAGAGGAGCATTTATAGTAGTATTAGACAATTGAAAAGGAAGTCTATGACTTTTAGCTATGCAACAATCAGTACAAGTAGATGCCATTTTATTCTGTGAAATATTCAACAGTGGTTTAAGATGATTATACTTCACTAAGGAGGGATGGCCTAATCTATTATGCCAAACAGAGGAAGAAACAGGTGTATGTGATGTAGTAAAGTAAGAATTATAGACAGATGGATCAGCAGTCAGCACAGATGTAAGAGTAGAGTGAAAATGGTATAGGCCATTGGTACTAGAACCCTGATGAAGAATTCTTCTCGAATCCTTGTCCTGAATCACAAATTTAGAATCATCAAAGGTGATGAGACAATTATTATCCTTAGTAAATTTGTGAACTGACAAAAGGTTAGAAAAAATTGAAGGAGTATGTAAAACATGATTCAATCGAAAAGAACAATGAGGTGTAAGAAACAGTCCCTTACCAGTGTTATGAATAGGAACTGTAGTTCCATTACCTACAGTGATCTGATCTAATCCTTGATAGGGCTGTGTGCAACTGAGATTTTGAAGATCATTTGTGATATGATCTGTAGCAGCAGAGTCCAAGTACCAAAGAGTTTGAGGAGTAGAAGCAGCTGATTGAGTTGCAGCAACAAATGCTCTGGAGCTGGACTCAGAAGGATGCTGAGAACTAGAGGAAGATTGATATTGAGAATCCATCCGGTACCAACAGTCTAATACAAAGTGACTAGAACCTCCACAAATCTGACAAGTTATAGATCTTCTTCTGCCGCGAGAAAAACTTCCTTGATCATGAAAATTCCTTGAAAAACCGAAATTGGTGAAATTAGATCCAGATCGACCACCACCTCGAGTATTGCCTCTATAAGAGTGAACACCTCTATTGCCTCTGTAAGAGTGACCTCTGAAGCTAGATAAACGACCTCTGAAATTAGAATTGGAAGAGCCTCGAACAGAAGAGAAGGCCATAGTAGGTTCAAAAGAAAGCTTCTGAAGTTTGGATTCAATATGAACATCTTTAGAAAGAAGAAGAGCAGTCAATTCTTCCATGGAAATTGACTCTGATCTGGCTCGAATGGTAGTCTTGAAGGAATCATACTCATCAGGAAGACCATTCAAGGTAAGCAGAACAAGATCTTCATCATCTATAAATGAAGAAACAAGAGCCAATTGACTAACCAAGTCTTTTATCTTGGAGAGATAATTCTCCATTGAATCTGTTTTCTTAGAAATGCTGTTTAATTTGTTCTTCAACTGATGAACATGAGATCGAGAAAGTGAAGTGAATCGCTTATGTAAGGCAGTCCAGATCTCAGCATAGCTATGAAGATAAAGAACAGATGAATAGATTGCAGGTGACAACGTTGTAGTAATGCAACTGAGCAGGTGTGCATCAATAATTTTCCATTGCAGGTATTTAGGATTGTCATTTTTTGAATTAGAAGAATCTGTAATTCTCATTTGTGGACATGGTACAGTACCATCAACAAAACCAAGAAGACTAGTAGTAATGAGAATATTCTGCACTTGATTTTTCCATATCAGAAAGTTTGATGCATCAAGCTTGATGGTGATAAACGAAGAAAGGTTAGAAATCAGTAATGAGAGATTTGGAGGAAGTGAGGTTGAAGCCATGAGAGAAGATAACAAAGAAGTTGAAGGAGCCATGGATCAACTCGTAAGAGAGAGATGTTCTGATACCATGATGAAATGAAGAAACCAAGCACTTTTTATTATTTTTTAACATACTACAGATGATGATTTACAATGCTTATTTATAGACTTGTATGTAAGCTCTAGGTAGTTACAACTGAATGGTAGTTACAACTGTATGGCAGAGGTGGCAGTAGCTTCGGGAAGCTTCTTGAAGACGTAGCTGAATTTGCAGTAGTGTTTGCAGCTGTGATAACAGAATCAGTTGGAGTAGTTGAGCCAGTGATAACAGAATCAATTGAAGTAGTTGGACTGCTATTCAGCTTCAGCTTATTATCTTCAATATGAGGTGGCTGATTTGTATAAATTTCGTGATATGTTGCTTGGTCCACAGATCAGAGTTTTCAAATTTGTGTATAACAAGGATATCCCACCTAAGGTACAATTTTTTGGTTGGTTGGCTTGGAAAGAAAGAGTCAAGACATCTGTGTTTCTGCATATAATTGATATTCTGAATAGCAATGCAGCTACTGTGTGTGTGTTTTGCAAGAATGAACCTAAATCAGTGGCTCATTTATTGCTCCATTGCCCTTTCTCCTGGTGTGTTTGGTCTGAAATAATGCGGTGGTGGGGAGTTGAGTGGGCAATACCTAAAATTGTTGAGGGTCTATTCCATTGGTGGTTTGGTAGAAATTTTCAGAAGAAGGAAAAGAGGTTGTGGAGGGTTGTTCCCTTAGTTGTATTTTGGTCTCTCTGGAAGCTTAGAAATGAGTACGTCTTCAATGGGGCTCAGTCTAGAGGATATGATTTTTGTGACCTTGTCAAGATTAGAATAGCATTACGGCTTAAAACTTCAATCCTAGGATTTCATTACTCAGTCAATGATTTTGTGCACAGCCTGAGACAGATAAGGGACTGCATCTGACTGTTGCTGGTTTAAGAATGAGGTGCAGCGCTTGAGGAACATTGAGTTTGGTGGTTGGGCTGATTGGTGGTGGTGGTGTTTTTATCACATTGAGTTTGCTGTTGTTTATATATATATATATTGGTTCTCACCAATTTTGAGGTTTGTGCGAGCAAGTGATTGGACATTTTTCCTGTGCCAACCTAAGTGGAATCTTGAAATTTTACTGTGATGTTTTATACACTTTCCTCCTTTTTATTGATTGTTTTCATCAATAAAACTTTTCTTTTGCTGATTAAAAAAAAAAAAAAAAAAAAAAAAAAAAAGAACAACAATAGGGTATATGGTATGTATATGGTTTAAGTTATTACAGTCCGATTCGGTTTAATCCAAAACCGTGAACTCAAATCCGAAACCAATCCATAGACACCGATTCTTTAATTTTTCAAACAAAAACCGAACTATATTTTCAAAAATTAGTCTAAATCTACCGGATTTGACTGAATCAGGTCGAATTGTGAATTTTTTAGATTTCTTTTTTTGATCAATAAATAAAGGAAAACTTTATTGATGAAAAGCAATATACAAAGTATATAAAAATATATCAATAGGGGAGGAATCATTTTCTAAAAATAAATAATGATTCTAGTTTTTCATTTTGCTTACGTATATCATATGACATCATCTTGATACGATGTTGAAAACGCCCACGTTAAAACCTATATATACATATAAGTTGTTTATCCGTAGTGGCTAAGGTTTCATCAACTTTTTCTTAAATACTTCTTTATCAAAGTGGGCTTCATCAACTTTTCTCAAAATATATGTAGTTCTATACACACTTGTTTTTGTCTTTCTTACACATATTTTGAAGATTGGTCTTGGTCATCTTCTTGCTTTTCCAAAGCCAAAACTATGTTGGTTTTTGGCGAATCTCGAACATCTTTTATATGTGAATTAAAGTTTGGACATGTCCTTTTGGACTGGAAATTTGTTGATACTGCGTTGGTTTTTGGCGAATCTCGAACATCTTTTATGTGTGAATTAAAGTTTGGACATGTCCTTTTGGATACTAGAAATTTGTTGGTGTTTAGGATTTATTTGGTTGTGTTTTTTGTTTTTCAAGTTTTTAAAAGTTAAAAGTATTGAAAAAGTTCAAAAATATGTATTAGTTTATTAAGATAAATATTCCCATCTAAAAATAATAAATAAAAAAATAAATATTGGAAGTGTAAATTTTTAAAATTAAAAAAAAGATTTTTGAATTTGATTTTTTTTTTAAATTAAAAACTTCTTTTTTTAAATAGAGCTTATGAACTTAATCCCACTTGTCAATATCTATGGTCTATTTTCAATAATATACTAATTTAAACTTCTCAAATCATAATAAAAGAGAATTTTAATATATTGATAATAATGTGGGTGTTTGTTTGGGTTTCTTTTTAGCTAACTTGTAGCAACTAGTTTTGGAAAAGTTATTTTGGATGGTTTGGTTAAACTTAACAATTTATTTTAACTCAAAAAAGTTGATTCTGAGAAACTGGTCACCCCTTACTTCTGATTATCAACTTTTGCTGTGAACGTGTTAATTTACAGTTATATTTTTAGATTTTTTTATTTTTTATTTTTTTTAAAATAGAAAAAGACCCAAATGGATTATAGATTATTATTATTATTATTATTATTATTATTATTATTATTATGAGAAATGTAGACAAGTAATAAATAACAAAAAATAAAAGTTAATTGAAAAAACTACTTCACAGCTTATTTAACAAATACTACTTAGCAACTTAAATCTATAATCCAATAGTTACACCAAACAGATTAACAATTTCTGATTAAAATCATAATCTATAAACTGTTAAGCTATAATCTATAATCTATTTTAACAGTTATACCAAACAGGGCCAATATATCAATCAATAAGTCTAAGTGCACAGAATACTAAACATAAAATGTGACACATATATCTCACAAGATGTAGGGCTCACATGTGAGACGCACCCTTTGTGAAATATTTGTGTCTTATTCTATGTGTGGCCTCTATGTTCCTAGCATTATTGTATATTGATTATATGGATTGGAAGGAAAAAAAAAAAAAAAAAATCATTTTGATCAAAAATCAGGAAATCCATGTTATAATATCTAAGAGAGAGAGAAATATGTATTATATTGAAGTAGTAACAATGTATACAAGACTTTTTTTTATAGAAGGAAAGAAACTTAAGTAGTTATTCTAAGTATGGTAATGAATATAATATCGTATGTATGATAGACAGAATATATAGTTTCGATATTTAACACCCCCCCTCTCAAACTCAAGTACGAATACCAATTTGAGTTTGGAGAGGGAAACTAAAACATGAAATAAAATTTAAAAATAAAATAAAAATAAAAGGCAAATAGATTGCAAAGTTCAAATGGGAGCACAAAGGTGCTTGAGATAGATCAAAAGCTAGAGCTAATGTCGGGAAACCGTTTATGGTCGTGTCGAACCATTGTAGGAACTGGCCGGAACTAATGTCGGGACGGTTTAAGGTTATGCCGGACCATTGTAGGAATTGACCAGGATCAATGTCGGGACAGTCTACGGGGTTATGCCGAACCGTTATAAGAATTGACCAGAATCAATATCGGGACAATTTAAAGGGTCATGTTGGACCAATGTAGAGAACTAGGTACTGAACCAGCAAATGTGGCACACACATAACTTATGACGTGGTGCTGAACAATGATGTTAACAGATAAATGAGTGCACCAAGGGGTGGCTTATTAAGAAAGTGCGTTAGGAGATGGCTTGGATAGTGCGCCAGGGGGCAGCTTGGGTGGTGCGCCATATGGATGGCTTAGGTGATATACCATATGAGGCAACTTGGGTTGTGCGCCACAAGAGGCGGCTTGGGTTATTTTCATGGTGTATAACAGTTTTCACCATGATATAGGTATAATACCCTCCTCAAGCTCAAATAGGTTTGAAAATTGAAATCTATTTGAGGTTGAAACAGAGAGATTGACAAAATAGAGCAGAAACACACACACAAAAAAAAAAAAGAAAAAAGGATTGCAAGTAAAAAAAATATGATAGAGATATTTAGGGTAGGAATAAATAAACGAACAGAGGAAGAGATCACCACGAAGCAATATTGAAAGGAAAATATGGCAGCAGAATGGGTTGAGGTCCGGTGGGCGGCCAAGACAACGTTGCCACCCGCCGGTGAAGCGAAATTATTCGGCACTTAACCGAGCTCTGATACCATGTTACAATATCTAAGAGAGAAATTTGCATTATATTGAATGTATTAACAATGTATACAAGACTCCTTTATATAGGAGGAAAGAAACCTAAGTATGGTAATACTTGAAAGATAAACTTTACAATGGTAAATTGATCGAACATCCTGTGAAGGTGTTTATCATGCAAGATGGTCGAGAATCCGGAAAATGAAGAATGTAATATTCGTTGGGAAATCAAGTGAGTTCAATGCACTACTTTGGCCAAGTATTTATAGACATCATGGTGACTTCGCAGAAAGTCACAACCTTTGGAATATTATACAAGGGGATACAGCCATAATGCTTCACAAAGTGCCTCTTCATTTTGAATTCAAACCCATTTTCCATATTCTTCTTTCTTCATGCGAGAAGGTTTATGAATCACCACTTATATGGGCTATGATTCGGTGTGAGAAGGTCCACCATATTATGGAGTGAGCACCTCTCATACCTTTATCTCCTACCTGATCACATTATAATATTGGTGATAAAATCTGAGTTAGGCATGTTTACCTTGGCACCAGAATTTTGTCTCATGCCAACTTTCATCTATGAATTTACATAATAGATCGACGTCCGATTGTGACTTGGTCATAC
The DNA here is from genome assembly GCA_030407325.1 of Camellia japonica. Classification (NCBI taxonomy): domain Eukaryota; kingdom Viridiplantae; phylum Streptophyta; class Magnoliopsida; order Ericales; family Theaceae; genus Camellia; species Camellia japonica. The sequence continues at coordinate 85,597,430 of JAPPVO010000036.1, forward strand.
TTGTGCACGTTTTTGCCACTAATTTGACCGCATCCGTATGAATGTGTTCTCCCAGTGAAAACACACTCCAGATGACTTCAATTTGCTATATTTCAAGTGAATGGCATCAATTTTTAGTGCTGGGTTTGTAGTCCGTACCCAATCACCATTGACGACTTCAGCCACACACATTCCTCATGTGTCGACCTGCGTTGAAATTATTATTAAGTACTTCCTCTAAGGCCTGTAACGCCCTGAAATATTTCAACATGAACTACCCGTACTAATGATCCTTCACTAATCAATGTCAATAATCCCTCCAACATCACATATATAATAAATGGATTAAATACAAAAGTTTCACTTGTGATTCACATTCACAACATAACGAATACATAATTCTATAACATGTGAAGCATCAAATCTCAATAACAAATAAAATGCCCTTAAGGGCTTACATCTTCCAAGGCGATAGCCCGGTTACACAAAATAGTCTCTCAGACCCATACACATTAGCCCTTGGCTTTACAAAAAGATCACAACAAAATAAGAGTTATGTACTCTTTACAATTATTCGCGCCTTTAACTTGGCGGAATCACAACGTCTTTGCCTGCACCAAAATCCCATAGGGGTGAGCATAAAGCCCAGTAGAGAATTCTAACAAAGTATATACAGTTATGCAATTCTCGATAAAAATGCAAATGTCAATGCCATGCCATGTTCTTTTAAGGAACTATCATTTCATGCTCTTTGAAGATTTCAATTTTTCAAATAAAATCTTACAATCTCAACACATTTCAAACTTCCAATTTTGATCAACAGAGAGGTGGTAAATACGATACTGGTAATCCCTAGGCTGGTGTCTGCAAGTAGACTCTGCGAGTACTACCAAACTGTCATTTTTACCGGGATTAATCGGAAGGCTCGACACCTATCCGCGCGGCTTTCTGATCTTTCACCAAGGACACTCAGGCCAACTTAACAAAATTCATCTACACCACCTAACTAGACTTACCACCGTATTTACCCTTTTTCACATTTCCATAATTCATATCACAACTTTATTTTCTTTCATGAAATAGTTATCTTCAATCAAAATTTACAATACAAAAATAATAATTGAATGCATATCCAATGCAATGATTTTCCACAACTCAAAACATTTCTCCATTCAAGTACATGACAACAATATTGAATACATACATTTCTCATTTTCTTTCTTCAATGTTATTTCACAAGATGATATATATACCTTCAACTCGTAGCAATTCCCGCAATCCATGGTACATACCAATTTCTCATTCCTCAATCATGCATACTCATGTATTATATAATAACTTCATAAATAATTTCTCATTTTCCAAGTCTCTACAATAACATCAACAATCACATTTTTCCATTACCTCTTTTCGTTACTCATTCCCAAGATAACCACATGTTATCTACACTTAACCACAATTTCACCTTTCACAATTCTTAGCAATAGAGTCTCATCAATACAACATGTAATGTTTTTAAAACATTAATTTTCACAATTCATAATGCACAACAATTATCATCTTCCACTCAAATATTTCCATACATTCAACAATAGTTTAAAAATAAGTCCTCCATTCTTTTATATCATGAAAATTATCATTTCTTTATATCACATTGTGAAATCCACACTCATTTACTTGTTTAACGCAAGAAAAAGAGAATTTCATAGTTTTCCTCATGTTTTCAAAAAAACCCCTAATTTCTAGATTTTTACAAAAACCCTAACATTGTTCATCTCTTTTATAAAATCTCACCACACACTTCAATCTCGACTCAAATTGTTTAAGATTTCAAGAAAGTCTCTAAATGTACACAAGGTAGAGTTTGTTTTACAAAGACCATCAATTCATTGAGCCACCAAACCCATTCTTGAAATTTCTCAAGGAGAGTTACAAGATCAACTAAAAACTTCATGAATATATATATATATATATATAACTCAAAGGAAAACCTTCTAGGATTCATAGGAGAGTTGGGATACAACCCACATTTAAAACATCTCTACATTTTCAAAACACAAGATTGAAATCAACAAGGAACTACATAAAAACTCTTAAAACCAACATAAAGGCAGCAAAACTTGTATATATAACTCAAGAATGTCCCTACCTCAAGCTTAGAAGAGGAGACGAGCAAAAGGTTGAAATTCCAAAGTGATCGAAGCCAACTTCCACTTGGATCAAAATGAAGCTCTTGACGAGATCTACAATCTTTCTCAAGGGAGCAAGGCAGGAAGATGCTTCAAAGAGAGTAGATCTAGAGATTTTGAGTGAAAAGTGCTTTTGAGAGAGAGAGATGGTGTTTTACGGTTTAGAGGGAAGAAAGAGAGGAAAAGGTAAAAGAAATAATCAAGTGAGGGCCTTTATATAGTACTAGGACAAAATTAGATATAAGCCCCAAAGTCAACCCAAAATATCTAGTCAAAATATCCCCAAAAAGTATGCCCAAACCGGTGGAAAAATTTGGGAAAAAGTCGCAGGTATCGACCCTCTGCAATACAGGTGTCGACACCCAAGAAGAAATCTGGAACACTAGGCTTGACTACACAACAGGTGTCGACCCTTCCACAGGCAGGTGTCGACACCAAAAAGCAGTGAGCAAATTCAGGACAAGGGTCGACCCTTCCACAGACTAGTGTCGACCCTTGCGGCCAACCCAAAAGAGAAGGTGTCGACACCACCAAGCCCAGTGTCGACCCCAGAACATGATTTTCAAGTTTTCAAACAACTTTTCAACGCGAACAAGCGTGAACGAACAATCCTAACAAGTTTAAATCAATTTTCACTCATCCAAAACCAAGATACCACAACTCTAAAAATTCCCAAAACGTAATAAATGATTCAAATATACTTCCCAAAAGTTTTAAAAAAGGTGTAAGTGCTACAAGGCCCATTCCTGAATGTTTTCCTTAACACACCTTATCAACAACTTTTTGTTGATCAAGTGTAGACACCCCATTTTGACCGGCCTTAAGGCTTGGGAGCTTTCTTTTGATGACCCGATGATGAAAATGAAAATATGCTATCTCACAAAATTCTCAATGGAAAGATGGAATTTGAGGTTTAATCCCAACCTTTACTCATTTTGGCCAAAATGTTTTAAACCGGTTTTAGCCTAAATTTTACATATATTAGTCCATGTATTTTTATTTTATAATTTTACATATTTTTGTGTATTTTTTTGGTATTTGTACATATATTTATGCTAATAATACCTTTTACATATTATTATATTATAAAATGCACAATAATGTTATTGTGTGACTTTTGAAAATCACGTTGATTGCACAATGTTTTTACTGTGCAACCATTTCAAAAACTTGCCACTCCACCATTTGTCTTTTGTTTGTTTTTTATTTCATTTTCTGTAAATAGGGGGAATCAGATCAGGAAGGACGAGAAAATCTAAGAGATTTATTTTCAAAGAAAAAAAATTAAGAGAAAGAATTAGAAAATATTGAGAGAAGAATTGAGGGAAAGAATCCGAAAGAAAATTTGAGAGATTTATATTCAAAGAAAAGAAAAGAATAAAAAAAATAAAGGAAAAAAAGAAAAAAAAAAGTTTTTAAAAGAGGCAAACAAAAAATCTTAGATATTTTATTTTTCTCAACCAAACCTTTCTTTCCATTCTCTTTATTGCTTTTTTACCAATACACCAAAATACCATTAAAGCTAAAATTTTGAATTTTGAATTGAGAATTGAGAACACATTCTACAACTTTGAGGGTGATCAGAAGAAAGTTTGGAAATCAGAAAATTCATCATTTTCCCGAAAGGTGAATTTTCTCAAACTTTCAATTAATTTAAAATGTGATATAACTTGTTTAAATACGTCCTTTACTGCTTTGCATAACTGTTTTTTAATCGCTTTAAAGGGAAGGTTGTACCACTCACATATCTGTTGTAATTTAATATTTTTTTATATAATTATTTTATCGCTTTAAAGGGAATGTTGCACCACCCACATATCTATTTTAATTTATTGTTGTACATAAACAACTGTAATTTACTACTTTAAATGGTCAATCAAAACTACCTAATTTGTTAAAGATGTGACTCCATCAGATGAATAGTGACCGGTGGTGAATAGCAATTTCTAGTTGTGAATAGTACCTCCGTTGATGAATAGTACTTCTGGCGATGAATAGTACTCGCGAATGAAAAAGTGCCCCGTAAGATGAATAATGACCAAGGACGGTGAATAGTAACTGCAGCGGTGAATAGTACTGTTGGCAATGAATAATGCTCCCGCAAAAATAAGTTTTCCCGGATGAAACAGAGCAATCTCCCAGCAACAAACAAAACCATTTCCGACGGTCGATCTTCGAGGCATCTTTCTATTTTCTTTTAATTTGAGAGATTTGTAATGTTTTATTTTTGTAATAATTCTCCGTCTCCGCTTCTTTCTATCTCATTCATTTTATTGCTTTTCATATCTATAAATAAGTATCATGCTTTATTTTTTCATCACATCCATACCTTGCATCCATATTTCATGCATTCAAATTCGGCTAATTTTACATTTATTAATTTGATCAATTCCTACGTGATTTCATGCGCTACCTGATGTTCTTGAGATGATTTATATGTCATGTTTTAGTAGTCGAATATCTTGTTGCAGTTGTTCGCGGGACGTCATTAGGATTTTTGTATACAAGATCATGCATATTTCTTAACTTTGTTTTGCAGCTATTTGTGGGATGTCGGTAAATATGTGAGTTTTTATGCTTTAGCATATAGTTTGTCTATGTTTTTCTTATTATGTCAAGCATCCTACCATGCAGCTACTTGCTTATATGATATATCTCTATGAATGTCAGTGGATAGAGGTTGTGTTATTTAATTTAGAATAATATTGATTTCATGCTTGTGAGCCCGATTTCTTTTGAGTTGCACATCTTCAAAACTCATTCAAAAATACATAGAATCAAGTTGTTCTAAAATGAATGATATGGTTTATACTTGTTTTGCTTCACATAGTAAATTTTAGAATTTATTAAATAGGCAGAATATGAACATATAAAATCAATAAAATTCATATCATGGTGCTAATCTTTGATCGGGTGAGTGGGAGTGCTTAATTAATGACCATCCCCCCATCATACCTAAGGTTTTGAACCGAGCCATCTCCAGTTACGACGAATAGTGTCCTTGGCACAAGTCATGGGTTTCATAATTTTTTCAAAATATTAGGTGGCAACTCTGAGATCTGATGATGCAGTCTATTTTTGGCAAAGACTTTGTACTGAAATAGATTTTCTATAAAAATTACCCAATTTGGACTCTCATCTATGTTTCACATTGCACTCGTGAAACTAGATCAAAAAAATCGAGGGTCCGAACTATTTAGCACGGTCAAGCACCCTGTGAGTGATGCGACAGTTTCTAGTGACTCTGTTGGGGACATTAAGAAACCTTAACTCAAACTCCATTATATGATTTTTATCGACATTTACATGTTCATTGCATTTCATGCATTGGTGCCCTTAAAGACCCTGTGTTGCCCAAATCCTGGTAGGAACATTGTCAATCTTTTTGTGACACTATACCTATCTTCGCGTTACTTCTGAGACCTTGTGTTAATACCTTTTAAGATCTGTCAAAAAGGTAGCTCTGCTATCTAAGGTTATCGGACTCAGAAGAGAGGCTGTATTAACTCTTTCGACTTTCTGGGATCTTACTTGGTTATTAATCAAAGGACTATTTAATCATGTCACCTTGACCTCAACCCCTAAAGTAGAGCTAACCTTCTACATATAGTGAGCTATAACATCCTCCCAAATTAGGACATGATGTTCTACCATTTTTAGGATGTATGATACCACTTGTTTGAATAGTAAAGCTCTAGATCATTTCAAAGTTAGGACAAGGTAACCCTACCCCCCATAGGGATGTTTGTTTTTTTTTCCTGCTATATGCTATGTATGGAAATCTATATAGAGGTTCTCAAATTCAAATTAGTGGTTTAGGCGTATTAGTTTGTGAGGTTGAGTTTAGTTTTTTGGTAGGATCAGTTATGCGAATTGAGTTGAAGTGCTACCGGAATTCTAATTAGGGGTATTATTTTTGGTTTTCTTTTTGCTAAGTAATTATAGCACCATAGCTTCAGGAAAGTCTGATATCCGACAAAGTCTACAATGTGAATCCCTTGAACTTGCGGCATATCAAACCATTTATGTGATTAGGAAATGACCACATGTTGATTGCACGAGCTTTATTTTGGACACAGTGAATGGGTCGCACTTAAACTGACAATTCGAGATAGGTTTCATGTCAAGTTCAGAATCAGATGTTGAGTGCGAGTCTAATTCCACTGAGTTTGTAAAGTCGGAGTCAGACTTCAGTCAGTCTAGCCAGCCAAAGTTTGTTGATTTCAGGAATGCTAACCTAGACATCTTTGTCCTGTCTAGGTCTTCTTTGTCAGTTTCTTTTGAGTCTGTTGTTATCACTAAGTCAAAGTTTCTTTTGAATAAAAGTGCCTTAGATTCTGCCTACTTTTTTGTGCCTTTAGTTCATTGCATTGACCAAAAAATTTCAAAACTCCAATGAAAACGAAGAGGAAGAAATTCCTCAAGCTTTGAAAAATTTGATCGACTGGAAGAAAAATAGGTGTGCTAAGCCCTTAATGGATTATGTTAGCCCCAAGGTTATTCAAATATAAATTCTTATTGATTTTGATTATTGACAAATATTTTGAATTCATTTTGTTATTCAAAGTTTTCAAAATAATAGTATACAAATTGAGCTAGAAGTTATATGATTCTAAAGTGTTGTTTTTTTTTTAATGATTTTTGACCCTTCAAAACATAAGATTAGCACTTGTATGCACAATTCTATTAATGCTTGAAACAGGTTTAAGGGTCGGCACTAGAGTGAAGCTCAAAATGTCTAAGTGTTCCAGAAGTAAGGGTCGACACCAAGACAGCAAGGGTCGACACTAAATTTTAGTGTGGAATCTAGCAGCAAGGGTCAACACCAAGAACAGCAAAGGCCGACACTAAATTTCAGTGTGTAATTCAGCAGCAAGGGTCGACACCAAGAATAACAAGGGTCGACACTAAATTTCAGAGTGTAATCCAGCAGCAAGGGTCGACACCAAGAATGATAAGGGTCGACACTAGGAACACTTGGAACCAAACTCAGAGAAGAGAAGAAAGCAAAGGGTCGACACCCAATCTGCAGGGGTTGACACTTGAAAATTTGGGTTTAAAAAATCCCACCTGCCAAATCAGATCTAAATTGACACAGATCATTTCTCAGTCACTTTTTCTAATCTATGTGCAAAATGTGTCATCTCTTCTGACCCCTGAGTAGATCTTCTGGCACCATATCCTCTCCAAGAAGTTGACCTATGAAGAAGAGCATTAAATGAAAAGCTTGTGCATTTAATGATCCTTCTCTTCCCAAGACTTGTCTACAATCTGTATACACCATGCCCTGATCAAACACAGCTGGAAGATATCCTTTGTGATTTGCTCCATTGGCTAGAATATGTATCTTTACCTCTCTTCAATAGCTAGAAGCCATTAATGCTATAAAGAAGAAACTCTCCTTGTTCGAATGATACACTTCTTCAATACAACAAACCTAGAGCATTCAAGAGCAATCAAGAGCTTTTAATATACTCCATTGTACTTCCGTTTTCACATCTGAGTGATTCTTAAATTACCTGTGAGCTTACACTTTCATATCCATCTTTTGAGAGAGAATATTTGTAAAAGAGGATAGTTGTACCTCTTATAATTGTTCCTTATTTTCTGAGTGAAACACTTATAAAGTGAGACATTTAGTTGGGAGGTCCTCAACAGATTAAAATAAGTCCTTGTAGAAATCCACAAGCTATGTGAAGCTTGGTGGTGCATTTATTAGATTCATAGTGAAGAAATTCTCAAGAAGGTTTCTTGAGGAGTAGACGTAAGCCGGTGAGCCGAACCACTATAAATTCTTGTGTTGTGTTCTTCCTTCTTTCTCTTTTATTTTCTGTGTATTCATTAACTGTCACCTGCATTTAATCCTTAGTCATTTGAAATCTATTTTTTGGTCAAATTTTTAATAACCCAATTTACCCCATTCTTGGGTTGCCTTTCTGTGTAACAGATTAGATTGTTTCAGTTAATGAGGGTATTGAGAAGGATCTTTGTTTGGTCCAGTTTGGTTCCATGTTATCTTTAGAAAAAAATGTGAGCGATTAGTCGTTTTCTTAAAAGATTTCAAAAAATATTTTTGCATGGTCCTACGAAAACATGCCTAGAATTGATCATGAGATTGTATAACATAGGATGCCTCTCGACCTGAGGCCTAACCTCCTAGCTTTCAAACCTTGATTCAGAGCATTCAATAATCAACCAGAATATGAGGCTTGCATAGCCGAATTAGAAGCAGCCCTAGAATTAGGGGCAATAAGGTTGGGTGTGATTGGAGATTTAAACTTTCATTTCTCAAGCGTATCACCAGACTTTGACATTCTGATTCCAATGTTCAAGAATTTGATATTCACCCACCTAGTTAGAGAGAATAACTAGTTCGTCGATGCTTTAACAACTTTAGCTTTAATGGTGGATATACCGATCAGGTCAGGATATGTCTAATCCTCATGGAGCAAAAGTATATGCCTGCATATGAAACGATAGCCGCAACAGAAGAGATTCAAGATGAAAATTCTTAGTATCATGACATTTGAAACTTTTTTTGGGAAAGTGACCTATGCCCACAAGGGGCAAATGCTAAGAATAAGGTATCAATATAGGACTTCTAGGGCATTCAACCAAAAAGAAAAAAAAAAAGCCAAATCCCAGAATTTGAGAGAAGAAGATTTGGTGCTTAAGGACAATCGAACTCCTATTCATGACCCTAGGGGCAAGTTGAGAGTCATTCTCACAGATTTGCATGGCTTGGAATTTTCACAACTAATCAACATGGACGTGCTGAAAAAGTACTATCCTTGAGAGGCTTGCTGGGCTAAAAACCCAAAAGGACGACCCAGACAAAAATTCGAGCATGAAAATTAAAAATGAAAAAAAATAATAAAAAAAATGAAATATGAAAAAAAATTCGCAAGGTCGAAAACCCAGAAGGACGGTTTTGGCAAAAATTAGAACACAAAAGGAAGGTGTTAATACTCGAGTGAACCTGTCATGACCCAAACCCGCCCATATGGGTTAAGCATCGTAACCGGCCAATAATCCTTGGATTACCAAAGACCTCTGAATAGATTATCGTATAATACGGGACTACAGAAGCAAATACAGAAACATACATAGTCCATAGAGCTGTGCAGACATACATGGGACAGATAATCTCAAAACTTTATATACAAATTTGTGACGTCAAAAGGCAGTGGTCTTACGTCACACACATGACAAATATTGCCAAAAGGGGACTAAGCCCGAAATATATATACAATAGTCGAAAGAAACTTGTTCATAGAGTGCTACATAAACATGACTGATCACAAAAGGGAACCTCCTCTGGAGGCACAACAGCTAGCTGACACAACAAAGACTCCAGGCAGCAGCTTATGCCTGGTCACGTGTCTGCTCACCTACATACATAATATAAATAGTGAGTAGAAGCCCAGTGAATAATAGCAGAGTAAAGTTTTTATTGAATGATGTCCAAACATAAACAGAGTCTTGTACATAATCAGATGTCAAAGCAGAAACAAATTCACATACATATTCATAATCGTATTCAAAGTTCATACATTTCACATGCTAGTACGTGGTACATCCATTAGCATTAACATATCCGATGACCCATGAAAGGACGACCGTGAAGGCATTTTGATGACCCATAGAGGGACGGCCATGAGGCATTCCGATGACTCATGTGCACAGAGACGTTTACGATGACCCATAAGGGGACGGCTATAAAGGCATTTCGATGACCCATAAAGGGACATATATTATATGATGCTAAGGATGCCACGAATACATTTCATAAACTTGGACAATCATTCATTCATATAAAACATAGCATTTCAGAAAACTGACCATTTCATATCATCAGAAAATAATTAAAGTTAAACATAACTTTACAGAGTTATTATTCACAGATGGCTCCGATAGCAAAATAGAGAAAGCGGGCGATTTTGGCACGTGACCTACACAAACACATAGTAGATACACATTGAAACACACGCTAGGCATATACTTAACTCGTTACGTTTTGTTCTTAGTGTGTTTCTAAGTCTTATCCTTATTATTATATCTTAATCTTGGCTTAGGAATGCCTGGGATACAATGAGAATGCGAAAATGCACTTGAAAACACTTAGTCAAATATGCTGGAAACAGAGGTCTCGCTCGAGCGAACGTCCAATCATGCGAGTGGTCGCTCGAGCGCAACTTCCTTTGCTCGAGCAATCTGTAAACTTTGCAAAAGTAATAGTTGCTTGATTTTTCTACTCGATGCACACTCTACGGTCGCTCGAACGTAACTATTGTTGCTCGAGCGGTCTACAAAATGTAGAAACTTCTGGGAGCATACATTTTATGCTCAAGCCAACTTGTGGTCGCTCGAGAGGAAGTGCCAAAATGCGAGTGGTCGCTCGAGCACAGGTTCTGTCGCTCGAGTAGAGGAGTAGAATTCTGGAATTTCCAGATTCACTCCCAAGCACCAAAACTCAAATTCAATTCGCAGATCAAAACAGAAAGACAGACATTTCTACCATGGACAGATACAATGCAATTCACATACATAACACATAATTAATCACGCGATTTTATCTTAGATTCTTATTAAGCATTCTTAAACATGGATTATACATTATTCATGCGTTGGGGTTGTTACAGTCTTCTCCTTTTAAGGAGTTTGGTCCCCCAAACTCGAATTACCTTCATTTTGGAAGAAGATCGGGTCCAAAGGAAACAAGTCAGGATATCTTTTCATCATATCTTCTTTAGTCTCCCAAGTTGCATAGGTCTCTCTGTGGTTTTTCCAATCCACTTTTACTAATAGTATTTCTTTGTTCCTCAATCTTTTGATTCAACAGTTCACAATTTGAATTGGTCTCTCTTCGTACGTATAGACATCTCTCAAGAGCACATGGGTTGGTTTAATCACGTGGAACGGATCTCTCAAATATCCTCTCAGCATCGAGGCATGAAAAACATTGTGCATATGTTCTATGATCGGTGGTAAGGCTACCCGATATATCACCGTGTTGATTTTCTCTAAAATCTTGTATGGCCCAACATATCTCGGTGCTAACATGCCCTTTACACCAAACTGAGTTTTCCCTTTCATAGGAGTTACTTTAATAAGCACATGATCCCCAACGTCATATTCCTTGTCTCTTCTTCAGACATCCGTATAACTTTTTTGGTGACTTTGTGTAGTTTTCAATCGTTGTTGAATCAATTTCACGTTTTCAGTGGTTTCTTGCACAAGTTCCGGTCCTAACAAAAGTCGATCACCTATTTTGGCCCAGCAAATTGAATATCGGCATTTCCTACCATGCAACACTTCATAAGGAGTCATCCTGATACTTGAATGACAACTGTTGTTGTACCTAAACTCAGCCAATGGTAAGTAAATTTCCCAATGCCCTTGAAAATCTAAGGCACAAATTCTAAGCATATCCTCCAATGTCTGTATCATTCTTTCTGACTGACCGTCTGTCTATGGGTGGTATGCATTGCTCAGTCCCAACGCAGTTCCCAAAGCTTGCTGTAGACTCTGCCAGAATCTTGAAGTAAACTTAGGATCTCTGTTAGACACAATAGATACCGGCACACCGTGCAATCTTATTATCTCATTCACATAGATGTTAGCCAATTTATCCGCATTATACAAAGATTTGACAGGAAAAAAGTGGGCAGATTTAGTTAAACGATCTACAATGACCCAAATAGAATCCATACCTCGGGAGGAGCGAGGCAATCCCACAAGGAAGTCCATAGTAATGTGCTTTTATTTCCATTCCGGTATTGGAAGCGGCTGAAGTAACCCAGCGGGTCGTTGATATTAGGCTTTAACTTGTTAGCAATGCAAACATCTAACCACAAAATCAGCAATGCTTTTCTTCATTCCAGGCCACCAGAAATTCTGTTTCAAATCCTTGTACATTTTCATGTTTCTTGGGTGCATAGCAAACTTTGAATTGTGAGCTTCAGTCATAGCACGTTTTCTCAATTCCAAACAATCCAGCACTCAAAGTCGATTATGAAACTTCAACACACTGTTCTCAAACACTAATCCTGGTTTTGGTTTTGAGTCAATTTCATCAACAATCTTCTTCAAAAATTCATCCTGCAATTGCTTTTCTTTAATTTCTTCAAGTATGGCGGGTTTGGTAGAAATGGCAGCTATGTCACACCCTTAAAATACATAATAAATACAACTAAAAAATGGAAGAATAATAGAAATAAAATGCTTTTATTCATCAGAGTTCGATTACAAAAGTCAAAACATGCGTTATACATTCATAAATATTCATCCTGAATCTACAACATGTGTTATAATGCTAAGAGAAAAGAAATTAAACATATAATCAAATGCCCAACAGGCTTACATCTTTCCAAGTCATTTCTTGGTTACACAAAAGTGAGCCTCGCTCATTACATCTTAAGTCCTTGGCTTTATAAATATATATATATATATACAATAAAAATAAAGAAGCTCTTACTCCCAAATGTCCCTCCAAGCTATTGCCTTGGTGGAGGCACGTCACCAACACCTGAAAATGGTTTTCCCAAATAGGGTGAGTGTAGCTCAACTTTTTCACGTCCCCTTTCGAGAGTTTGAAAAGAGCCCTACAGTTTGGACTCTCGTGGTTCTAAATCTAATCTCATAAGTGTAATGTGAAATTGATAAACACCAAAGAGTCCAAATTTGGAAAATCTTTTGAAAAATCAATTTTTGAATAAAAAATTGTCAAAATTGGATTGCTTTGCTAGATACAGAGTCGCCACCTAAATATTTTATTTTGGAAAAATTTAGGAAACCCATGACTCGTGCTAAAGGTCACATGTCTATCATCACCAAAGTTGCCTCGGCTCAGGAACTTAAATACGAAAGGGGAAGGTCATGAATTGAGCACCCCTGCTCACCCGATCAAAGATCGGCCTCTACTAATCATGATATGATTTTTTATGTACATTATGTGCTCTTGTTCCGATTATTAGGCTAGCTTTACTATGTGATGCGCACAAGCAAGTATAGACTAGTTTTCCCGAGTTGGAACAATTCAATTTCATCTTTGTTTTGCGAAAAGGGTTTGAATTTGCCACCTCAAGTGGGCTTAAAGTTTGCAAATTTTCCACTCAACAAAGTGGGCTTAAAACTGTGAATTTGCCACTAGACATAGTGGGCTTAAAATGTACATTCGTTGAATCGTTCCAATTCAAACAACAAGCCTTCATCCACAGGTGTTCAAGCAGTTTAACAAGTAAGCATTTAGCCTCATGGCAAGCATGCTAGTCATGGCAATCACTCACACTCATGCAAGTATGCTAAAGCACTAAAAACTCACCTAGTACTCCAAGCTAAGATAAAACAAAAGAGTTAGAAAAATATGCATGATTCCAAACTATACAAGATGTTTAATGCAACACATGCAATATGCAATTACTAGGCTCAGCTACTAATATGGCATATGAATTAATTCAAGACATGCATCTAAGCACGTATTTGAAGAAATATTGAAACGACAATGTAGTTTGAATGATGCACCGAGTCTCGGTGCATGCAAGACAAGATGAATGGATGCAAGCATAAGGTATGCTAATTGAAATATGACTCTAGTCTAACCATCAAAAGCGATTAAATAAAAAGGGAAAAAGACGTGGGGTTGGAAGACATACACATTATTACATTTTGCTCTCACGAAAGAGAGTCTGAATAAATAAAGCAAAACTAACTAGGAACTAATTAGAGCTAAGCTAATTAAGCTAATTGAGCTAAGCTAATGAAGCTAATTAAACTAATTAGCTAATGAATAACTAGCTAAACTAATTAACTAATTATTACAACACTTTTAATTTAACAAACTAGTAAGCTAATTAAATTATAACACAAATGCAAATAAGCTAAGTAATTGAAGTGTTTAACTACTCTACCACTACTCTGCCTTGGGAAATGAAAGATGCACATGCTCGAATATCACTCGAAAAGATCTCCGTTTCGCTCTCAAAAGCCTTTGTTTGCAGAGTTGAACATTTTCGGAACCATTTTGCTCCACCTTACCAACATTTTGCTGAGGTTTGCATCAGTGGCCAGCTGGCCAGTGGTAAAGACTGTCGGCCACCTGCCGGCCATGGAAGTGGCCTGTCGGCCATCAATGGTGCTCTGCCGGCCACCTGCCGACCGTGGATATTCTGCCGGCCAATGATGCACTGGTTCAACTTGCTGCAACAGAGAACAAATAGGACAAAAAGAGGGCATTCCCATAGATTGTTTTCATAACTCACCCCTCATTTTCATGAGCAAATCCAAGGAGTTGTGAACTTAAGCCACAAACCACCAACTCAAGCAATTTTATTGCATGATGGCTTGTGATTCAAGAGGTGCAAATTCAATAAATGCAAAATGAGACACAAACCTCCTCATTTTCATGAAAGATCAAGGGAAGAAGTTGACCTTGGAGACTTGGATCATTTCATCACTAACAAGTATGAAATGGTCCAAGTTTCATGTGTTCAATTAACATTTGATTGAACACATCAAAACACAACCAAATTCTTATATTGGCTCACTTTTAGTCCCAAGTTTTAGTTACTCATTTTACTTTACCAACCATTCTTTAATCCAATTAAGTCCAAAAGGTGAGTTAAAGTCCTCTAATGGAAAGAAAAGCTCAAAACACAAGTTGCTTTAGGTATGAAAGAAGTATCATACCGTTGGTAATGAACCCCCTAAAGGATTAAACTATTAAGTATGAAACCTCAATTTCACACTTAGGCAAACAAGTGACTTGAAACCACTTTCAAAGCAAAAAGAAAAACCAAGAAAGGAGAGAGGTTGCAGAGATAATTAGTGCTGAAATTAAGTGTGAAAAACACCAAAAACGTGCAATCAACTCAAACAAGTGGTGTCTAATAGCCTAAAACACCAAGCTTATGAGGACTATTACGCTACAACTATGCAATACAAGACTCAAATGTAACAACCAACCTAAAACAGAGTTAAAACAGCCTAAATCACAGGCTAAAACATGCTGGAATTAAGCTATAACAAGCTAACAAAATAGGCCAAGGCATGGCACCAACTAGGCTAGCAAATGTAACAACTAACCCAAAACAGAGTTAAAACAGCCTAAATCAGAGGCTAAAACATGCTGGAATTAAGCTATAACAAGCTAACAAAATAGACCGAGGCATGGCACCTACTAGGCTAGCAAACAAGACACAAGGAGAGGAGGCTAACCCCTCCAAATTTGGACTTCAAAACATGATTTTTACCATTGAAAACACTCTAAAAATCAATGTTTAAAGGCCCAAAAAAAGATGGTTTGAAAATGGGAAGCAAGGTGCAAAGGCTTTTTAAACAAGGAATAAAGAGGGATAAACCACCCCCTAACCTTAAATGGCCAAAAACACCAATTTCAGCCCATAAAACAAGTTTTTTTATAGCTAAAAAACAGCCTAAAACAATGAAAAAAAAGATAGGATACAAGTATGTAATGCAAGCCTGCAAAGTTAGTATTATACCTCTTGAAGAGAAGAGTGATTCGAAGCAACAATTCCAAGAAAAATACCACCTTTTAGAGCTCAAGCCAAGCCCAAGAACACCTCAACTCAGAGATGAGAGGATTTGGTTAAGGGTGTATAGGCAAGAGTGTAGGAATTGTAGGCAAAAGTGTAGAAAATTTGTAGAGAGAGAGAGAGAGAGAGAATAGTAGAGAGAGAGGAAAATTTTGAGTCTAAAATTTTCTAACCTCAAAACATGAGAGATGGGGTCTCTATATATAGAAAACATGAAATCTATACAAGGAGATCCAGTCCTCTACGTGTGGACAGATGCAAGCATCTGTGCAAGCAGCTGGCACAACTGGCATAAAATATTTGTAGAAAACACTAGTAGCCGGTCGGCCATCAGTGATGGCCGGCAAGGAATCATTGATGGCTGGCAGGGCACATCAATGGTCGGCAGACAAGAAATGATGGCTGACAGCCTCCAAGGATGGTCGGCAGGCCACCAGAGATTGCAAGATGGAAAGACCAAGGCATGGTCCAAAAAGGAGACAAAATAGATGCATGGTTGGAAATGCTCAAAGCTGTGGCATTCCACTGAGGACTTCGAGCACTTGGCGAGGAAACAAACTAATCATCGAAATGTACCTACAAGAACATCCAAGTCTTGAAGGGCCGTCAAAAATGGGGTGTCTACAGTGAGCCATATCCCAGTAGGAATCATCTAACACTATATATGAGGTTTAACAGAGATGTAAGTACAAAGTGCATATACAATACCTATGGTAAAACTTTCACAAATTCGTGTACTCAAAAGATGTCAAATTCAAATCGTTGTCCATTTTCTTTCAATTTAAATTCAGTTCACTTATCTTTCTCAAATTGTGAGTCAATTTCTTTATTTCTCAACATCCAATCTGAGACTACAAGTCAATGGTTTTCCAATCATACAATACACACATATAAACACTTCAAATTGCCATTTTGCGAATATTTCGTCCGCAGGATCGGCACCCATGTATAAATTTCGGGACTTTCACCCAGGACACCCGGCCAACTTAATTATAATGGAGTCCATCCCCTTTCTCCTCCCAAACAATGGAGTACATCCCATTTTTCCTCCCAAATAATCATACATATACTATGTATTTAAACACATAATCATACATGGAGTACATCCCCTTTCTCCTCCAAACAAACATACATATACAATGTATATAAACGTGATCATATTCAATGACAACCAACAATGGATTAGCTTTAATTCACCTAATGACATTTCTACAACAATTATAGCTATCTTCCACCAATAGCCCCATACAATTATTTCTAAATAGATATTCAATCTTTATAACAGATAAATCATCAAATTTCCATAGGCAAGCGATTAAACAAATCCAACAACACCATTCATCTATACATCCTCCTAATTTCGCATTTTCCATACCAATTTCATTATTCAAACAAAATGGTAATTCAAGACATTTTTAGGGCAAAGCTCTCCATTCTCCAAATACTAACCCAAGGGCCAAAATCTGCTATTTTAACATAGGAAGGTCTCACATCTAAACCCCATAATCATTTATATACACCTACATGGAAACCCTTTTTTTCAAACTTGAAACCCAAACCTTAGGTTTGCTCAAATCACCCCCAAATCCCACCATTGTTACAAAATGACAAATAACTAAGCTAAAAGTCATATAAAAGTCTAGAAAAATCCCTACCTCAAGTTAGAAGACCAAGAAAAGTAAAGATGAATTCCAACAACGCCGAAACCAACTTCTAATCAGATGAAAATGGAGCTTTCAAGATACTCTACCCTTCTTCCAAAGACACTAGGGTGAAGAGATCAAAGGATTTAGGCCAAAATATAGAGAGAGTGTGTGTTTTAGAGAGAGAGAGAGAGAGAGAGTCAAAATCTAGGTTTTTTAAAAAGTTTTAGAGAGTGAGAAGAATGAAAAAGTGATATAAAATGTTACTTTTGTGATCTGATATACGCACAGTCCACTCAAGCGGAGGAGTTGATGCTCGAGCGTTAGACACAAAAAGTTGTTCTGCTTGAGTGTACGATACTACCTGCTCGAGCACATAACACACACATCCAGTACTTTTGCAGGCAACAGACAAACTGCTCGAGCGCCCACCTGCAAGCGTAGGAAACGCCGCTCGAGCGTGAAAAACACCTCTCCAGTACTTTTGCAGACGTGCAAAGTACTGAGGGTTTGTAAATCTCGCTCAAGCATAAGAAATGCTGCTCGAGCGAAGGAGCAAAAATTCCAAAGCCCGTTCGAATGCTAGAGTGGCCGCACGAGCGGAGGAGCAAAAATCTGGGCGACAAAGGTTTGGAAAAACAAGCAACCAACCTGCTCCAAATGCACAACTACAATTCAATAACCAAAATAGAGGGAAGACAAGAGAAACAAGATATGAACCACCATTCAAAACGATACAAACCCGAGTTCGGAATACAACAAGTGACGGGTCAAAACCAGAATCGCTATAGGCTAAGACTCCACCTTGTTCTCGCAACACAATTTCAATCTCATTTCATTCCAAGTCACATAACAATTCCCTTTGACCGGTGAGCAAACATGACAAATTGCAAATGGATTTTTGCTCAAGGCATCTGCAACGGTATTGGCTTTTCTTAGATGGTACAAGATTTGCAAATCAGAATTCTTGATTAATTCAAGCCATCGCCTTTGTCTCATATTCAGTTCTTTTTGGGTGAAGAAATACTTCAAACTTTTATGGTCTGTATATACTTCACAAGTTACACCATACAGATAATGTTGCCAAATCTTCAAGGCAAAAACCATAGTTGCCAATTCAAGGTCATGAGTTGGATAGTTCTTTTTATGAGGGTAGAGTTGCCGAGAAGCATACGCAATTACCTTTCCATTTTGCATTAGCACACATCCCAAGCCTTTGTAGGAAACATCACTATAAATCTAAAACCCATCGGTTCCGTTGGGCAATGTCAGTACTGGTGTAGTTACTAGTCTCGTTTTCAGTTCTTGGAAGGTCGATTCCCGTTGATCAATCCAATCAAAGGGTACATTTTTCTACGTCAATTATGTCAATGGCATAGCAAGTTTGAAAAAATCTTTCACAAATTTGCGATAGTAACCTGCAAGCCCCAGAAAGCTTCTAACTTCTGACACATTTGTTGGTCTTGGCTAGTTCACAATAGCCTCAATTTTCTGTGGGTCAACTGATATGCCATCCTTGTTGATCACATGTCCCAGAAATGCTACACTGTCAAGCCATAATTCACATTTGGAAAATTTTGCATATAACTTCTTTTCTCTCAGGATCTGTAGCTCAATTCTTAGATGATTTTCATGTTCTTCCCTGCTTTTGGAATAAATCAAAATATCATCAATAAACATAACAACAAACTCATCAAGAAATTGTTTGAACACCCTATTCATTAGGTCCATAAAAGCTGTAGGTGCATTAGTTAACCCCAAATAACATCACCAGAAACTCATAGTGCCCATATCTAGTCCGGAAGGCAGTTTTCTCTATGTCTTCTGCTTTAACTTTCAATTGGTGGTATCTGGATCTAAGGCCAATTTTTGAAAAGACTCGGGCTCCCTGGAGTTGGTTAAACAAATCATCTATTTGGGGTAATGGATACTTGTTCTTGATAGTTACTTTATTCAATTCCCGGTAATCTATACATAACCTCAAGGATCCATCTTTCTTTTTAACAAACAAAACTGGAGCACCCCAAGGTGAAGTGCTCGGGCGAATAAACTTCTTGTCTAACAATTCTTGAAGTTGAGTTTTCAATTCTTTTAGTTCAGAAGTTGACATTCTATATGGAGTTTTGGAAATCGGTTGTGTTCCGGGCACAACATCAATAGTATACTCAATTTCTCTATCAATTAAATGTCCCGACAATTCATTTGGAAATACATTAGAAAATTCATTTACTACAGCAACGTTCTCTGCAGTAGAACTATCAGAAGTCACAGTTAACACGCAACATAAGTAACCCCGGCTGTAGACACCCCATTTTTGACCGCTCACAAGGCTTGGACGCTTTGTCCTCGGACTCGATGATGAAGCTGTGTTGATTGTGATTCGAATTCTCAACAAAGGACTGTAAGCTCACGCTCCAAAACCAATTCCAAACCTTTCATATTCATACTATTCTTGCCCTAGAAATTCATTTTTGACCATTATGCCACCCTACATTGAGTGTAAAATAGTGGAACAAGGGAGAGCATTGGGAGCCGACCGTACCACATTGGGAGCCAGCCGTAGCTATTGGGAGCTGACCGACTCTCGATAGCGAGAAACATTATTCTGGGTGGGAATGGGCCAGTCATCTATTTTTAAAGATATTTATGACCTATTTTGCTCAAATTCTATAAATATGAGCATATATCTTAGTGTTAGAGGTTGGGAAATTTTCAAAGGAGTAAAACAACCTTTGAGAGCTCCTTCTTCTTGTGCAAGCTAACTTTGAGATATTTGATCATCTTTATATCATATCTATACACCATAGACAACCTTAGAGCAAGAACTTAGAACCTTGGTTGAGCTTTGTGAGTCAAAATTCAAGCTTGAGAGTGTGCTTGGACCAAGTTTGGTTCACAAACAAGAGCTTACCTTCTTCAAAAGGTATAAGCTTACCACCTTTCACAAGAGGGTTAACACCCTTTCTTGCTTTCTACTTCATAGCTCACACCCTTGTTTTACATTCTTTTTGTTTCCTTTTGAACTGATTTTTTGAGTTTAACAAAGGCTAAAAAAACATGGTTTGAAGTCTCAAAAATGGAGAGGTTAGCCACCTCTCTTTGCTTTTGTTCACTAGCCTTGCTTTGCCTTATTCTTTACTACCTTTTTATGCCCTTTAACATGATTTTTAGCCGCTGTTTTCAGCATATTACGGGCTGTTTTAGGGCTGTTCTAGTTTATTTAATTAGTGTATGCTTTGAACATCTAGCTTGTTGTGTTACAAGTCTTCATATCTAGCTGGTTGTATTGTGTCACCCACGCTTTCATAATTTTTCTTTGGTTCACTTCATATCAAGAGTCTCATTCTAAATAATCAATCTTGCATAAGTCATTTCTGCCACCTTAATCTTTTCTTTTTTCTGTTTTGTTTTGAGAGTTACTTCAACCGATCGACGGTTATTCAAAGCATAAGAAAGAAACCTATGCTCAATGGCTTAATCTCTACGGAGGTTCATCGTCAAGGCATAGGCTCCCTTTTATGCCAAGAATCACTTCTTGTTTGACGTTTTTTCTCATTTAGTGGACTTAAACATCATTTTGGACAAATTGATTAAAGAATGGCAAAGACTAATAAAATTGGCTTAAAATGAATTAAACCGACATAAAGAAAATGTTCAGAGTTGGTTGGATTCGGCCGGATGTTATGCCGGGTCATCGTTCCGGAAATTGTCACATATCAATACATGATATGTTGATAAGACTTAGAGCGTGTCTATTTCCCTTTATGAGTCTTCATGATAAGAGGGAAGGGTGGTTTTTCATCATATTTATCAATTTTGTCCAAACGTGCTCGGGATCATCAAGCCATCAACTTGTGCTAATTGATGGATTCGAATGCAAATTTGTTCTTTTCTTGAGTCTCCCATGACAGAAAGGGGCAAAAGGGACAAACAGGGCCTAGAAAGGCTCTGTCTGCACTGTTCTCACCTCATAGCACAAAACATTTTTTGGCATAAAATTTAGTGTCGGCCGGCACTGTTTTGGCCCGGCCGGACCTCATTTGGAGCCTGTCGGCTCCCAATGTTTGGTAAAACAGAAATTGTTGGCAGAAACCAAGGGCAGTGGCTGAAGGTGAAGCAGAGTAGTCTGGGCAGACAGAGCAGCTTCTGGCACTTTGCATGCGATCATTGTATCTTATGGCTGCTCAAATTAAATTTCTTGTTAGCCTTGTTGTAATTATTTTTGTTGTAATTAATTATTACTGTTGTAAATAATTATTATTTTAGTTATTATTATTGTTTATTTGTAATTGTAAAACTAGTTAACTTAGACTGGTAGTTTATTGCCCATTCTAATATCCTTATTGTAATAACTTAGCTAGTTTTAAATCATTTATTCGAAT
Organism: Camellia japonica; assembly: GCA_030407325.1. Lineage (NCBI taxonomy): Eukaryota > Viridiplantae > Streptophyta > Magnoliopsida > Ericales > Theaceae > Camellia > Camellia japonica. The sequence continues at coordinate 85,619,176 of JAPPVO010000036.1, forward strand.
TTGTAATAATTAGTTTATTTCGGACATTTGGACACTTATTCGCACCCTCCTGCACGAGAGCAAAATATGTAATAACGTGTATGTCTTCCAACCCCTATTTCTTTCTCCCTTTTATTTATCTACTTATAATGGTAACATAGAGCATCACGTCTACTTAGCATTCCCATGTTTGCATACACTCGTCTCGTATGCATTTGGGTTCGGCTCATCATACTAACCAATGTCAATTTCTACTCCATTGTTTGAATACGTGATTTATCACATGTCTTGAATGGAATCATCTACCATGCTAGTAGCTGAGCCTATTTAAATTGCATGATTGGATGTGTCACATTAGTCATTTTGCATAAGTTAGGAGCATGCATGTTTTCTAATCATTTTGCTTTATTTGGCTTACCTTGGAGTGCTAGGTGAGCACTTACTGTTTTAGTATCTCACATAAGTGTGATTTTTGCCATGCCAAGCATAATACCATGAGGCTAATTACTTAACTGATATAACTCTTTGAATGCCTATGGATGAAGGCTAATTGCTAAAATTTAGATAAATTGATTAATGTACATACAAACTTACTTTTTCAAGCGACAAGTATCAAAAACAATTTTCAAACAAACATGAAACCAAAACGTTCCAACTTTTGCAAATTAGTCTATAATTGTGTGTAGTACATAGTAATGTTAGCTAATAAATCGGAATAGGAGCATATAATGTAAATAAGAATCACATTATGATTAGTAGAGGCCGATCTTTGATCAGGCGAGTGGGGTGCTCAATTCATGACCTTCCCCTATCGTACCTAAGTTTCCAAGCCGAGACACTTTGGTGATGACGAATAAGTGGCCTTTGGCACGAGTCTTGAGTTTCCTAAATTTTCCAAAAAATATTTAGGTGGCAACTCTGAAATCTGGCAAAGTAGTCTATTTTTTCCATTTGATTCAAAATTGATTTTCCAAAAGATTTGCTGGAATCATTTGTGTTTATTTATTTCACATTACACTTTTGAAATCAGATTCAGAACCACGGGAGTCCAAACTGTAGGGCTAATCGTATCCGAAAGGAGCACGAAAAGCAAGCTACAGTTTCTGGCAACTCTGCTAGGGATTTAGAAAGCTTGACTTGAAACTCATGATGTGAAATTTTATCTACATGTATATGTTCTTTGCATAGCATTTGCATTGTTACTATAAGTCACTATGTTTTCCATCTGCTATTCCTGGATGGTTTGCCGGAGGCTTGCCCAAATGCTTACCAAAAGGTTGACCGGTCATGGGCTCTGCCATGTTGGAAACACAACCCTTGGATCTGGATTACCGTCGTATCGTTTTATCCTCCTTTCACTTCTCAGTGTTAGGTGTGAGAGGTATATTAGGTGATCTTGCCGAGGTACCCTTTCGACCATTTGACCTAGCTTCATGTAGTAAGCCATAGCAACTATCCCAAAATTAGGACAGGATGCCACCCATATGCAAGATGTTGTGAGACTTATTAATTGAAGTAGTGCAACGTAGATCATGTCAAAAATCTAGGACAGGATAACCCTACCCCCTTCATAAGGGTGTTTTGGTTCTTTTACTTGCTATGTGCTTTTACAGTGAAACTGTACGGGATGGTTCATATCAGTATGAGTTTGAGAACAAAGTTCAGTGAGGATTGTGGTTCTTCAATTATGTTTTATCTACTGTGAATTGGGCCGAAGTGCCGTCCGATTTTAATTGATGGTTTTTCTTTTCTGTCTTTTGCTAGGTAGTTTACTATCATAGCTTCAGAATGATCTGATATTCCCCAAGTTGTATGGACTCGCTCTGGCAGGCTTTGCAAAGCTCAAGACCTTGTTAGTGGTCAACCAATGTTAGTCTCACTTCCACCAGTTGTTTGACGAAAACGAAACAGATAGTCAGTTGCACCAGTACAAAGCATTCAACAAACACCTATCCATTCTCACTCAAGCAGTTCACCAGTATCTACCTCACCTAGACCAGTAATGGCACAAAATGTAGAAGAATTTGCGACCATGATGGCAGCCTTTTAGAGAACCATGGAGACTGTGAACCAAAGGATGGCCGCACAGGATGAAATCATCGCTGATCTACGACGTACACCTGGGGCATCCGCATCGACCATGCATCTGATCTCGATTGCTCAGCCAAATCGGAATCCACCTCCACCAACGAAAAATCCCCAAAACCTAGATCCTCAGGAAATGTTTCCCCTGGCTTCGGGGTTTAGGCCTTTGGTTCAACCCTTTGCGGGAATCCTTCCTTTTGATATCAATGAAATTGATCCGGCCCTGATCAAGATTGCCAGGCTAAAGAAAGCACTAAAAAAGTCCTAGGGCTTCAACTTCATTCTGAATATCAAAGACGGGTACACTGAGGCTTCAGTCAGATTACCAGAGAAATTTAAGATGCCCCATGTAGACCACCCGAAACTCCACTCCACGCGCGAGGGTGCGAATTGTAGTTCATAGCTACTACAGTTCGGACTCCTGTCACGATTGTGAATCTAATCTCACAAAGTGCAATGTAAGACTGATAAATCACCAAAGAGTCCAAATCCGGCAATTGTTTGAAAACTCAATTTTAATCAAGAAGTGCCAACTTTGCCAGATTTCAGAGTCGCCACCTAAATATTTTGTTTTTGGGAAATTTAGGAAACCCTAACTTGTGCCTAAAGCCACGTGTCCGTCATCACCAAAGTTGCCTCGGCTCGGGAACTTGGGTACGAGAGGGGAAGGTCTTGAAATGAGCACCCCCACTCGCCCGATCAAAGATCGGCCTCTACTAACATGATATGTTGTTTTTGAAAACACATGTGTTCTTATTCTGATTTATTAGCTAGCTTACTATATGATGCGCACAGCATACAAGTATAGACTAAATCACTCAAGTTGGAACAAAACATCTCATGTTTGTGTTTCAAAAATGGTTTGAAGTTGCTACTCGCAAGTAGGCTAAGTCACGGATTTTGCCACCCTCAAGTGGACTTAGAAAACATGGTGATTTGCCACTTCAAATGGGCTTAAAACTCACATTTTGATGAATTGTTCCAATTCAAGCAATCCAACCTTCATCCACAGGCATTCATGCAGTTATAGCAGTTAAGCAAATAGCCTCATGGCAAGCATGCTAAACATGGCAACATACACATCTCATGCAATATGCTAAAGCGTAAAGGCTTACCTAGTACTCCAAGTCAAAACAAAAGCTAGTTAGTAATCAATACATGATCCTAGCTATGTTAATAATGTCTAATGCAACACATGAAAAATGCAATTAAAATAGGTTTGGCTATTCTAAGATGTCATGTGAAATGCAACAATTGATACATGTATTCAAATTGGAATTGAAATACAATGCAGTTTGTATGATGCGCCGAGCCCAGTGCATGCAAGATAGATGAATGGATGCACGCATGCTAGCATAAGGATGTTAATTGAAACATACCCTAAAACTAACCATCAAAAGCTAGTAAATAAAAGGGAGAAAGACGTGGGGTTGGAAGACATGCATCGCACACACGCACACTTATTACAACAGTTGTGCCCTCTCAACGGAGAGTCCGAATAATAAGCTAACTAGCTAATCTAAGCTAATTAAACTAATTATTACAAACAAAACTAATTAACTAATCCTAGTTAACTAATTATTACAAAACGAAGCTAATTAACTAACAAGTTAACTAACTAGTTATTATAAACACAAATGAATAGTTAAGCGCATTAACTACTTAAGTACAGAACCAAATAGCTAACTAAGCAAAGAAGCTAAGTAAAGCAGTAAAGAGATGTTCTCAGGGCGAGAAGTGCATGCATGCTCGGTCGCCTCGTTCGGAAATCCATTGTGATGCCCCAACTTGCCTCTATTTGCAATTGATTTCAGATCACTGCACAAACTTCAGGGTAGCTTCTACTCCATCATGGGAACCTTTAGGAGCATGGCCGACCACTTATTGGTGTTGCCAACCACCTGTAAACCACTTAAGTATGCTACAGACCAGATAAAGTGGTCAGCCAGCCACTTTTACTGGTCTGCCGACCAGAAAATTCTGCACACTTCCAGTTTGTTGCAATAGAGAACAAGAAGGGGCACGGCAATGTATTTGCAAGATATGTGTGCACAACCACCCTCCCTATCATTTCTTAGGCTCAAGGGAGTGCGGTTCTCAACTCCCGGGCCACCAACCAAGTATCGCAATGCACGATGGCCAAGAAGCCAAGTTTGCACGAATCAATGTGAATGAATGTACACATAACACATAATGGCCTTAAACTCTATCATTCATGATCAAGAGCGTCGGCGACCGAGAAATGAGATACGTTTCATCACTTCAAGTATGAAATATCCCTCGTTTCTCGTGTTTGGATTAACACCCTATCCAAACACAATGCAAAGCAATAACATGGAAATACAATGCAATGCAACATGAGCATGCCAAACACAATGCAAACAACAATCATGCAAATAAAGTCCTTAAGCATTGAGGCACACAACACTAAGGCTATACAATGCAATGCACAATGGACTAAACCAACCCCAAATAGAATTCATGCATACTAAGACAATGGCCAAAACACTCTTAAAAGATGGCATGAAAGGCTAGAAAATGCATACTCATGCATTGACTCACCAATTAAGCATAAGAGCACAACTCTCAAAAGTGCTCAAGGAGTGACAAACATGGAAGTGTGACAACACTAAATGTTATGAAATATCATGTGAAATGATGCCAAATCATCCAAACAACATAAGCATTGCATGCTAGGGTCCTTAAGGCACAAAACTACCAAGGAGGACTACACAAGAGGCATGCAATGCATGGCACAAATGGATGAACCAGCCACAAACAGAGCTCAATTAGGTCAAAACAAAGACCAAAACATGCTAAGAGAGGAGCTCAAAGGTCTAGGCATGCATGCATGCATACAAGCTAGGCCACAAACAAGGCAACAAAGGCATGACCCTTAGAGGCACTCAAAGGGTGAAATAAATGGGAACATGGCAATGCTATATGCTCTGAAATAACATGTAAAATGATGCCAAATCATGCACATGTTACAAATGAAGCATGCTAGGAGACTCAAAGCTTGAAACTAGCATAGGCACTTGCACTATAGCTATGCAATACATGAAGCATATGGCCAAGGAAATCCAAAACAGTCCTAGAGCATGTCAAAATGATGCTAAAACATGTATGGACTAGAGCTAACACATGCTAGCATGAAGGGCATGAAGCATGAAGTATGCAAGGCCAATAAGGAAGGTTATACTACACCTACCAAAACCAAGCATGAGATGACTTTACCAATAAAAATCAGAGTTAATGCATGTCAAATTAACACCAAAAATGGGCTAATACCAAGTCAGTACATGCTAGAATAACAAGCTCACTCATTAGGCATGTAAAGCTAGTAAAGAGGACTTACACTACAAGTGTAAGAAGCAAATGAGGGATGCCCTAACCAAACAAAAATAGAGTTGTCTCATGGCAAAAAAACACCCAAAACACATTGAAATGGTGGCCTAAAAGCCTAGGCAAGATGGCATACACAATGGCTCATACTTAAGGCATAAAGCACCAACCCTCCAAAGCATTGAAAGAGTGAAAGATGTGAGTGTATGGCCACACTACATATACTGAAATCACATATCAAATGATGTCAAATCATGTGAATAGCCCAAGTAATGCATGCTAGTGGCTTGGAAACTCAAAGCTAGTGAGCATGAATGAACTATAGCTATACAAAGCAAGGCATGCATGGCCCAAAACACTTAAATCAGAGCTTAAACATGGTAAAACATGAACAAAAGCTTCTTGAAGCTGAGCCAAAACATGCTAAAATGATGGTCCAAAAGCATGGTGCATGTTAGGCTAGCATGCAAGATTACACTACAAGTGTAGAATGCATGCAAGTGGTGACTCAACCAAGCTAAAACAGAGGTATGCCATGTCAAAATAACACCAAAAACATGCTGAGATATGGCCAAAACATGCTAGAAAGTCATGCTCAAACATGAGGCTAATAAGGCAAGCATCCAAGATACAAGGAGAGGGGATGACCCCCTCCTATTTGGGACCTCAAAACACACTTTTCACCATTGAAATTTCTCTGAGTTTCAGTAGTGAGAAGGCCAAAAAGAGGTGGTCCCAATAGCTTAAAAGGATAGCACAAAAACAAGGCCAAACAAAGCACAAGAGGGGGTAGACCACCCCCAACACCAACAAGGCCTTAAACAAACATTTAGAACACTTGAAATTAGAACTTTTTGTAGTTAAAAGTTAGGCCTAAATCAGCATGCAAATAGGGCCAAAAGCTTAAACAAAAACCAAGGTTTAAGGGGTTAGAAACTTACCCTTGTAGAACAACTTCAAGGCTGTAACTCCAGCAACCTTTTTGAGCTAAAACCAATCAAAAAACTCCAAAACCAGCCTCAAAGTGCCTCAGCTCCAAGAGTATGGTGTTTCACTATGTGTTTGTGTGCAAAAGTGTGAAGAAATTACACTTTCAAGCACAAATATGGAACAAAAGAGAAATATAGAGATACATATATATATATATAGCTCTCAGCCACTTTTTCTGAACCTAAGACAAGAGGGGGGAGGTTCCCTCTTATAAAAAATCAAGAATCAAGCTTGTTGAAGAAGTTTAAGGCTTAGATCAATCCATCCATACACGTGTATGGAGGATGAGTTCTGTACCCAACAGCTGGGATAGCTGGCATCCACAACACCTGTAGAATATGAAGGAAAGCTGTCGACCAGTTGAAGTGGTCGGCCAGCTACTTGTACTGGTCGGCTAGCTCTTGTACTAGTCGGCCAGCTACTTTTTCTAGTCGACCAGGACAAAAAGTGGCCGGCAAGGAGGGAAAGGTCATCTGCACAGAGAGAGGAAGGTAGTGGCATGGCTGGAGACCACTTTTTCCAGCTGCAAACCACTTAGGGAAGAAAACTGGCTGGCAGGGAAGAAAAGTGGTTTTCAGGAAGAGAAACTGGTCTCCAACCCTCATTCCACCCTCCAAGCAAGGAAACTAAGGTTTGCGACAAAAACAAACCAAAAAGGATGCAAGACAAGAGTCCGGGGGTCGAGGTGCGCAGCCGGAAGCCTCGAAAACTAGTCTACGGGCACCAAAAGTGGTCTACAAGGGAAAAGTGGTCTACGACAGCAAAAAGTGGTCTCCAAGACCTCTATGTCCCTCTAGATCAAGGCAACATGGCATGGTTCGAAAACTAGGCCAAAAGGAGAACGGTAAGCAGTCCTGAGACAAGACACGCGACTGAATGCTCTGGAAACCGGAAACTAGCCTACAAGAGGGAAAAGTGGTCTACAAGACCTCTCTCTCTCCCTCCAGGGATGGGAAAACAAGGTTTGGTTCAAAACCAAACCAAACAGGAAGCAAGACAAGGCACTCGGCCGAAGGCTCCGGAAACCAGAAACTAGTCTACAAGAGGGAAAAGTGGTCTACGACCACAAAAGTGGTCTACAGACCTCTCTCTCCCTCTAGGCAAGGGAAAATAAGGCATGGTCTACAAACCAAACCAAAACACAAAGAGTTCAGAGGCCCGGAGGCAAGGCACTCAGCCCAAAAACCCCAGAAACTCGAAACGAGCACAAACATGCACAATCATCGAGCACTCAAACAATGACGTCTGAGTCTTAAGGTCAGTCAAAAATGGGGTGTCTACACCCCACATCGACAGATTCGATAGAAGTGGGGATCCAATTGTGTATGTCCAATTGTTTTCAGATGTGCTAAGACCAATGGGCCTGTCTCGAGCACAAAAACTATCATTATTCGAGAGGACCTTGTCTGATGTAGCGGCCATCTGGTACGCTAAACTAAAGGACTCTACAAAGCGAAATTGGGAGGAGTTATCTGAGGCATTCGTCAACCAGTACTCTTATAACACTCAGATAGAGGTAACCATTAGTGAGCTGGAGGCTACTACCTAGAACCTCAAAGAATCATTCATTGACTTTGTTGGCAGATAGAGAGCAAAAGCAGCAAGAATGACAAATAGACCTTCTGAAAGAGAGCAGGTCCAACTGGTGGTCAAGAACCTTGAGCCAGACATGCTGTAAAGAATGATAGTGGTGTCGTTATCCACATTTGCTTCCCTATACGAGTTGGGGGTCCAGATTGAGAGTGCATTCAAGAAGGGCATTATTTACAGAACAAGTGAACCTATAAGAAGGCCATTCTCCCGAGGTATCAATGCTAGTAGTAGCACTATTCCGCAACCTGCAGATGTCAGCACAGTTGTTACAGTGGCCAAAATGGCCGATCCCTTTGCCGCCGCAACCTCGCAACCTTCACAAACCATCGGCCCACCCCGAAATTGAAGAACTTTTACCCCCTCCATATGAGCCCAGCCCGTGCCCTTAAATTGTTAATGGAAAAGAGGCATCTCAAACCCCTCGATCCTCAACCACTTCCTGACCCATTACCACCCAGACATGACCCCACCCAGTATTATATCTTCCACCAATAACATGGTCATCCCATAGGTCTGTGTTGCCGCCTATGTCATAAGATCCAGGATCTCATTGACAACAAAGTCATTACCCCACTCTCTAAACTGAACGTAACCACCAACCCACTTCCTCTACATAACCAAGTCCTCCCGTCCAGAACCATTAACCAAATATATACACTACCACCCTCATTTAACCCCAGCGCCTACATTACCCTATCCCATCTACCCAAGCCAGATATGATTATTCCAGAAGGTACGAACATGTACATGATGGACTTAACATTGCAAACCCAACACAAATCCATGGCGGCAGAGGTGGAGAAGAAAGAGAGTACACTAGAGAAGGGTTTACCTGATGCCCAAGTCATAGAGAAAGGGGCCTCACTTGCACAGGAGTACAACCCCAACTTATACATCGTGGCCATCGATCAGCCGAAGCCAGTAGTCATATTACTAGACTTCCTCCGCATTAACGTTATTGGAGAGGACTAGTTAGGGCAGAATCAGAATGATTGGCCAGAAACAGGGCCTAAATGACTTGGCTGCACTTGAAAAAGACCTGGCTAAGCTGGAAGAGGATCTAGGCAACCTCTACTTCTTTGAAGAAGATGATACAAGCAATGTACAACTGGGGTGGTGGGATCCAAGCCAGCCGGAAATAAGTAACGGGTGGTTAAGTGAGGATGAGTCAGATGTTAAGGAACAGATAGGAGAGACTGGGAAAGAAAAGGGAGTTGGTGCTAGCAGCAAGGCTTGGGCGGTACCTCTGATTGAGAAAGAGCAGACATTGGAGCAATTCCAGTGGGAAATGATAAAAGAGATCCAAATGAAGGTAGCCCTGGAGCAGGGAAAATGAAAGGAAATAGCAGAGATCGAGCCTACAGTGGCAGATGTCCAAACTATGAGAAAGATCAAATGGGAGCCTAGTGACTAGAAAAGGATGTTAAGGAAGCTTAGAAAATATTGAAATACAGAAACCAAGACTGTGGTGGAAGAAGAATGGTATGATGACAGGGGCGTGATGTGAACATGCTTCAGATAGAACCAGATGATGGCCTGACCATGGTTGCAGGAGAGTGGTGGGAAGACAACGACTTAAGTCATGCGTATACAAACAAATGGTGGAAAGTTGATACCCCTGATGACACCTGGTATACTGATGAGATTAACCACATGAGCCGAAGCGGTCGGTACTTCAAACCTACGGCCTTAGATCAGCTGGAGTCCTCCAACAAAGAGGCTGAGAAATCAAAAAAGAAGGATGTTAAAGAAAACCTGGTCTTGAAATAGCTCAAGAAGATTCAGGAGGACATATCAATTTGGGGGCTAATCATGGCTTCTCGGGAGCATAGACAAGCACTGTTAGAGGCAATGAACTAGACCAAATTACTTATCGACACCACTGCTGACCAATTGGTATCGTTGGTTACATTCGGGGATGTTACGCCTTTGATATCTTTTACAAATAAGGAGTTACCACTTGAGGGTGCCAACCATAACCGACCCTTATATGTAACCTTAGAAAGCTGGAAAAAGTGAATTCTGGTGGTGCTAATAGATACTGGATCAGCGATCAGTGTATATCTAGTGAGAACTGCCCATGCCATCGGTTTGAGGCCGGCTGACTTTACACCTATGACTCATGCCATCCGAGCTTATGACAATATGAGCCGAAATGTTATGGGAACGTTCAAGAGCCATATCCTAATCGGCCTGTCTAAGCATGAGATGGAATTCTATGTCATGGACATTCCGGCCATGTTCTATCTACTGATGGAAAGGCCTTGGCTGCATCAAATGAAAGCAATGTCATCAACGGTCCACCAGTTAGTAAAGTACCCCTTTAAAGGCGGGATTGCTACTGTGTATGGCAATTTTGTGATCCATCCTCCCCAAGGAACTACTACGTCCATGTCGGAAACCATACATGGGGAAGAGGACGTGTTCCTCTCTGGCTTCTCTCTGGTAGTGGCTCGGTTGGTCCAAACCATCATAACAGAAGATGACGGAAATTACGTAAGCGCTTAGTCTATTTACATAATGAACAAACAGAGGCATATTCCTAGATCAAGACTAGGCAGAAGTGGCAAGCAGGGAGGTACTGCTGCCAAGGAGATAAGTCACAACCCCCATGCTTTTGGGCTAGGATACAAACCTACCACTGCGGATTGAAAAAGAAAATGAGAGGAGTTACGAGGAAGGCTGAAAGAAAAAAGGATTGTGAGGCAAAATGACTTAGTCCACAGACCAATACGGGGAACTTTGAACGGACATTTGGTCCGCCAAGGGGTAGACTTCTCCTTCTGTGGATTTCCAGAGCCTTGGTTTGACAAGGAAACAAAAACAAGGTATCCGGGGTTCAAGATCTTCTTCGAACACCAATTACCAGAAGAGGAGGATGAGCAGGCAAATCTGAGCCCTAACACAGATCAAGGTAGGACTGTAAGCCTAGATATTGAAGAAGAAAAGCTGTTGGGAAAAACGCTGGCTGACCTATTGGAAAGTTCTACTGCTAGAGTTGAGTCTGCCAACTTGGGGGATAGTTTTACTATCTTAATGATCGGGGATACACCGGCAGTAGATTTCACTAGTCTCATCATGGATGCATCAAAGGCTCCACGCCTAGTTTGGAAGTTTGAGCAAGGCGTCATCAGCAGTTCTAAATCAGATAAAGAGTATGAATCTGATTCCAGTGAGTTTGTGGAGTCAGAGTCAGATTCTAGTTCCTCGGAGTCTGGTACTTCCGGGAGTGGTAACCTAGATACAAAAGTCCTGTCTAGGTCATCTTTCAGCGTTTCCTTTGAGTCCATTGTAACCGAGGATCCAGACTGTTTGAATGGGAATGCTGTAGACTTTGCCTATTTTTCTATGCCTTTGGTTTGTTGTACTGATCTTGATTTTCAAAATTTTGACTTAAACGAAGAGGAAGAAATTCCTCGAGTTTTGAAAATTTGATTAACCAAGAGGAGGAGAGGCATGTTAAGCCCTGTACTGATGAAATCATTACAATTAATGTGGGTACCGAGAAGGATCCCCGCTTGGTCCAGATCGGGTCCATGTTGTCTTTGGAGGAATGCAAGCATTTAATCGCTTTATTAAAATATTTCAAAGATGTTTTCGTGTGGTCCTACGAAGACATACCTAGAATCGATCCTGAGATTGTACAGCACCGGATCCCTCTTGGCCCTGAGGCCCAACCAGTTAAGTAGAAATTACGCAGAGTCTACCCACATTGGATGTTGAAGATCAAAGAGGAGGTCACCAAACAGATCGAGGCAGGGTTCTTACTTGTATCTGAGTATCCGATGTGGTTGGCCAATATTGTTCCAGTTCCCAAGAAGGATGGCAGAATCAGAGTTTGTGTCGACTTCAGGGATCTGAATAAGAATAGTCCAGAGGATGACTTCCCTTTGCCATACATAGACGAGTTGTAGACTTCACCGCCGACCACGCGCTGTTGTCATTCATGGATGGGTTTTCTGGGTATAATTAGATTCTAATGGCACCCGAGGATAGGGAGAAGACCGTTTTCACTACTCCATGGGACACCTACTGCTACCGAATGTAGACACTTGATTTTTGACTGCCCGTAAGGCTTGGACGCTTGGTTCTGCGCACTCGATGATAAAAGTTGTGTTGAGTGTGGTTCGAGTTCTTAACGAAGGAATTTGGGTTTGAGCTCCAAAAACAATCCCAAACCTTTCATGTTAATCCTATTTGTACCCCATAAATTCATTTTTGCATCCTGAGTCAGCCTGCACTGTGTTTGAAACAAGGGAACAGGGGAATGCATTGGCTGCCGGTCAACACACATTGGGAGCCGGCCATAGCCATTGGGAGCCGACCGGCACTCGATAGCGAGAAATATTGTTTTGGGCGGGAATGGGCCAACTATCCTATTTTGAAGATATTTTTGATCTTTTTGGCCCAAATTCTATAAATACGAGCTCTTGGCTCTATTTTGGAGGCTGAAAATTTTCCAAAGAGCATATACACCTATTTGAGACCTCCTTCTTCTTGTGCAAGTCACCTTTGAGTAAGCTTGCCATCCTTACACCATACTCAAACACATACACACTCTCACCAAAAACCTTAGAGCCTTAGTTGAGCTTTGAGCATCAAAATTCAGACTTGAGGGTGTGCTTAGACTAAGTTTGATTTACAAACAAGAACATACCCTCTCCAAGAGGTATAGGTTTACTATCTTTCTCTTATTTTCATTTCTGTCTTTCTCTACCTATTTCCTGTGTGTTTCATATTGCTTTGGTCCTAGTTCAAGTGTTGGAACTTGAGTTTGGATGGCTACCAAAGGGTAGAGAGGGTTAACACTCTTTCTTGCACCTTCACCTATAGCTCAAACCCTTGTTTTACACCCTTTTTCTTTGCTTTCCAAATTTCTTTTCAAAGGTTAAATGAGGCTAAAAATCATGCTTTGAGGTTTCAAAACTGAAGGGGTTAGCCACCCCTTCTTGTTCTTGCTTACTAGCCTTATTTTCTTTGCTAATTGTTTAGCTTATTGGGCTCTTTTCATACACTTTGAGCCACTATTTTTCACTTATTAGAGGCTGTTTTAGAGCTGTCCTAGTTTATTTAATTAATTCATGCTTTGATTAGTTTGCTTGCTATCTTATATGCTCGCATATATAGCTTGTTGTGTGTTGTTCTTAGCCTTTCTTTGTTTAATTTCCATGTTAGAACCTCATTTTAAATAATCAACTTATCATTCATTTCTTTCATTTTAGAATTGTTTCAATCAGTGATGGTTGTTCAAAACATGAGCTAGAGTTCTATACTTAATGGCCTATTCTCTACAGAGGTTCATCATCAACAGCATAGTCTTTTTTTCATGTTGAGAATCGCTTCCCGTTTGACATGCTTCTCATTTAGTGGACGTAATCACCACCTTGGACAAATGGATTAAAAAATGGCAAAGACTAATGAATTTGGCTTAAAATGAACCAACCAACATAAAGAACATGAGTTATATTGGTTGGATTCGGCCAGACGTTATGCCGAGTCTATTTTGTCGAGGGTTATCATATGTCGATTAATGATGTTTTGATGAACCTTGAAGCGTCTCTACCTCCCTCTTTTAGCTCATTTCATGATAAGAGGAAAGCAGGGTCATTGTTCATTGCATTTATTAATTTTTGTCCAAACTCATGTCCAAAATCATCAAGTAATCAGTTTTCTCATTGATGGTCTCGGTAATGACTTTGCTCTTCTCTCGAGGCTTTTCTCGACAGAGAAGAGCAGATGGGCTGTTCTCACCTCAGAGCACAAAATGAATTTTTGCTTGAAATTTAGTGTCGGCCGGCTGCCAATGCTTGGTAAACGGGGTGTTTTGCAGAAAATAAAGGGCAATGACTGGGGTGAAACAGAGTAACCTGGGCAGACAGAGGAACTTTTGGGCATCACACATGCAATTGTCGTGCCTCTTTGTTGTTTGAATTAGTATTGTAATTAATTATTGTTGTAGTTATAATTACTTGTTTAGTTATAATTATATAGTTAGTTAACTTGGATTGCTAGTTCAAAACTCTTTTTTATATTCGTCTTGTTGTAATAACTTAGCTAGTTAGTTAGTTTAGTTAAAGTAAATTCATTTGTTTGGTTTTGTAATAATTAGTTTAAAGCCGGACATTCGGACACTCATTTGGACCCTCTTGTGCTAGGGCCAACATGTAATAAGTTATATGTCTTCCAACCCCATGTCTTTCTCCCTTTTATTTACCCGCTTACGATGGTTAGTATAGAGCATCATGTTTATTTAGCATTCCTATGTTTGCATACACTCGTTTCATGGACATTTGGGTTCGGTTCATGATACTAACCAATGTCAATTTCAAATTCATTGCTTGAAAACATGATTTATCACATGTCTTGACTTGGATCGTATACCATGCTTATAGTCGAACCTAAGTATTGCATAAATGTGTGCGTTGCATTAGTCATATCGCATTAGTTAGGAACATGCATTTTTTCTAATTTTTTTTTTTTTTTTTTATTTGGCTTGGCTTGGAGTACTAGGTGAGTACTTATCGCTTTTGGCAAATTGCATAGGTGTGATTGTTGCCATGCCAAGCATAATACCATAAGGCTAATTGCTTAGGTGATATAATTGTTTGAATGCCTGTGGACGAAGGCTAAATTGCTAAAATTGGGACGAATTGATTAATATACAAATTCCCCTTTTCAAGTGACACGTATTCAAAACAATTTTCAAAAACAAACATGAAATCAAATGTTCTAACTTTTGCAAATTAGTCTATACTTGTGTGCAACACATAGTAATATTAGTCTAATAATCCGAACAAGAGCGTATAATGTAAATAAAAATCACATCATGATTAGTAGAGGCCGATCTTTGATCGGGCGAGTGGGGTGCTCAATTCATGACCTTCCCCTCTCGTACCTAAGTTCCTGAGCCGAGACACTTTGGTGATGATGGATAAATGGCCTTTGGCACAAGTCACGGGTTTTCTAAATTTCTCAAAAATATTTAGGTGGCAACTCTAAAATCTAGCAAATCAGTCTATTTTTGACATTTGATTCAAACATCAATTTTCCAAAAAGAATTTTCAGATTTGGACTTTTTTTGTGTTTTCACTATTTCACATTGCACTTGTGAAATCAGATTCAAAACCACGGGAGTCTGAGCTGTAAGGCTAGTCGTATCCGAAAGGAGCACGAAAAGTCGAGCTACAGTTTTTGGCGACTCTGCTGAGGACTTAGAGAACTTGACTTGAAACTCATGATGTGAAATTTTATCTACATTTATATGTTCTTTCCATTTGCATGATTACTTAAGTCATTGTGTTTTCCATCTACTATTCTTGGACGGTTTGCCAGAGGCTTGCCCAAAAGGCTGACCGATTATGGGTTTTGCCATGTTGGAAACATAACCCTTGGATCTGGATTACAACTATACCGCTTGATCCTCCTTTTACTTCTCGGTGTTAGGTGTAAGAGGTATATTTGGTAATCTTGCTGTGGTACCCTTTTGACCATTTGACCTAGTTGCATATAGTCAAGCTATAGTGACTATTCCAACTTAGGACAAGATGTCACCCATTTGCAGGATGTTATGAAACTCATTGTTTGAAATAGTACAACCTAGATCATGTCAAAAAATCTAGGACAGGGTAACCCTACCTCCTCATAAAGGTGTTTTGGCTCTTTTACTTGGTATATGCTTTTATAGTGAGACTATACAGGATGGTTCATATCAGTATGAGTTTGAGAATGGAGTTCGGTGGGGATTGTGGTTCTTCAATTATGTTTTATCTGCTGTGAATTAGGCCAAGATGCCGTTCGATTTTGATCTATGGTTTTTCTTTTCTTTTGCTAGGTAGTTTACCATCATAGCTTCAGAAAGACCCGATATTCCCCAAGTTGTGTGGACTCGTTTTGGCAAGCTTCGTAAAACTCAAGACCTTGTTGGAGGTCAGCCAATGTTAGTCTCACTTCCGCCGGTTACTTAATGAAGAAGGAACACACAGTCTGCAACACCGGTACAAAGCATTCAGCAAACACCTAACCATTCTTACTCAAGCAGTTCACCAGAATCAAACTCATCTCGACCAGCAATGGCACAGAACAAGGAAGAATTTGCTGCCATGATGGTGACTCTCTAGAGAACCATGGATACCGTCAATCAAAGGATGGTCGCAAAGGACGAAGTCATCGCTGATCTACGACGTACGTTTGGGGCATCCGCATCGACCGTGCATCTGATCCCGACTACTCAGCCAAACCTGGATGTACCTCCACTAGTAGAAAATCCCCAAATCCAGGATCCTCAAGAAATGTTTCCTCGGCTCCAGCTTATTGGCCTTCGATTCAACCCCCCACAGGAATTTTTCCTTTTGATATCAATGAAATTGATCTGGCTTTGATCAAGATTGCTAGATTGGAGAAAGCATTAAAAAAATCCCAAGGCTTCAACTCTATTCCAGATATTGAAGACGGGTATACTGAGGCTTCGATCAGATTGCCGGAGAAATTTAAGATGCCCCACATCGACAAATTCGATGGAAGTGGGGATCTGATTGTGCACATCCACTTGTTTTCAAATGTGCTAAGGCCAATGGGCCTGTCTAGGGCTCAGAAACTATCACTGTTTGGGAGAACCTTGTCTGATGTGGCGGCCATCTGGTACGCTGAGTTAGAGGACTCTACAAAGCGGAATTGAAAGGAGTTATCCGAGGCGTTTGTCAATTACTACTCTCATAACACTCAGATAGAGGTGACTATCAGCGAGCTGAAGGCTACTACCCAGAACCCCAAAGAATCATTCATTGATTTTGTCGCCCGGTAGAGAGCCATGGCAGCCCGAATGACAAATAGACCTACTGAAAAAGAACAAGTCCGACTGGTGGTCCAAAACCTTTAACCAGACATGCTGCAGAGGATGATAGTGGCACCGTTATCCACATTTGCTTCCTTACATGAGTTGGGGGTCCAGATTAAGAATGCATTCAAGACGGGTATCATCCACAGAACAAGTGAACTTGCAAGAAGGCCATTTTCTCGGAATACCAATGCTAGCAGTAGCACTATTCCGTGGCCCGTAGATGTCAGTACTGTTGTTTCAATAGCCAAGATGGCCGATCCCTTTGTTACTGCCACAACCTCACGACCTTCACAAAATACCAGCCCACCCCGAAATCAAAGAATCCTTACTCCACTCCATATGAGCCCAACCCGCACCTTCAAACTATTGATAGAAAAGGGGCATCTCAAGCCTCTCGATCCTTGTCCACTTCCGGACCCATTACCACCCATATAGGACCCTACCCAGTATTGCATCTTCCACCAATAACATCATCACCCCATAGATCTGTGTTACTGGCTCCGTCATGAGATCCAGGATCTCATTAACAACAAAGTCATCACCCCACCTTCCAAACCAAACATAACTACCAACCCACTTCCTACACATAACCAAGTCTCCCCACCCAGAAACATTAACCACATCCATACACTACCACCCTCCTATAAACCCAACACATATATTACTTCATCCCATCTACCCAAGCTAGAGGTGAGTATTCCAGAAGACACAGACATGTGCATGTTGGATTTATCACCGTAAACCCAACCTGAACCTATGGCAGTAGAAATGGAGAAGAAATGAATTACACTAGAGAAGGGCTTGCCTGATGCCCAAGTCATAGAAAAAGGGAGCTCACTCACAGAGTACAACCCCAGCTTATACATTGTGCCATCAGTCAGCCGAAGCCAGTAGTCATATTGTCAAACTTCCTCAGCATTAACGCTATTGGGAAGGACTAGTTAGGGCAGAATCAGAATGATGGGCCAAAACAGGGCCTAAATGATTTGGCCGAACAGGAAGAAGGCCTGGCCGAGTTAGAAGAGGATCTAGACAACCTCTATTTCTTTGAAGAAAAGGATACAAACAGTGTACAACTGGGATGGTGGGATCCGAGCCAGTCGGAAACAAGCAATGGGTGGTTGAGTGAGGAGGAGTTAGATATTGAGG
The DNA here is from genome assembly GCA_030407325.1 of Camellia japonica. Lineage (NCBI taxonomy): Eukaryota > Viridiplantae > Streptophyta > Magnoliopsida > Ericales > Theaceae > Camellia > Camellia japonica. Next base: position 85,637,153 of record JAPPVO010000036.1, read on the forward strand.
AACAGATGGGAGAGACTGGAAAGGAAAAGGAAATTGGTGCTAGTGGCAAGGCTGAGGTTGCACCTCTGACTAAGAAAGAACAGGCACTGGAACAATTTCAAAGGGAAATGATAGAAGAGATCCAAACGAAGATAGCTCTGGAGCAGGGAAAAGGAAAGAAGAACCCAAGACAACGGTGGGTGATGTCTAAACTACCAAAAAGGTCGAATGGGAGCCTAGTGACCGGAAAATGATGCTAAGAAAGCTCCGAAAATATCGAGATTCAAAAACTAAGATTGTGGTGAAGGAAGAATGGTATGATGATAGGGCGTGTGATGTTAACATGCTCTAGATAGAACCTGATGCTAGCCCGATCATGACTGCAGGAGAGTGGTGGGAAGATAGTGACCTAAGTCATGCATACACTGATGAAGGATGGAAAGTTGACACCCCGGATGAGATTAACCACATGACCTAGAGCGGTCGGTACTTCAAACTTGCGACCTTAGATCGGCCAGAGTCCTCCAACAAAGAGTTTGAGAGAGTAAAAGAGAAAGATGTTGAAGAAAACCTGGTCTTGAAATAACTCAAGAAGATTCAGGCGGACATATCAATCTGGGGGCTGATAATGGCCTCTCGAGAGCATAGGCAAGCACTGTTAGAGGCAATGAACTAGACCAACCTACCTATCGACACCACTACTAACCAATTGGTATCATTGGTTACATCTGGGGACGTTATGCCGGTGATATCTTTTACAGATAATGAATTACCACTTAAGGGTGCCAACCACAACCGACCCTTATATGTAACCCCATAAATTTGGAAAATGTGGATTCTGGTGGTGCTAATAGATACCAGATCAACAATCAATGTATGTCCAGTAAGGACTTCCTAAGCTATTGGTTTGAGGCTGGCTGACTTTACACCTACGACTTTGACTGTCTGGGCTTATGGAAATACAAGCCGGCATGTTATAGGAATGTTCAAGAGCCATATCCTAATCAGCCCGTCCGAACACGAGGTGGAATTCCATGTAATAGATGTATTAGCCACGTTTAATTTACTATTGGGAAGACCCTGGCTACATCAAATGAAGGTGGTGTCATCAACGGTCCATCAGTTGGTAAAGTACCCCTTCAAGGACGGGATTGTTACTGTGTATGGCAATTCTGCGATCCATTCTCCCCAGGGAGCCATTGCGCCATTATTGGAAATCATACATGGGGAGGAGAACGTGTTCCTTTTTGGCTTCTCTCTGGCAGAAGCCCGATTGGTCCAAACCATTATGGCAGAGGACGATGGGAATTATGTGAGTGCTCAGTCCATCTACATGATGAACAAATAGGGGCATATTCCTGGATCAGGATTGGGCAAAAGCGGCAGGCAGGGAGGTACTGTTGGTAAGGAGATGAGTCACAACCCCCACGCTTTCGAGCTGGGATATAAACCTCCTGCTGTAGATTGGCAAAGAAAGGGAGAGGAGTTGCGAGGAAGGCAAAAAGCAAAGAGGGCTGGGAGGTAGTACGAGTTAGTCCACAAACCAATACAGGGGACCTTGAACGGACGCTTTGTCCGCCAAGGGGAAGACTTCCCCTTCTGTGGACTCCCAGAGCCCTAGTTTGACAAGAAAACAAAAACAAGGTATCTGGGGTTCGAGATCTTCTTCAGACACCAGTTACCAGAAGAGGAGGATAAACAAGCAGACCTGAGCCCTAGCACAGATCAAGGCGAGACTGCAAGCTTGAACATTAAAGAGGAAGAGTTGTTGGGAAAGCGCTGGCTAACCTACTGACAAGTTCTACTACTGAAGCTAAGTTCGTCAACTTGGGGGATAGTTTTACTATCTCAATGATTAGGGGTACACCGGCAGCAGATTTTAATAGTCTCATCATGAATGCATCTGAGGCTCCATGCCTAGTCTAGAAGTTTGAGCAAGGCGTCATCGGTAGTTCTGGATCGGATAGTGAGTCCAGATCTAATTCCACTGAGTATGTGGAGTCAGAGTCAGATTCAAGTTCCTCTGAGTCTAGTACTTCCAGGGGTGGTAACCCAGATACCAAAGTCCTGTCCAGGTCGTCTTTTAGCTTTTCTTTTGAGTCCACTCTAGCTAAGGATCCGGACCTTTTGAATGAGAATGTTGTGAACTTTGCCTACTTTTCTGTGCCTTTGGTTTGTTGTACTGATCTTGATTTTCAAAATTTTGACTTAAACGAAGAGGAAGAAATTCCTCGGGTTTCAAAAAATTTGGTTGATCATGAGGAGGAGAGGCATGTTAAACCCAATACAGATGAAATTGTATCAATTAACGTAGGTACTAAGGAAGACCCTCGCTTGGTCCATATCGAGTCCACATTGTCTTCAAAGGAGCACGAGCGTTTAATCGCTTTATTAAAAAATTTCAAAGATGTTTTTGCGTGACCCTACGAAGACATGCCTGGAATCAATCTTGAGATTGTACAGCACCGGATCCCTCTTGATCCTGAGGCCCGACCAGTTAAGCAGAAGTTGAGCGGGGTCCACCTGGATTGGGCTCTGAAGATCAAGAAAGAAGTTACCAAACAGATTGAGGCAGGGTTCTTGCTTGTATCTGAGCATCCAACGTGGTTGGCCAATATTGTTCTAGTCCCAAACAAGGATGGCAAGATTAGAGTTTGTATCGACTTCAGGGATCTGAATAAGACTAGTCCAAAGGATGACTTTCCTCTACTGCACATAGACAAGTTGGTAGACTCCACCATCGGCCACGTACTATTATCATTCATGGATGGGTTTTCCAGGTATAACCAGATTCTGATGGCACCCAAGGATAGACAGAAGACCGCATTCATTACTTCGTGGGGTACGTACTGCTACCGAGTCATGCCGTTTGGGTTAAACAATGCTGGAGCTACATATCAGAGGGCTGCGACCACCGTTTTGCATGATATGATCCACAAAGAGGTGGAGGTGTATGTGGATAACATAATTGTCAAATCCAAAGAGCGAGAAGGCCACTACACCACATTGGAGAAATTCTTTCAACAGATTAGGAAATACAGATTGAGGTTAAACCTGCAAAAATGCACCTTCGGCATAACAACAAGGAAAATGCTGGGCTTCCTGATCACGCAGAGGGGAATTGAAGTATATCCTTCCAAAATTGAGGCCATCTTAGAAATGCCACCACCGAGGACTGAAAAGGAGGTGCACGGCTTTCTGGGTAAAGTGCAATTCATAAGGCGGTTTATTTCAAAATTAACCTTGACTTGTGAAGCACTATTTGGTCTCCTGAAGAAGGGAAAGAAGTTCCAATAGGACGATCGTTGTCAATATGCCCTTGAGCAGATCAAGTAGTATCTACAGAATCCGCCTGTGTTGTCGCCATCAGAGCTGGGGAAGCCTTTGATTCTATATTTATCAGTAACAGACTCGACTATGGGATGCATTCTAGCTCAAGAATTTGAAGCCAAAGTGGAGAAGGCCACCTACTACTTAAGCCAAAAGATGCTAGACTACAAGACCCGTTACACTCCCCTGGAGAAAGCTTGCCTAGCCTTGGTATGGGCCACCAGGAAGTTGAGGCACTACTTGTTAACTCATTTTGTAATCCTAGTTTCAAGATTAGATCCCATTAAATATCTCTTTGAGAAACCGGCGCTTACAGGTAGGCTAGCTCGTTGGTTACTTCTCCTCTCCAAATTTGATCTCAAATACGTTACACGCAAGTCAGTTAAGAGGTGAGCTGTGGCAGAGTTCCTAGCAGAGCATCCGGTAAAAGAAGATGAAGCAATGGAATACCTATTCCCAGATAAAGATATTCTGCATATAGAAGAGGAAACGTGGATGATGTACTTTGATAGAGCGGCTAATTAGTACAATTATTGGATAGGTGTGTTGCTCATAACACCAGATGATTCCCATATACCCTTAGCATTCAAACTCCAGTTCAGAGTGTACAATAATGAAACAGAATATGAGGCATGCATTACAAGGTTTGAAGCTGCCCTAGAACTAGGGGCAAAAAGGTTGGACGTCATCGGAGATTCGAATTTGGTTGTCTCTTAAGCTAATGGGGATTGGAAGGTCAAAGAAGATAACATGAAGATGTATCATCAGGCCTTGGATATTCTGATCCCTAGGTTCGAAAAATTGACGTTTACACATTTGTTGAGAGAGAACAACCGGTTCGCGGATGCACTAGCATCTCTATCTTCTATGGTAGATATCCCACTAGAAGTAAAGATGCGTCAATCATTATTGAGTAGAAGTATACACCCGCTTACCAGATTGTCACCGCGATAGATGAAGTACAAGACAAAAACCCCTAGTATTACGATATTTGGAACTTTCTAGAAAAAAAGACATATCCACCAAGGGCAGATGCCAAAGAAAAACAGGGAATATGGCATCTAGCCGTCCAATTTATCATATGCGGAGGTAAATTATACAAAAGAGGTCATCTGGCAATGCATAAGCTATGCGTAGAGGAAGAGGAATCAAAGCGTCTTATGGAAGTTGTCCACGGAGTAGAATGTGGGGCACACATGAATGGTGTGATGCTGGCCTGGAAAATCCTTAGACAAGGCTACTACTGGTCAACCATGGAAGATGATTGTATTGGTTTTGTTCGGCGATGCCATAAATGTCAAATTCATACTAATCGCATGAACATACCACCGTCTAAGCTCTACAATATGACTTCACCATGGCCTTTCTCAGTCTGCGGAATCGACGTTATTGGTGCAATCACGCCAAAGGGATCAAATGGGCATGAGTTCATTCTGGTAGCAATCGACTACTTTACTAAATGAGTGGAGGCCCAGTCCTATTCTGTATTGAAAGCATCACATGTGACTAAGTTCATTAAAAACAATATCATCTGCCGATACGGAGTTCCGAACGAGATCATATCAGATAGCGGCTCGCACTTCAAAAAAGCGGTGATAGACTTGTTGAAAAAAATACAATGTGGCTTTTCATAAGTCATCCATGTACAAACCGTAAACCAAGGGAGCTGTTGAGGCGGCTAACAAGAATGTGAAGAACATTTTGCGGAAAATGGTGGAAACCTACAGGGACTGGCCGGATAAACTGTCATTTTCACTCTGGGGCTACAGAACCTCGATCCAAACATCTACAGGGGTAACCCCTTGTTCTCTTGTCTATGGGATGGAAACTGTTTTGCCTATTGAAATTGAAGTCTCATCACTGCGAGTTACGGCCGAGTGTCAGATAGCGGAGGCAGACTAGCAATAGAGCAGATTTGACGAGTTAATGTTGTTTGATAAGAGGAGGCTAAAGGCATCGTATCATGTTCAAGGCTACTAGTGTAGAATTGCCAGGGCTTTTAATAAGAAAGTTAAGTCTAGGAATCTCAAGGAAGGAGATATGGTACTGAAAAACAACCGAGCTCCCATCCACGACCCTAGGAGCAAGTTCAGACCCAATTGGACTGGTCCTTATATCATTAAATCTATTTGGTCAGGAGGGGCGATTATTCTCATGGACCTGGATGGCTTGGAGTTTTCACAGCCGATTAATATGGACAAGTTAAAGAAACACTACCCTTGAGAGGCTCGCTAGGCCGAAAACCCAGAAGGGCGACCTAGGCAAAAATTAGAGCATGAAAAATTAGAAATAAAGAAAAATAGAGCTCGCAAGGTTGGAAATCCTAAAGGGTGACTTTGGCAAAAGTTGGAGTGCAAAAGGAGAGAGTTAATACTCGAGTGAACCAAAACCGAACTACGTAAGGCCTGATTCCCATTTTTGGGATACGTAGGCAACTTCATTCTGAAGTTCAGTCGTAAACATTTCCAATTCAACTACCCTATTCATTCATATATGATCAGGTCATCATTCTCCATTATCAGTTAACTCGATTGTGTGATCTTTATACTGGTAGAAGAGCCGATATAGCGGATTCAGTTATGGGCAATTGCGATTTGTCAATTCAGGGTTGTACGTTTTGAGGGTTGATTTCGTGTGTGTTAGGTGGTGATTGTTTCCGAAAATTGTTTTGAAAAGTTTTAATAAAAGCTAATTTTTCTCAAAATTTACCCTTTTACAACTGGGACCATTTTTGGGACCAAAAGGAAATTTTTTAGTACTTGCAACTTTAATTTTATTAATTTTAACACAAGTACATTCTCTAAACTCTTTGATTTAGATCAAAGTTGCTTTTACATCACTAAAACTTGAAAAGAAAAATCAAAGCAGTAAAACTATGGGCTCAACTGAGTCAAGTAAATCTATGTCTTCTGCTTGCACTCGTGGAAGTTTCTGCAGCTAAAGATGGTCCACTTTGTTCTTTGTTCTCAAGCCAGGCCAAGCACGCGTCAGATATGGCGTAACTGAAGTTAGGGGCAAGGGCCAGAAGTTCTCTCGTCCTCCAAGCAACTAGGTACCGAGGCAAGTTTGAACCACGAATAGGAAATGAAGCGTGTATTCCATCTCCTCATCTGGACATGTCTGATCATGCCCAAACTAGTGTCTGAACTGGAAAGGGAAATAAAACACGCAGTGTGTAAAGCCAATCAACTGTATACTCGACTAACGGAACATGCTATAGCTCATCTCAGGTAAATTAAACCAAGGGTAATGCCAAGCTATGTCGGCTGTAGATCGATTACACATCCAATCACACCATAATCCCTCTGAAGGAAAATCTATTAGCTGCTTGCAAAAGAAGTAAGCTCTGGGCGAGTACTCCGGCCAAGGGTCCACCGCGTTCATCTTATCCATCAACCATACCTGAAGAGGGATGAAAAATATGAGAGATTAAAGAATAGAGAGATGGATGTTGAGAGAAAAGTAAGAAAAGGGCTAGAGAGGAAAATAGAGAATTAGTGTTGAGTGGTGCGTGAAATCATAAATAAGGAAGATGGGAAATAAAAAACTTGGAGAAGCAGTGGACTCCTTGCAAACCGAGTAGTCTCTCGCCGACGAAAAGCATCAAGGCCCATCAAAGTTTCAGCCAGGGCCAAACCCATGCAACTCTTTCCCTCCTTCAAGAATTGAGCCACTTCGATCAACCGGATGCTGGCTATGCCGACATTAAGGACAAGAAGGAAGTGTGCAAGCAGGCACAAGCACAGAGCATGTTGCCGATAGCCCTGCCAAAAAAGGTCACTTCTATCTCCAATAGCAGAAAACCGACGAACTAAACCTAGGATGTCCAGCTCCCCATCATGGGCCAAGGACCGAGCCTCATGTACTGAAAACCCACACATCCATCCCAAAACTTGCGCATGGCCAAAGTGAGGTTGTGGCATAATTTCTTCGTCATGCTGACATTCCATCAATGCTTGAAATTCTTCAAGCGTTGGACACAGTTCTTGTGATTCGAAGTGAAACACATGTGTAATTGGATTCCAGCACTGGATTGCAGCATAGAGGAACGGAAAGCAAAGCGGAGTGCGGCTCAAAAGGAAAAGAGCATTTAGGCCAAAACTGTGAAAATTCACCTTTTTTGAGCTGTCTAAAATGGTGATCCAGTCTTGGAGCCTATTGTTCAGAATAGTCCATTTTGAGAGCAAAACACCAAGGACCAATGGACTTGCTATTTTGCCAGAAAAAATAGCATGGAAGCACCATTTATAGACTTTAAGAAGGAGCAATGCATGACAGCTAGACTGCACTGACCGACCTCACTTTTAGAGCTAGCCGGCTTTCATTGGGAGCCGGCTGTATCTATTGGGAGCCGGCCATCTCTCAATGATTGCCTAGATCAGAGCAGATTGTAGAGAAAACAGGATGTTACCCCGGTGTGATGAGGCTCTATTTTCAGTTTTGTTTTGTTTGTATCAAGTGTTGTTTAGTTTTTTTTTAAGTCGTTTTCATTTTGTTTTCCTATCATTGAGTTGTATTTTGTATTTTGATCGGTTGTAAGTTATTATCCGATTCAGGAATCAATTCAAGAATCCGATTCGCGAATCGATTTAAGAACAAGCATTCATAATTCTGAAGGTTATCATGCAAGTGCCATTCATTCGTCATATACAAATGTGCAAGAGAAAATATGCAAGAGAAACCATCCAAAGTATTCTTTTATAAACTAGCGGGTCCAACCCCGATCATTGTTTTACAAAAGCAAAAACAAAAGAAAAGTCTTCAAAAATGAAATACAAGGGTCTCTTTGAAGCTAATCCTAACTACAAAGCAAAAGAAAAGAAAGGAAAAGTAAATCAGCACTTTATCCTCACCCTCTTCCTCTTTGGCTGCGAAGAAGGTGCATCACTATCATCGCTGGGGCTACTGGACTGCAAGTCGACCTCCTCTCTCTCCTCCTCGAAGGTCGTATACTCATCAAAGGACTCCTCAGGGGGTGAGCGCTACCTCACTCGGCCTCTCCCTCGGTCAGCCTCTCATCTACCTCTAATTGGGCCCCGTCTCTATCTCTTAGCTGGAGAAGGTCCTGTAGGTGCAGTTGGTGCCGACTCAAGCTAAAAAGAGCATCAGTATCAGTATTGACCAGTATGAGCATGAACAGGAAACAATAGTAAATTATTGACAACGCATACCTCAATCCCATGAGTAACCAGAGCAGTCTGTCTCCTCCGCACCATGAGAAGTAGCTGATCAATCGTCTGGAGGAGATCATTGGTGTACACTGTGGGATTTGATGGAAGAAACGGTTTGTAAAAATATATTAATCAAGCTCAAGCAGTCTAGTAATTTTGAGGGGTTTCTAAAATATAAAATTTGAGTGAGTTATAAAGACCATATGACATTGGGGTACATGCAACACGACCCAAGACTCTCCAACAAAGTGTTAAAATATCAAATTCAAGACTAATTATCAATTAGTGGAGGGACTTTTGCAGTATATTAATTAAATTTGGATGGCTTAGTGAAACCGTGTGTGACAAGTCTAACATGGACCAAGGACGCGAGTAAGTTTTCCGACAAGGCTTGGTGAGAGAGAAATGGTGATGGAGATGGGTATAAGTGAACAAGGTGGTGCTTGCTCGGCGCATGGTAACACAACCTTGTAATTGTCCATCACCACTGCTTCAGATACAAACTGAATGATTTAGAAAACCATAGAATTTTCATTGATCTATATCATATATAGGAAACAAAGATACATAAGCTAGTACCAACCAACCAACCACTGATACTGACATTAGATATCTCTTATCAAGAGAGTGATTGGCTACATAATTTTTACTCATATACATATCACACAATGACAGTATAAAGGGGTATTGTTGGATCATTCAGAGTCAGCAGCATGACCAACAACAGGACTTATCTTCTTTTCCTTCTTCTTATCATTGTTGTTCTTAATGAAGGAAACTGCAGTTTTGAACATCATCTCCTTCACCGTCGTCTTTGGTGCCGGAATCACAGTAGCTGGTCCTTTCTTAGCGTCAGAATCCTCTCCAATCTTCCCCTTGCCCTTGTCTTCCATCTCTCTTTCTCTCTGTCTCTGTCTCTCTCTGAATTGTGTATTTGGTGTGTTGTGGTGCTTGTGCTTCTCAACATATAGGAGGATATTTATAGACCGAAAACTAATAATGTTTTCTACATTTCTTTGGTTTGATTGCGTGTGAACACAAAATTTTAATGAACCATCCGAGCGTTTGTGTGTGCATGTGTGTGGGTTTGTAAAGCCAAGTTGACAGACTTTCTACGGGTTGATGGATCAATAAAGATTTGAGAATAAGTTTTACATTGGGATTAGTTTGTGAATTTACGAATGGATTTGAAAAGGAAAAGAGAAAAGATAGATGAATTATGAATAAAATATACCTATATTTTATTTAATTTCACGTACCTTTTTCCTTTCATTTTTCAAATCTCTTCTCAAATCTTCCAATTAAACACAACATTAAGGCCTCGTTTGGGAACAAGCTATTCTAGTAATTTTTTAATTTTTTGGTTAAAATATGAGGTAAAAAAATTAGTATGTTTTGAATAATTTTTTAATTTTTTACGAAAAGATGTGCAAAAAGTAGAGTGAAAAAATAATCTTTAACTTTTTGATATAGGTTAAGACTTTTTTATTTTTTTAGTAACTTTTTAACTTTTTAATTAAAACACTCACATACCAAATGAGGTCTAAGTATGAAGTTTGAGTCATTCTAACCAGTTATTAAAGGTTTGTTTAATTATTAATTTTAAAACTCTAAAATTAGTCACAGTACACACAATCTCACCTCGCTGATAAAATAAAGTTAACAGACCTACTACTACATCAATGTGTATGTGTGGGGGTGTGGTCTTGGGTGGGTTTGTGAAGCCAAGCCAAGTTAATACACCTACATCAATGTTTATGTGTGGGTGTGTGGGGGGTTTGTGAAACCAATTTTTATCTTGCGGCTTCACTGGTTTTTCTTGATGGGTTAGGTTTGTATTCAGTTCACACGGAAAGGGAATCATTGAGTTTTGTGGGGTTTATCATGGATTTATTTTAAAAATTTGAACTGTTTATTTTTTATATTTTATGTATAGATTATTTTAAAAAATTAAATTGATCAAAAATTATAGTTATATAATTTTATTATATTTATTTTCAAAAAATAATGAACGATAACTATGATTTTAAAAACAAACTTTTATTTTTATTTTTGAAAACAAACATAATATAAATTTTATAATTATAATTATCGGATGAATTTATTTTTTTTTTTATGAATGATTTATATATAAAACTCGATAAAATAAACGGTTCAAATTATCAAAACAAATTTCATGACAAGTTCCACAAGACCCAATACTCACCCTTTGGATAGGAGTTGGATCTCCTTCCGTCCATGATCTAAATTGAAAAAAATTGTTTGAACCCGTAAAACCCAACACACTAAATACTTATCATGGGTGAGACACACCGAAGTATTTTTATTTTTTCACTAAAGAGGCGACAACAGTTAGTTAACCATCAGCAGATCTGTTTCTATACAAATTGACATGCCTTTTAAATATAATTATTAATTATTATTTAAATGAAAAGTCGTGAGTTTCCTCGTTGGATTTGGGGCGCACCGGTAACTGTTGTGTACGTTAATGTGCCTATTTTGAAACTAGTTTAGAAAGGCTAAATAAGTGTATTTTTTGACTTTTTTTGTATTATGTGTAGAAAAAGTAGAGAGAAGATGTTGATTGATGTGACCCAAAAAAAATAAAAAGATGAAATAAGTGCACTTTTTTAGTTTAGCCAAACTTGACCTTATTTCAATAATTGAAAATTTTCACTTTTAAAAAGACATTGAATAAAACATATTTGTTATAAAAAATAATAAAAAAAAAGTTAATTAGATATTGGCAATTCTTTTATCAAATAAAATTTCTCGCGGCCCAGTCTAATAATTGAACCTTGACCAATTGGGTTGGGAGCACACCTACCAATAGGAATATAATTGGTTCGGTACGGTCGGTATTTAGGTAAAATTTTTCACCGAATTGATAATATTGATTTTATTATTTTGAGCACCGATACAAACTGTTTCTTTTATCAAATCGCACTAAACCGAACCAATGAAAACGATTTGATTCGATACGGTTTAATCAATCTAAAACCTTTCAAACTTGAGTCACTTTTTAATATAGTCACAAATCTATGTAAAAACAATAAATTAATTATTTGTTCACCACTTCAAACATATTCAATCCATCTATTTAATAAATACTTTTCAATTACTAGATTAACAAAAATACAAACAAAAAAATAATAATAAATACTAAGGCATCCTAATGAGTTAGAATTAAAATTAAATATAATAAGAGTTTACTAACTTAAATTATAGAGATGATAAGGTTATACTTATTAATATTGTTATATTATTAGATTAAAACTATAATATATATTGAAACGGTTGGTTTCGATTTAGTTCAGTACATAAGGTGCTTGAATCGGTACCAAACCAAAAATGTAAAAAAATCAAATTAAAAAATTGCACAGACTGATTTTTGTTAAAAACAAACCAAATGTATATTTTTTATTCGGTTCAATCAATTCACTCAATTTTTTCGATTTTTCTTACAACTATACCCACCAATTACTCAACAACTCTCAGATCTGAATTTACATGGCTCCAAAGACACAAATGTGGGCACTGAGGCTCATTTATGAGTTATTTTTACACTAGATAAATTTGGTAGTGTTAAAGCTGCTTGCTCGTTAAAGTATTATTATATGTATATATACATTTAGATATACAAACTGAGCCATACAGAAGCAAGGAGAGACTTCATGACTTCATTTATTTATAAAATATATGAAAGAAAACATAGATACATAATGTAACAATTAATATGACAACTGACTTTACCCATAAAAAATTAACATCAATGGGTGGTTGACGAGAAAGTGAAGCCAATTTAAAATGACTTAGAATTTCGGTAATTAATTGTTGGTACAATAATAATTATATAATGGTTGTTTCAATTCTTAAATTACTTTTAAACCACCCAATTAAGTGTATTATTTTGGAATTCAAACCACCCATAAATCAATATTACAAATTATAGTACCCCTTTTATTGTTCAAAATATCCTTCCATGAGTCCATTTATTGACTTAACAAAAATTACTAATTTAATATATATATATATACTTCTAAACAGAGGCACACAAGGGCCAGGGGGTCACGTGCCTCCCTGGGTTTTTGGAATTTTTTTTTTTTTTCAAACATAAAGAAAAATATTTTAAATAAGAAAATTTAAAAAAATATTATTTAAAGTGAAATGTCAATGATATTTTTAAAATTATGAGAACAATAATGGTTATTTTGATTGAAAGTAAAAAGACTATGATAAGTTATATTATTATTTATAAAAATTTCAATATAATGGTGATGTCTATCATTATTGACATGCAAATATAATTAACCTCAATGAAAATATATGAAATTTATTGGATTGTTAGGTACATTTGACATGTAGAGTTTGTCTTCCATATGTTTCTTTCCATTCATAACTAAAATGACCACTATATAAATTATAATAAAGCAACATATCTTCAATTATAAAAAACAAAAATAAAAAATTATAATATGTCATAACTAATATCAAAATGAGTCATAACTAACTATTACTTGATATATAGTCATAACTAAAATAACAACCACAAGAAGTTATAACTAAATTATATGTAACACTATAATGTGTCATAACTAAAGACCACGAAGATCATAATTGCAACATACGATAGACACTTTTTTTTATGGTGTGTTTTATAGAATTTCTCTACTAAAATATATTATTTAACTTATCTTCTTTTTTAATTTTGCAATCTACCTAAAAATAGTTACTCCCCAATATTTATATAAAATTTAATCTCAAATCCTTTAATATAAAATTCACATTTATCCAAAGGGACTCTTAATATCTAAGTTTAGTAATATCTCATTGTTGTTTATTATAAAATAAAATAAAATAAATTTTGCTTGGTTAGAGTTTTCCAAAAATATTTTTTAGAAAATTCCACTTTCTTGTTTTCCGTGTTTTTTTTATTTTTATTGAATTTTTTTTTAATATTTTAAGCAATTTTTTAAATTTTTAGACATACCTAACATAAATATACCTAAAAAGTAAAAAATTTGTGAAAAAAACCTTTTAAAAATTCACTAAATACCAAAAAAATACAAAAAAAAAAAAACAAAAACAAAAATTCTGTACATTATTTGTATTTTTATGTATTTATTAATTTTTTAAAATATTTTTCACAAATTTTTTACTTTTTAAATACATCTAAGTAAAGTGCATCTAAAAAAGTAAAAACAATGTTTAAAATTTTAAAAATATTCACTAAAAACAAAAAAATACGAAAATAAAAAAATTCAATTTTCAAAAAACTTAATCCAAAAAATTCAAACCAAACACACTAATATTATCATTAATTTGTACCCCCTCTCCATTAAATTCCCGTCTACGCCACTGCTTCTAAATGCTAACTTCACCTTTTGTTGGAAAGTTATTTTTCCTCCTCCCTCTCTCCTCTCTTCACAGCGCAACCATTTTCGCCTGCCACAACCATTGGCCTAGCCCCAATTTTTATAGGGAAAATTAATATTTAATGGAAAGTGAGACAATTATTTATAATTTTTTTATAATCTTCTTGGAGTGCAACTTTTGCTGTTGCTTTTTTTACACAAAAAGAGTTACACCTTTCATGTGTTTATGATTTTTTCAGTCATGTGTTCCAATTTGTAATTTCTCCACCATCATCAATTTGCAGCTTGTAATGTAGTGGGAAGTGAGGCAATTTGTAATTTCTCTAGTTTTGCAGCTTTAAATGGGATTTTGGGATTCTTTGTCAAACAATTTGCAGTAGCTTCTGTTTATAATTTATATGGTGAAAATAACTTTAATAAGTGAAAAAAAAAAAAAAAAAAACACTTATTGTACTGAAATTGAAGGAATAGTATTTTTAAAATTTTACTTACATAAATTATTAATTTTTAGTTTGGAATAAGTTCAAGGAAACAAACATGGCTGCTATCTAGGTGGAGGGAAGGTAGAAGCACCTGATACTTTTTTTAGGTGTGTGTAGTGTGTACAAAATCTTCCAATCTCTTTTATCTTATTTCAATTCTCCCTTTAGGCAAATGTCCAAGAAAACAAAAAGAGGAATATCCCTTCTACTCCAAAACGTTGACCGGATTGCTGTTTGCACCCATAGAGCCCACCACGAGTCCATTTTGATCATTCGAACTCTTCATTTTATAAAACACTTCATATATTTTATTCACACAAAAAATTAAATTAATCCGATAATTGTAACTTATTTAATTTATTATGTTTGTCATAAAAACTAATATAGTTTATTTTTAAAAACACAATTATTGTCTATTTTTTTAATAAAAATGCAATAAATTGAATAAGTTATTATTATTGGATTGATCTAATTTTTTTGTATGAATGAAATAGATGAAGTATCTAACAAAATGAATGGATCGAATCACTGCAACGGAATCCGTGATAGGCCCAACGAGTCTAAACAGTGCTATGCAATTCAAATTGTAGACAGGAGGGCATCTGCCTCCAAAAAAGAAAAGCCCTTTGCTATGAGTTACATTATTCTCAATATGTACGTAATTACAATTTATTGTTAAAAAAGACGATTTAGTGCAGAAGATTTTCATTACAGTTGGGGAAGAGGTGCGCAAAATGTTTGTAGTTTTGTTATGTTGTTTTTAGAGATTATTTTCATAAATTGAACCCATCCCACCAAGAACAAAAACAACAAACCTTATCGATGAATGAAGCTACCCTTTAATTATAATTTGTTTATTGATAATAAAAAGTTAGGGAAAGTTGGTCCTATCTTTGATATGCTTTGTGAACCAGATACCACGTACGGGTTGGAGAGTCCTTTCCTTGATTTTCTTTTCTTTTTTTTATTTATTTATTTTTTTAAGTTTAGCAAACAATGTTTTACAATGCTAAAGAATGAAAAGCACTGTAACATTCTGTGCTGAGCTGAAGACTGAATATAGAATAAAGTGAGTTCAAAAAAGATTACACATGTACTTCTGTGGACTGAGTGACACTGAGTACTTGTGATTCTGTCTCTAGAAAGACTCTCTCTCTCTCTCTCTCTCTCTCTCTCTCTCTCTCTGTGGACTGAGTGACACTGAGTACTAGCTGAATGTTGTGATTCTGTCTCTGGAAAGACTCTCTCTCTCTCTCTCTCTCTCTCTCTCTCTCTCTCTCTCTCTCTCATTTACATGTTCTGTCATCTATATTGGGTGTTGGAATGAGCACTTGAATATAGACCATGGTTGTTTTCTTTCATCGACTAATCATACTTCAATTTCTCCCAAGTTCAAATACAAATTTATAAAATTAATAATGAATTTTGTTTTCATAATTCAATTCTTTTATTTTATAGGACCTTTCATTTATATAATTTATTAAAAAAATTAAATTGATTCGACAATTGTAATCTTTTAACTTACATTGTATTTGTCTCTAAAGTAATTGACAGTTATTTTGTATATTGAAATGTAGGAAGGAAACAGAGAGGAAAAGAAATAAAATAAAATAAACAGCTCTGATATGGAGCTCGAAATTCAGGGGCACTAATGCCCCGAATTTCTATATCAGGTTAAAAAAAAAAAAAAAAAAAACAAAGTTACTAAAACAGGAAATTAGTGTCATTAGTGCCAGCAATTTTAGAGCCACAAATCATTTTTCTAAAATAAAATAAAAAAGGTCATTCATAAAATAGGTCTAATAAAGGTGACACTTTGGTCAAGACCTAAAACTTAGAAGTGTGCTCTCTCATAGTCACAGGTTCAAAACCTCTAAACGCAAATAATTTTTGAACACAGTTCATATGGAACTTTGCCCTGATTTTAATTGAACCCTCTACTAGTAGACGGTGGGATTGACCCTTGAATTAGTCAATCTATTAAGTCGGCTACCGAATTATCAAAAGAAAAACTCATATGAGAGTTAATGGTTTATAAATTTGTATTATGCAGAATTTGAAGGTTAATTTAGGACGAACCAATAAAGTTAACTTATTAATTTATTGAATTATTTAAGTCACATCACTTTCTTATTTTTTTTATACATATTTTTGGAATAAGCAAAATAGTCAAAAATAAATAAATAAATAAATAAATCATATGCAAAACAAGTCTAAATTTATACCATATTTTGGACATTTACATACAAGTCTCAATTTATAAACTTATACTCCATTAAATCGTAACTAAGATTTTTTGGACCTTCACGTCTTATTAAATTTTTAATAGTCTGAATTATTCTTCAAACAATGATTGATCATCATTTATGATTATCTATAAAAAAAAATATGATGATTTGACATTTATTTTGATTTTTAAAATTTTAAAAATCAACTTTCAAATTGAAAAAACTAAAAAATAAAAATTATGTGTAAAAAAAATTTTTTAAAAAAAAACTAATTACCTTGTTTGATTCCTATTTTCAGGATTCCCTTTCAGAAAATTAAATTTTTTTATTTTTTATATTTTTTTATTTTCACTGAATTTTTTTAATATTTTAAAAAAAATTTAAAATTTTTTAGATACACTTAACATAAATACACTTAAAAAGTATAATATTTGTGAAAAAAATCTATAGTAAATTCAGGAAATACCAAAAATATATTTAAAAATTTTAAAAAAAAACTAGAATTCAGTATATTTTTCGTATTTTTGTTTATTTATTGATTATTTAAAATATTTTTTTTTTACAAATATTTTACTTCTTAGATACATCTAAGTAAGGTGTATTTAAAAATGTAAAAAAAAATTACTTAAAATTTAAAAAATATTCACTAAAAACAAAAAAATAGGAAAAACAAAAAACTTAATTAGCAGAAATTTGAATTTTGAAAATTGAAACCGAACACACTAAATTTCTTTTATTTCTTTTTGAAAAAATTGAAAAAACTGAATTATTTTTTTGTGAAAATTTGAAAATTTTGTGTCTGTAAGGAATATGATGATGGAACATTGATCTGCAAAATTGAAAAAAAAAACTTTAAAAATGAAAAAATTGATAATGTTCTCAGCTTTAAAACTGGAAAAATTGTTAATATTCTCGATTTTATTAGATAGTTGAATCAAACCAATAAGTAAAAAAGCAAAAACGTTTAATCTCATACTCTATTTTTTTTTTTATCAGTTAGTGAAATAATTATCCGAAACATTATTATGTAAAATTGATAATATTTTTAATTTTAAAAATTGAAAAAAACTGATAATATTCTCAGTTTTACTAAATATGACTTATTGGTTTAAAAAATCTTAAATAGAATCTAAATTGCCTTAACTTTTTTAAATAGAACTTTAAATAATTAACTCTTTACTTTTCCTTCTTTTTTTTTAAAATTACTTTCTAGGTAATTTTTCGAATTTCCAAACTTTTTTCCATTCTTTTGGTTAGAGAAACTTCCTAGTCAATGGCCAAAAAGTGTGCAAAGAACTTGTTACGCAAAAAAACTATATAATTTTTTTTTTAAATTGGTACCGCTAATAAATTTTATAAAATTTAGGGAGACTTATTTATAAGTCCTTTTTCAGACACTTATGGTAGACTAAGTCCTATGTAATTTCTTATAGAGTCTCAAGTCCTATTTAGATAGGAATGTATTCTACAAGATCCTACATAAACGTAACGTGACGTGACGCTTACATAAACGTAACGTAACGTAACGTAACGTGACACCTACATAAACGTAACGTAACGTGTCACGTTACGTTTCGCAAACTTAATGAGTTTTTATTTTTTTAAATTGAATGTAAAAATGTTGCTGGTTTATGTTGGTGTCACGTTACGTTTCATATAAATATGATCTATGGCAACATTCAATTTCCTAAATTAAATGTTGCCATAGATCATAGGTGTCACGTTACGTTTATGTAGGTGTCACGTTACGTTACGTTACGTTTATGTAAATATGATCTATGGCAACATTCAATTTCTTATATAGGAAATTGAATGTTGCCATAGATCATAGGTGTTATGTTACGTTTATATAGGTGTCACGTTACGTTACGTTTATGTAGATATGATCTATGGTAACATGCAATTTCCTATATAGGAAATTGCATGTTACCATAGATTATAGGTGTCACATTACGTTTATGCAGGTGTCACGTTACGTTTATATAGATATGATCTATAGTAACATTCAATTTCTTATATATGGTTTTACTATTATTTATGATATTAACAACTAATATTGAAGGTAAATGTGTCAACAAACTTCCCACAGGACTTATGGGAACATAAATTTTTTAGTATGACCATATATAGTATAAGTCTCCCTAATATAACCTATAAATAATTTTCCCTAAAATTTAATTCATTTATTTATATTTTATATTTTATCACTCTTAATTTATAGGTTAGTAGCAAAAATATACTGTAAGTTTTAGCGGAATATGGGGTGACCTTTTGCCAACAAACAATTGTCTTGCCTAATAGAAAAATTAAAAATTCTTGAAAGTAACTAAAAATGTCTAAACAATGAAAAGGATCATAACTTTCTGTGGTGCGCGGACTGATTCTTTTTACAATCAACAATCTCATGAAAATTATATCCAAAATTATTTGAGAGACCATGAATAATAATAATAGTAATGCTATATTTCTTAATTTATTCATTCTAATCACTCTTTATGATATGATATTGAGATTATATCTCATATGATAGAATATTTAACAAATTAAAATTTTTAGGCGTAATTTTTAAATGCCATAAATTAAATGTTTTAAGAATTTTTCTAATAATAATTTTATGACATACCCATAATATCATAGGATATTTGACATCAAATGTCACGCCCTCAAAATAAGACATAATCATCCATTTAGAAAATCCATAAAACATAATAGAAATGTTACATGTTACATTCATCAGAGTATTTTTTACAGAAGATATTAAACAAATAAATGTCTTATGGGCTTACATCTTTCCAAGTAATAACTTGGTTACAGCAAAAAAAGAGTTCTAACTCTTTACATATAAAGCCCTTGGCTCGAATTTACATTTAATCATCAAAACAAAATAACAAAAGGGAGTCTTCAACTCCAAAACGTCCCAAGCTAAGATCTTGGAAGCGGCACATCACTTATACCTGAAAAATGGTGTCCCAAGTAGGGTGAGCCAATGTCCAATAGAGATATGCTAAACAGTATTGTAGACACCCCATTTTTTACCGTCCTCAAGACTTGGGCGTCATCGTTTAAACACTCGATGATCATCTATGCTCGTGTTCGTTTTGAGTTCCTGAAGGTCTCGGCTGCGCGCCTTGCCTTAGAACCTCTCAACTTGTCTGTTTTTGTGAACCAAGAACTTGTGGTTTTGTTTCTGAGGGAAGACGGTGGCTTGTTGGCCAACCCTATAACCCATCGGCCAGGCCTCATGCCTATCGGCCATTCCTTCTTTCCATCAGCCATCAGTTGTGGCCGGTCGGCACCTCTGATGGCCGGTGGGCACATTTATTGACCGGTCGGCCATACCTTTTGGCCGAAACCTTTTTATTTGCTTTTGCAGATATTTTGTTGCCACCTATAACAACTGGTGAGCATAGAACTCATCCTCCATATGAAGGGATTAAACCAAGCCTCTAGCTTGTTCAATAAGCTTGAGACTTGGATTTCTATAAGAGAGGAGGTCCCTCTCCCTTTCTAGAGGTTCTGAAAATTTGAGATACAAAACATATATATCTCTCTCTATATTTCTTCCTCTCTATCTATATTTGTGCTTGTTTGTGCTCAAAAGTGTCATTTCTTCACACTTTTGCACACAAACACCTAGTGGAACACCTTCCTTACTGAGCTGAGGTTCTTGAAGGTTGCATTTTGAGTGGTTTAAGCTTGGTTTTTGCCTCTAAAGTTGCTGTTCTAAAGAGGTTCTTCAAGGCTGAGTCTCTTACCTCTTTAAAGCTTTGTTTTCATAGCTTATTTTGGCCCTATTTGCATGCTTCTTTTGGCTTAGCTTTCAACCGTAAAAAGCTTCATTTTTAAGTGCTTAAAGTGTTTGTTTGGGACCTCTTTGGTGTTGGGGGTGGTCTACCCCCTTTTGTGCCTTACTTGGCCTTGTTTTGAGCCATCTCTTTTAGGCCTTTGGATCACCTTTGTTTGGCCTCTTCACCACTGAAAGTGTGTTTTGAGGCTCCGAATAGATGGGGGTGGTCCCCCCCCCCCCCTTTTGTACCTTGTTTGCATGTAGTATTGGCTCACCAAGTTAGCATGTTTTTCTATCTCCTTGGGGCTCTATCTTAGCATGTTTTTGTGACTTTTCCAACATGTTATACCTTCATATAGCCTTAACATGCATCATGCTTTGGACCATGGTTTTAACATGCTTTTGGCTCCACTCCAGCAAGCTTTTGCTCACATTTTGACATGCCTTAGCTCTGTTTTAAGTTGTTTTGGTTATGCATGCCTTGCTTTGTATAGCCTTAATTCAATCTTGCTCACTAGCTTTGAGTTTCCAAGTCACTAGCATGCATTGCTTGGGCTATTTGTATGATTTAGCATCATTTGGTATGTGATTTCAGTGTGTATAGTGTGGTCACACTCTCACATGTATCATTCTTTCAATGCTTTTGAAAGGTTGTGCTTTATGCCTTAAATATGAGCCAATATGTATGCCATCTTGCCTAAGCTTTTGGGCTGCCACCTAAGTGCATTTTTGGTGTTATTTTGACATGTCATAACTCTGATTTTTGTTGGTAAAGTCATCTCATGTTTGATTTTGATAGGTGTAGTGTAATCTTCCTCATTGGCCATGTATGCTCCATGCTTCATGCCTTTTATTCTAGCATGTGTTAGCTCTAGTCCATTCATATTTTGGCCTTGTTTTGCCCTGTCTTGGGACTATTTTGAGTCACCTTGGCCCTTTGGGGCTTTCTTGATATGGCTATGGTACAAGTCCCTTTGCTAGTCTTAAGCTTTGAGCCTCCTGGCATGCTATGCTTGTGTTGTGTGCATGATTTGGCATCATTCCTTACATGATTTCAGAGCATATTTCATTGCCACACCCTCACATTTTCCACTCCTTCAATATGTTTAAGAGTTGTGCCTTCATGCCTAGTTGATGGGTCAATGCATGAGCATGCATTTTATTGCTTTTATTGCTATCATTTCAAATTTTTTTGGCCACTGTTTTGGCATACATGAGGTCTATTTGGTGATGGTCTAGTCCATTGAGCATTGTGTTACATGTTCCTAGTGTTGTTTCCATCACTAGTGCTTAGTGCTTAAATGTTCTAGTATGTTGTACATCAGTGTTAACATGTCAAGATTGCATGTTGTTTGCTTTGCATGTTGTTTGCATGTGTGTTGCATTGCATTGTGTTTGGGATTGGATGTTAATCCAAACATGAGGAAAAAATGTTTCATACTCAAAGTGATGAAACGTGCCTCATTCCTTAGGTCACCAACACCTTTGATCATGTATGATAAGGCGGCGGTTCATTGTGTCATTTATACATTCATTGAAATTGAATTGTGCAAACTCGGCTTTTTTGGCCATCATGCATTGAGATGCGTGATTGATGGCCCGAGGGTCGAGTACCGCACTTCCTTGAGCATGAGAAATGATAGGGAGGGTGGTTGCGTACACATACCTTAGAAATACACTGCCATGCCTCTATTTGTGCTCTGTTGCAGCAAAAAGGAGAAATTACAGGAAGCAGTGGCCGACCGACCATCAGAGCTGCCAACCGGCTGTAGACACCCCATTTTTGACTGCCCTCAAGACTTGGGCGCTACTGATGGTTTGCTCGGTGTTGGAAACTGCGCAGGGCAAAGGTTCAGTTTCTTCGGCAAAGAGAGAGACAAATCTCAACTTCACACCCCATTTTGGACCAAAATTATTTTGGATGGTTTTTAGACCTTAAAACCCTCTCTTTCAAAACATTTTTGAAATAAAGTTCCTACGATGTTCTGACGCTCGCATTTTGATAAATGTTGCGTTTTTCGGTAAACCGAGCAAGGATAAAGTGGAGAATGAATGAAAGAGAGATGAAATCTTTGAAAAATCTTTCAAAACACTTTGTTTAGGGGTTTGAAGTTGAAGAAAATAGGAGAAGAGGGGAGAAAACAAGTTGGAGAAGAAGTTCGGCAAGGATCCGAGTGGAAGGGAGTCGAGCAGTCCTCGCTGAATCGGGCTTATTCATCTACATACTTGGATTTTAGCTATGAGGCCACCACCGTTGGAAAGCTTACTTTCGGGGCTTCATTTTGCACTTAAGAATCTCTTAAAGCCAAGTCCGGGTGGGGGAGATATGATCAGTTGAAGTTGGGCATCATCCCGGTTGGATCGAATTTGCGTGGCTTCACCAAAATGGGCATAACTTTTCCCACAGGAGGAATTTTAATGCAAAGTTTGCGCCATTGGAAAGCTAACTTCCGGGGCTTCAATTTGAACACCCACCGGTCATTTTTTGACCTTGGCAGCACCTATCAGCAATCTATTTAGCCGACCGGCAATTTATTTTGGCCGATGACCTCCTTTTCTGGCCGGTTTGACCCCTTTGCACCTTCCAGGCATTGTGCATGCCAGCTGTGCCAGCTGGGATGCACAGACCCGACCCCCCATACACATGTGTGGCCATTTTGAGCCTTGGACCCCTCTTTTTGCACCCTTTGCTCAAGGCTTCTTGAGGAAGCCTTGACCCCTTGTCTTGGCTTCCTCAAGAAGCTTACCAGCTGTCCAAGCTTCCTTGAAAAGCCTTGGTCCCTTTGCTTGGCTTCTTGAATAAGCCTTGATCCCTTTTAGGTTGGAGCAAAAAACCAGAGATATATATATATATATCTGATAGATACACCCTCAATCCTCCATAGCTCTCTTCTCCAAAGCTCAAAAGTCCATTACTCTTGGCCCTTTTCTACACCACCACCTAGCACTACACTACCACTTCCATTTCCAGCAGCTTGGAGCTCTTCTCAAAGGCTAGGAGGCACCATTTTTCAGTCCAAGAGGCAACCAAGGGTTGGTCTTCAAGGGTAAGTGTCAATTCCCTCTTTTTGAGCTTAAGTTTGCAACATTTTTCTAGCCATTTTTCTTGCTGTTTTGAGCTCCGACCAAAACTGAAAATGTCATTTTTTTGAGCTATATTCCATGTTTCATTAAGGGCTCATTGCAGTTTGAAGCTTCTTTTTGGCACTTGCTTCATTATCCTCTTGAATGCCATTATTTTGCATGATATTTTTAGCCTATGTGTGATCTGTTTTGGAGCATGTAATAAACTGTAGATAGGCTTATTTTGAGCCCTTCTTCAACATTGAAGAAGGGCTCATCCTTGTTTGGGACCTCCATGTATCACTTGCCATTGTACCCCTCTTTGGTCCCTATTTTTGCATGTTTTGTTAGCTTATCATGCTTCTATTTTTCGGCCATGATCAGAACTGAAAGTGGCCATATTTTGACCCCCTTGTCATGTTTCATTAAGGGTCTTTGGCTGTTTGATGAATTTTTTGTATACTTTGTGTTATAGCCTCTTTTGAGCCTCATCTTGCATGACATTTTGAGTGTGTTTGTATACTGTTTTGGGGGCTGCCATAAACTGTAAGTAGTCATATTTTTGGCCTCTCTTCAATATTTTAGAAGGCCCCTTCTCTGTTCGGGGCCAGCATTTGTGAGTTGCTTCATTGCCTCCCTTGCGGAGCCATTTTTCCATGCTAATTTAGCCCCACTTGTACTCACTGTTTGGCCATGCTTTAAACTATAAACATGCTTTTTTCGGGGCTGCCTAGCTTTTGTATTTACACTTCATGTACAAATCATGCATTCATTGCATAGCTATAAGCCATTTCATGTGCTTAATTTCATGTTTCGGGACTCGTTCCATGCATCGGGTTTCATCTCGCCATGTTTTGGGACTGTTTTCCCCCACATTTCAGTGCTGAAATTCACATGTTTTCATGTCATATTCCATGTCTTGCTATGTCTCATTAGAGTGGCATTCCGTGCCGTAGGTTCGGTCCTCGGTTTGCGTGCACGCATGCACGTATTTCGAGTTGTCTCATTTTCATCTAATTGGCCTCCTATGTGAGTGTGGCTGAGGTCCACTTGTATTGGTGTAAGCCCATCTTGCATTGTGTATGCCATGTTTCAATGCGTTGTGCATGTTATGTTATGTGCATTGTGTGTGCCATGTAGTTGCATTGCATGTTTGTGTGTTAGCTTGCATGCTTAGGTTGCATGTGCATTGTTGTGCATTGCCTCACCTCTTGATCAACCATGATTGAGGTTGGGTCCCTTGTATGTTTGTGTGCATTGCATTTGACATTGAAATGCAAACTTGGCCTCTTAGGCCATCATGCGTCGAAATGCGCCATTGATGGCCCGAGGGTCAAGGGCCATGCTCCCTTGAGTCTATTACATGATAGGAAGTGTGTCCATGCATACATTTGCCTAGAAATTCTGTGCCATATACTGCATGTCCTCTGTTGCTGTCAAAACTATTTTCTGCAGGAAGTTTCTGCCGACCGGCAACACACAGTGCCGACCGGCCATTGGTGAATGGCCGATATCTTCATCAGCAGCCGATGGCATTTTCCCGTGGCCGGTGGCCATTTCCTCTAGCCGGTGGTGTTCCACAGTGTGCAAAGAACCTGTCCTGAGACTTGTGCAATTTTTAGAGAAGCTAAGCAGTGTAAACAGAAGCAGTAGTGCTATGGCAGCGAGTTTCCAGGCGAAGCCAATCCAAGCATGCGTGCACCCCTCTTCCCGAGGCCATTTTACTGCTTTAAATAGTTTAATTAATTTGTTAATTAGTTAAGGGTTTGTAATATTTAATTAGCTAGGGTAGTTAATTATTTATTTGGTCTGTATATTTATTTGGTCCCTCCGAGTGAGGGCGAATTTGTAATAAGTGTGGGTGCGTGTGTGCATGTCTTCCAACCCCCACTTCTTTCTCCCTTTTACTTACCTGCTTTTGATGGTTAGTATTAGGGCATATTTCAATTAGCATCCTTATGCTATGCATGCGTGCATTCATGCATTTGTTTACATGCACCGGGCTCGGTACATCACACTAACTGCATTGTACTTCAATTTCCAAATTGAATATATGTTACTTGTAGCATTTCACATACCATGTTTAGGATAGCCGAGCCTATTCTAGTTGCATCTTCCATGTGTTGCATTAGCCATCTTAACATGAGCTAGGATCATGCATTGATTACTAACTAGTTTCTCTTTTGGCTTGGAGTACTAGGTGAGTTTTTGTGCTTTAGCATATCGCATGCGTGTGAATGTTGCCATAATAGCATGATTACCATGAGGCTAGCTGCTTATGTGATATTACTGCTTGAATGCCTGTGGATGGAGGTCAAATTACTTAAATTGGAACAATGCATGAAAACTGTGAGTTTTTAAGCCCACTGGATAGTGGCAAAATCATCTTTTCTAAAGCCCACTTGAGGGTGGCAAAACCTGCATTTTAGCCTACCTGCGAGTAGCAAACCATTTTCAAAACGAACATGTAGTGTTTTGTTTCAATTTAGGCGATTTGGTCTATACTTGTTTGCTGTGCGCATAACATAGTAATTCTAGGCTAATAACCGGAATAAGAACACATAACGTTTTCAAAATTGGATATCATGGTTAGTAGAGGCCGGTCTTCGGACCGGGCGAGAGGGGGTGCTCATAGCTGACCTTCCCCGATCGTACCCAAGTTCCCGAGCCGAGGCAACTTTGGTGATGACGGACACGTGGCCTTTGGCACCGAGTCAGGGTTTCCTAAATTCTCCCAAAATAAAATATTTAGGTGGCGACTCTGTATCTGGCAAAGCAGTCCATATTTGGCACTTCTTTTCAAAAATCTGTTTTTTCTCAAAACGATTTGCCAGAGTTGGACTCTTTGGTTCAGATTAAGAACCACAACAACAAAAGGGAGTCCGAACTGTAGAGTGAAGCCCACGGGCGCGTCTACACCGGCCACCAAGTCTGCCGATCGGCTATCAAAATTGGCTGATAGCCATAAAACTCTGGCCGATGGCCATTCTTCTTGGCCGACCACCCCTTAGCATGGTCATAAGGTGGATCAGAAGCATCTTTGAAGTTGGCACAATTTTCAAAAGTCTAAAAGAGTGCAAACAGAGGCATCACGAGGCAAGGTAGTGGATTTCCGAGCAAAGCCGACCGAGCATGCATACACCCCTCGCCCCGAGGCTCCTTTTAACTGCTTTGCTTAGCTAGTTAACTATTTGGTTCTGTACTTAAGTAGTTAATGCACTTAGCTATTTGTTTCAAATTGGATTGTAATATTTAATTAGCTTAGCGTAGCTAGTTAGTTGATTTGTTCGGACCCTCCGTCGAGAGGGCAAATTTTGTAATAAGCGTGCGTGTGTATGATGCATGTCTTCCAACCTCATTTCTTTCTCCCTTTTACTTACCTGCTTTCAATGGTTAGTTTTAGAGCATGTTTCAATTAGCATACTTATGCTTTGCATGTTTGCATCATTCATTCGGACTGCATGCACCAGGCTCGGCGCATCATTCAAATTGCATTGTATTTCAATTCCTATTTGAATACATGTATCAATTGTCGCATTCATATGTCATCTTAGAATAGCCGAGCCTACTTTAGTCGCATTTTGCATGTGTTGTATTAGGCATTGTTGACATAGTTAGGATCATGCATGATTACTAACTAGCTTCTGTTTTGGCTCGGAGTACACTGTGAGTGTTTACGCTTTAGCATCCTTGCATGTGTGTAAGTGACTGCCATGATAGCATGCTTGTCATGAGGCTATGTACTTAACTGCTATAACTGCTTGAATGCCTATGGGTGGAGGCTTGATTGCCTGAATTGGAACAACCTCGATGATTATGAGTTTTAAGCCCATTTGAAGTGGCAAAATCATGATTTTCTAAGCCCACTCGAGGGTGGCAAATCCGCGCTTTAGCCTATTTGCGAGTAGCACTTTCAAACCACTTTCAAAAACAAATATGAGTTATTTTGTTTCAATCCACGTGATTGAGTCTATACTTGTATGCTGTGCGCATCACATAGTAAGCTAGCTAATAAACCGGAATAAGAACACATGTATTTTCAAAAACAACATATCTTGTTAGTAGAGGCCGATCCTTTGATCGGGCGAGCGGGGGTGCTCATTTCATGACCTTCCCCTTTCGTACCCAAGTTCCTGAACCGAGGCAACTTTGGTGATGACGGACACGTGGCCTTAGGCACGAGTCAGGGTTTCCTAAATTTCCCAAAACAAAATATTTAGGTAGCGACTCTGAAATCTGGCAAAGCAGTCCATGTTTGGCACTTCTTGATTAAAATCAATTTTCCAAAACGATTGCCGGATTTGGATTCTTTGGTGATTTATCAATCTCACATTGCACTTTATGAGATTAGATTTAGAACCGTGACAGGAATCCAAACTGTAGTAGCTAAGAACTATAATTCGCGCCCTCGCGCGCGGAGCGAAGTTCGAGGCGGTCTACAAGTATATGAGAATTAACTAAAACATTAGCATCCGATAAACGTTTAACACATGTAAACTACATACATCTTTTCCGTAATCCAACAACATTAACCTCCATATTTCAATCCACTTCCATTTATTCATCCAAATCAATTCATTGACATTGTTCATTGATATCGAAGCATTTCAAAATGAGACTACAACTCATATTATTAACATTTCATTCATAAACATTATTCATACACTTCCATCATCTTGCCATTTTACGGAACTACGTCCGACGGAACCGGCACCCAAATATATATAAGATTTCGCGACTTTCACCCTGGACAATCCGGGCAACTTAATTATCCATGGAGTCCATCCCCTATCTCCTCCCACACAATGGAGTACATCCCCTATCTCCTCCCAAACAAGATACATATACAGTGTATTTAAACACGTTGTCATATACAATGACCAATTAAATCACATATTCAATGTTTATATCCAATCGTCATATTCAATGACATAATCCAATTGATTACTTTCAATTCACCTAATCATCATGCAATTTCTATAACATTCATGGCTATCCTCCACCGATACCCCAAAACAGATATATCTAGACAGATAAATAGATTTCTCAATAGATAAATTATCACATTTTCCATAGGTGAGTGATTTATTAATCCAACTACACCATTTAATCACAATTTCTTCCAATTTCATGATTTTCAAGCCAATTTCATATTTCCACAATCATTTCACTATTTATACAAAGTAGTTTATATAATTTAAATTAGGGCATTTCCCCATTTTCTCAAATGTTGCACTCAAGGCCAAATTTCACCCATAATACACAACTAGTCCCATTTCCAAGACCTCACACACACATGGAGCCCAAAAATAGAAAATCCCTATTTCGTAATTTCAAATCCAAACCCTAACTTCACCCTAACTCCCCAAATCCCACCATTTATACAAAAGAACTA
The DNA here is from genome assembly GCA_030407325.1 of Camellia japonica. Classification (NCBI taxonomy): domain Eukaryota; kingdom Viridiplantae; phylum Streptophyta; class Magnoliopsida; order Ericales; family Theaceae; genus Camellia; species Camellia japonica. Next base: position 85,665,963 of record JAPPVO010000036.1, read on the forward strand.
ATATTTAGGTCAAAACTCATATCAAATAGTAGATTATCTAGGGCTGAGTAAGGAATCCGTAAAATCCGTAATCCGATCCGGTCCAGTCCAATCCGATAGGTTTGGATTGGTTTTTTGAATCCGTGGTTCGGTTCCGGATTGAAAATTTCAAAATCCGTAGGCCACGGATCGGTTCCGGATTGAACCCCACGGTTCCGGATTGGAACCGATCCGGACCATCTAGAAATAACCTATATTTTTATACTATACACCTTCCCACACCATATAATTTCTTATATGATATAAAAACTAAAATGTGACCTAAAGCTAATCCAGCAGCCTCACTCATTCTCATTCACGCCTCTCACTCTCATCTCAGGTCTCTATATCGATGGTGTCTCTTTCTCTTCTCTTTCCCATCTCAGACTGAGTTCTCTCTCAGACTCTCACACTCTCATCCATCTCAGTTCAGATCGGTGTGCTGCTGCTCGTCTCTCTCTGTCGGTGAGCTCTCTCTCTCTCTCTCTCGGATCGGTGACTATTTTTGTTCATTTGTATGCTTGTGTAATTTGTTGCTTTGTGATATGGCTCATATAAGTGGTATTGTTGCTGCTCAGGTACATTTCTTGTTCTTGTTTTTATTTTATTTTTTTATTTTTATGAATCTGATTTGGTTTTGTTTTATTCAATTGTGTAGATCTGATGTGGGATTTTAAAAATAAAAAATAAAAAAACTTTGAGCTTTTATGATGGTGCTCAGTGAGAGATTATTGGATCTGGATGTATTACTGAGTTTTTCATGTTCTTTATTTGCATTATTGGATCTGTATTGAAGTTGGGGCTTTAGAGTAGGTTAAATTGTGTAGTTTGGATCTGGGTTTTGTTGGTTCTTCTTTTTGTTCTTTTGTTACTTAGATATCGTTTGCTTGAATGAATTCTTAAGACTGTCATTTGGATCTTCTAAATTTCATTTCTTTAGTTCTCTGTGATTCCCTGTTGCTTTTGTTATATATTTTGCAGTTAAAGGTCAAGGTTTTGAAGTATTTTCAAATTTTAGAATATATAATTCTATTATATTTTGGAAGCTTCAGCAGCAGAATGAAATGTAAGTTCTAAGCCACTTCTTTTCGAAAGATCTGTATGAAACAAGGTCAATTGGGTTCTTTATTTAGTTTATTATTATTATTTTTTCATATCCTTTTATAATACTGTTATACCTACTTTTATTCATTGTATAAATTCTATTTAAAATTTACTCTTTTTTTAATTATATATTATTGCTAATTCTAAGACTCATTTAGTGTTTAATTGATAGGATTTGATTTTATACTCTCTTTACATTTAGAGATTAATTATACGAGTATTGATTACCTTTATTGCATCCCAGTTTGTGTATTTTTGTTAGAATGTAATTCAATTTGGATAATATCTATTTCAACCCAATAAACTTGGCTCTTTGTTCAGAAGTCTGGACTAATGAATAGATGGTTAGCATTGGCCAAGTTCATATGTTCTTGACTCATTGTTTCATGTGAACTTCTTGTTGTTTTTATTCATTTGTATGCTTGTGTGTTTTTATTAATTTGTATGCTTGTGTGTTTTTATTCCAGGCTTTTGTCCATTGCAGAAGAGACTTTAACAGAGTTTCTTTCAAAGGTCACTGGAACCGCTGTAGAGTGGGTCCAAATGCCTGGAATGAAGGTATGGCTGTAACTTTGGAATAATATACGATCTTTTATTTGAAATACCTGCATTATTATTTATTTTGTATTTCAAACAAATTAATCAGTATTGGTGAAATTGAGAGGTAAAAATAATTAAATTGATCTTTTCATGTCAAGTATAGTACAAAACACAGTGATAACATTTGAGACACCTATAGCTGTTGGAAATGTTATCACTGTGTTGGAAATGATAACATTCGATAGCTATAGCTATTGGAATGAAAATGTAATGTCTATATTTTTTTGTTATTTAATTATTTAAATCCGTGGTCCTAAACCGATCCAATCCGTGTTTCAACGGATTGGTTCGGATTGGTTCCACAATTTAAACGGATTGGATTGGTTCCAATTTTTCAAGAACCGTAGATAGCGGATTGGTCCTGGTTTTCTCCCAATCCGGACCAATCCGGTCCATGCTCACCCCTAAGATTATCCCTACCTCAAATGGAGAAGCTCAAAGGAGAAGAAGAGTGAAACCCAAGATGCTCCAAATTCCACATTTTTCGGATCACAAGGAAGCCCACACGACACTCTAGCCTTCTTACAAAGGAAATAGGGTAGAAGAACTCTAGATCAAGAGTATTTGTAGAGAGAAGGGGTATTTTAGAGAGAAAGTCTGTCGATTTAGGGTTTTGGAAGAAGAAGAGGTTCAAACATGGTGTAAAAACACGCTGCTGCGAACTGATATATGCGAGGCTCGCTCGAGCGAAGGACTTGTCGCTTGAGCGACTAGACACAACAAGGACCTCGCTCGAGCGCAAGAAGCGTCGATCGAGCCAACAATACGAAGCTTCAGGTCTGCCACTCTTGTAGACGCACGCTCGAGCGCAAGAGTGCTCGCTCGAGCGAAGGAACACAAAACTCAGGTCTTGCTCGAGCGCAAGAAGGCTCGCTCGAGCGAAGAATACCAACCTTCAGGTCTTCGCAGAGACGCAGACGTAGCGAAGAGACACACCAAACAAGGCTCGCTTCAGCGCAAGAAGCCTCGCTCGAGCGAAGAAGCCAAATCCTGGGCAGCAACATTTTGTTCCAACTCACAACCAACCTGTTCCAAACTTACTCAACACATCCCACAACTCAAATAGAAAGAATAAACGATGGAAATAAGGTATAGACAATGACATAGAACCACGGAACCCATGTCCGGAATACAATAAATGACGGGGAGAAACCGGGATCACTGTATCAAAAGGTTACGTATCATAGTCATGGTCATGATAGAATCAAATGAGAATTGAAGAAAAACATAATAGGTAAAATTACATTAATGGTGTCTATATTTTACTCATTGTATTATTTTAGTCCATATATTTTTAATTGGCATATTTTTTACCTTTAATTTTAGATTTTGTATTAATTTCATCCAATTGATTATCATTCTTTGTGTTTTTTTATAAAAAAATATGTACATAAGTGTCATGTGTCATATTTTTAATAAAAAAAAATACAAAGAGGGGTAATCAATTGGACTTATAAACTTACTCAACTCAATAAATAATCTCAACCAATTTAGTGATAATTTTTTTAAAAAAATATTAACGATATTATCAATTGGACTAAATTGACACAAAATTTAAAATTAAAGATCAAAATCGAGTCAATTAAAATTACAGATACTAAAATAATACAATTATCAAAATACAGAGACAATTATCCTAAAGTTTCCCAACATAATAAGCCTAGCCCAGAGAAAAGAGGAATCATATTCACATCCTTCGAACCTTGACTTGCTCAAATGGTCGTTATCAAAATCTCTACATCATTATATCATTTTTTGAATTGGGAACATCCAAATTTGTGTCCTAAAATGATAATAATTTTTTTTTTTTAAATTTTTTTTTATAGATTTGATTCATATGAAATATTACAATAAAATTCAATAAATTACAATTATAAAATTAATACATAAGGAGTAAGACCCACATACAAGTAAAGAGATTCAAACTACTGACATCCTAATGAGATACAACAGTTCTAACCAATCAAACTAACCCTGTTGGTTATCCTAAAATGACAATTTTGAAAGTGCAATAAATGTTATTTTTTTACTGTTTTATAGCATGAGATTATAATACAATCTCGTTTGAGGAGTAGCTATTTTAGCCAAAAAGTCAAAAAATTACTATGAGTTGCACATCACTCTCTCTACTTTTCTGCATATCTTTTCGTGAAAAGCTAAAAAGTTACTAAAATAGCATGTGTCCCAAATGAGGCCTGAGTATGATGTGTCTGTTGTGTCTTCTTTTTTTATTATATATATATATATATAATCGGGTGTCCGAGTCAACTTACGTACATCTCAACTAATCACAGAGGATCAATCCTATCGCCTACTTACAAGGGATCCATTTAAAGCCAGAATAAAAGGGCTCTATATGGTTTAGCCCCAAAAAGCGTATTAAGGTAAATGAGTATTGAACTTAAGACTTGGAGGAAGTACAATTCCAGACCCTAAGTTGTACCCATCAAGCCAACCCCTTAAGGTTGTCTGTTTTGCCTTATTACACAACATCCTTACGACACAGCTGGGGGATATCATCCTTGTCAGTATAATCAAACTTGGATTATATTTTTAGCCAAGTTTAAGGTAGAATAAACTCAACTTGTAACACTAGATTTATTTATTATTTATTTAAGTAAGAATAAACACCATGTTTGGTTTTGAGTTTTCAAAAATAATTTTCCGAGTTTTTAATTTGTAATATTTTAATCATTTTTTTTTTTAACTTTTAGATACACTTTATATACCTAAAAAAAATGTACGAAAATCTTTAAAAAAAAAAAAAAAAGGAGAATTTTTTTTAAGGTCTCTCATATTAAGTTTTTATAACATAAAGGACATGAAATACTTTTATAGTAATTGGGGTAACTCAAATTTTTACAGAGAAATTTCGAAACATGGAGAAATTTTTGGTTTGGAAATTTCTCTGATTTGCTCACAATTTTCTCTGTGCTTTGACTAATTTTGTCTAATTTGTTCACAATTTTCTTTGTGTTTTGAAAATTAAAGAGAAAATTAATCTGCTCACAAACCAATTTTTCTATAAATTTTACAAGAAAACACCATGTTAAGTTCATCAAAGAACTTAAAATTCAAAATCTAATCACATTTTAAAGAACAGCAAATACTATACATCCTAAATAAAATTCGAAATAAAATTCAATGAAAATCAAACAAGCAACATAAATTAGTGGGAGCTTAATGTGGGCAGGAAAAATTTAAATTTGAGACAAAATCAAAGAGACAACTAGCCACAGAAAATCATGCAAGGCGCAGAGAGAAAGAGAGTCCAATATGTTCAAAGAAAATTAATCTAAAGAGGATATCTTAGTGTCAGAGAAAATTCATCTCAAAGGAAAAATTACACATGAGAAGACAACTAATCAGTGAAATCAAACAAGTAACCTAAAGTAGTAAGAGTTTAATATTTTCAGAGAAAATTCAAATGCCAGAGAAAATTCAGCTCAAAGAACAACTAACTAGTGAAAATCAAATAAACAACACAAATTAGTGGAAGTTTAATATGGTCAGGGAAAATTAAAATGTCAGAGAAAATTGGAGAGAAAATCAAAGAGACAACTAGCCATAGAAAATCAAGCGAGGTATATAGAGTAAAGTGAATCCAATGTGTTTAAAAAAAATTGTGATGCTAGAGAAAATTTATCTCAAGGGAAAAATTACACGCAAGGACACAACTAACTAGTGAAAATCAAACAAGCAATATATTTTAATGGATTAGGAAAAATTCAGATGCCAGAGAAAATATATCAAAATATTGGCCCAAAATCAGAGAAATTTCGACCCAACTCAGAGAAATTTTGCCCGACTCAAAGAAATTTTGGCCAAACTCAGAGAAATTCAAAGAAATTTCGACTTAGAGAAATTTCACCTAACTCAGAGAAATTCAGAGAAATTTCTTTGATTTTTCTGTGTTTTGGAAATTTCTCTAGTTTGAAAAAATTTCTATGTATATTATACAGAGAAGAGAGAGAAAAATAGAATAATTTCTTGTCAACCCTTTAATTCTTCCCTCTTTAAGGGAAGTAATTCAACAAGTGATGCAAATATGTGTCTTACAAATATATATATATATACATATATACATATATATTATTATTTGTACAGAAAATAGGGACATGATCATCAATATATTTGTCATTCAACTCTATATTCATTTTTAAGTACACTAGAGTCAAAAAAGAATAGACACACAGACAGCTATGAAAGCTTGAAGATGTCGAATTGTTGAAGAAGAGGCATATAACAGAGATATCATCCATTGTCTTGCCTAATTTTTTACGTTTCTAAGCACAAACCACTTGTTGGGCTAATCTTTTAGCCGATTCTTTCCGAAACACCACCACAAACATCAATCCTTCTTTTATATATATATATATAGAGAGAGAGAGAGAGCCCTAATCAAAAAATTGTATTGTGGACCAAAATTCACATATATATATATATATATATAGAGAGAGAGAGAGAGAGAGAGATGGTGTGATATATAAGTGTAGGTAAGGGACCTTAGGCTACAAAAAAAAAATATTGTGGACCTCTTCCATTACTAAAAGTTAAAGAAAGATGTTAGACCAATTTTTCCTTTAAAAAAAAAAAATTATTGAATATTTCAAAATACGAAGATGTATTCAAAAAAAAATTTTGTTTGTATTTGGTGATTTTTTTAAAGGTTTGTTCATAAATATTTTACATTTTAAATATATTTAGATTAAGTGTATTGAAAAAAAAAATTACATAAAATATTTTAAAAAAATACTAAAAACAAAAAAATAAAAAACCTAATTTTTTGGAACCAAATGTTTTATGAGCTTGACTCGTTGGTAAATCTTTTGATAAAGCAAAAGGGAGACAACATCCATAAGTAGAAGTGTAAAAATAGCTTACGGCCCGGGGTGGACCCAGCCTGTTTAGGCCCGTTTGGGCCTGGACCCAAGCCTTTGGGCCTGGGCCATCATTTTGAAGCCCGGCCCATGGGGCCAGTCCATCGGCCTTCTTAAGGCCCACTCAAGGCCCGGACCGCCCGAGGCCCAATGTCTTTTAGTGGAAAATAATAAAATCTTGATAGAAAAAATTAAAAAAAATGGTTAGGCCTACCCAAGCCCGAGGCCAGGCCCAGGCCTAGTGGAAATACCACCAGGCTTGGGTCTAGGCCTAGGCCTAATTTTTTGGTCTGTGGGCTAGCCTGGCCTGAATTTTGGCAGGAGTCCACGAGGCCCGACATAGGCTAGGCCGGATCAGGCCGAGCCAGATTTACACACCTACCCATAAGGCACCACTTGCACCCCTTTTTATTTTTTTCTTATAAAAAGATTATTTCAAAATAAAAATCAACCACAAAAATTTAAATCATGATATAAAATAATAATTAATAGCTTGATTGTTGCATAACACGTTTAACTTCTACACTCAAATATACACCCGATGTGACCCTCTCTAGCATAATGTGCATTTAAGAGCATCTTTAATGGTGTATTAATTTTTTATTAAAATTGAGTAAAAATTTAAGTAAAAGCTTCTTTTGATATCAAATACTCCAACAAAAGATTTGGGAACACCCATAGATCGTGCGGACGATCAGACTGATATCCGGCTGATCGATCGGCCAGTATAATTTTTTTTTTATTTTTTTCCTTTAGGTCGTCGACCGGGTAGTGCAATTTTTTCACAAATTTTTTCTTTGAGATGGTCATTCAGAAGGACATTTGGGGGAACATAAGAGGGGACATCCGGCAACGGCTATGAACAGTGATTTGATGAAACGCACAATGGTCCTCAGTTTGATGAAAGAAAAGTGAAATTTTGGATTTGATACCTATTTGATGAAAATGTTAGAGTAGAAAAAGGAGTCTTTTTTCACCAAATTCAAATGACAAATCTGAGTAACCATTGAAGATGGTCTAAGTGTAGAAGTATGTGGTTAATTTTTTTTTAAAAAAAAATCAATAATTTGTAAGAGTAACATGTTTTCTGACATATTGAAAAACTAGCGTAAAACCCATGAAATTGATTAAATACTATGATATTAATTTAAATTGGTATTTAAATAATAGATTTGAGTGATCACTATGGGTGTGTTTGATTGGAGGGATAAGGGGGGAGACTATTTACTGTGCGAATTGTAATCCGGGGGAAGCATTCAATCCAACGTTTGTTTTCTTATTAGTCCGCCAGATATGGAGTCCGACCAGACTCCTTATCCCTCATATGAGGGACTATTGTATCCTGGGAGGGTATGAGACAATTTTCGGGGGACTATCACTGTTGGGATTATCTGGTGAAATGACCATTTTGACCCTTTACTATTTAATTATGTATTATATTTAGTAAAATTCAATAAAATTTAAATATCTCAATTTAAAAATAAAATAATTTTATTTAACTTTTTATTGATGTTTTATTTATTTAATTTTTTTAAATAATTTTTTATAGATATTTTATTCATGTTTTATTTTAAAATTTTGTTTATAATTTATTTAATTTTATTATTTAAATTTTAATAGATGTTTTATTTAATTATTATTTTTAAAAATAAATTTATTTAAAATTTTAATTAAAAAAATAACGTATATTTTTATTGATATTTTATTTATTTAATTTTAAAAAAATAAATTTATTTAATTGTGTAAAAAATAAAATAAATAATTTTTTATTTAATCTAGCTAAAAATAATTAAAATATTAAAGATATGTTTAATATTGCTATTACTTAGTAAACAATTGAAAAAGGGTAAAATAGTCTTTTGCACATTTATCCAATTCGTCCAACCAAATAATGGATTCACTAAAAATAGTCATTTCCAGACATCTAATCCCATGAAAAAACAAATACGGGATACATATCCAATTCAACCAAATAGTCCGGGGGATTCAAAGTTCCAAGATTGAAGTCCGATGGATTCTAATCCCCTCTTATCCAGTCCGTCCAATCAAACACACCCTATGTGTATATAGATATGTAGGACTAATTAATTTTTTTGAAATACATTCAATTGAATAAACTCAATTGAAAAAGAAGAGTAAGAGTGAAATTCTATAAATATAAGATAAATATATATATATATATATATATATAAGTTTTGAAGATTAGAGTTTTTCAAAAACACTTTTCAAAAAATTTTACTTTCTTATTTTCCGTACTTTTTTGTTTTTACTGAATTTTTTTTAATATTTTAAGTAATTTTTTTAAAAATTTTTAGACATACCTAACATAAATATACCTAAAAAGTAAAAAAATTGTGAAAAAAACCTTTTAAAAATTCACCAAATACCAAAAAAAAATGAGAATTTAGTGCATTTTTTTTTATTTTTATGTATTTATTAATTTTTTGAAATATTTTTTCACAATTTTTTTACTTTTTAGACACATCTAAGTAAGGTGCATCTAAAAAAGTTTTAAAAAAATGTTTAAAATGTTCACTAAAAATGAAAAAAAAAAACAAAAATCCAAAAACTCAATTTTCAAAAAACTTAATCCAAAAAACTCAAACCAAACACACTGAATATAGAAAGAGAAAATTAGATAAACTTTTGAAAAAGAATAAACTCAACTGAAAATTAAGAGCGCGAGTGGATTTTGTAAATATAAGATAAAAAAATATAAAAAATCAAGTTTAAATTTGAGGAAGAACTATAAGAATATAGAAAGAGAAAATTAAATAAATTTTAGAAAAATGAAGTAGAGATAAATTCAAAAAAACATTAAATGAAGATTGAAAATAAAAAATCAAGTTGAAATTTAAAAATTCAAAAATAAAATAAGATAAACTTGAAAAAAAAAAATCTAATGCAACTCTAATAATAGAATAGAAGAGGGTAGTACTTTAAAAATTAGATAAGAGTGAAATATCATCTATAATTTTTTAAAATTTGTAAAAAAAAAAATTCAAAAATAAGAACTGATCTATAATAAGTTAAAAATTAGATAAGAGTTAAATGGCACCTATAATTTTTTAAAATTTAAATTTTGTATTGTTATAAAATAAGCATTTATGATATCTTATTATATAAATTTTAACTCTATTTTGTGTCTACTACTAATATTTTTAACAATTTTTGTATTCTAAAGCTACTTAATTTAAAAAAAAAAAATTCAAGGGATCACATTTTTATTTCTTAATTTTGTTGTGTCAATAACCTATAAATTTCAACAAATTTTGTATTCTAGAGCTACTAAATAAATAAAAAATATAGCATCACTTATTTATTTATTTATTTTAAATCTTAGTTAGTTTCATTTTAATTTTGTTTTGTGTCAATAACCTATAAATTTTAACATTTTTTTTGTATTCTGAAACTACTAAATAAATAAAAAAAAATCATTTTTCTTTTTAAAATCTTAGTTTGTTTTATTTTTACTCTGTGTTAAGAGCCAATAAAATGGCCTTGATAGTGCTATACACGAGTATAAATAAATAATCAAAAATTAACTTTAAAATTAAACAATAAAATAAAATTTATCTAAAATATGTAGTAAAAATGATTTATAGTCAATTAAATTTTATTCATTTTTATCAATGTTACACATAAATGACTTGTATATTTATGCTAACGTGACCTTCACCTAATTATTAAAAATTGTCGTGGTCTATGCCAACTTATGAATCATTTGATCTATTTATTTATTAAATTGATAATTAAATATCTATAATTATTTTTTATTTTTTAAATAATAAATATGAATATATTTTATGCATATTTATTAAAAAAAAAGGTTGAACTTAGGTAAAAAATTATATATTTGTGTTAATGCTATTAAATAAATAGTGTTATATATTCATAAATTAAAAAATTATCTAAAATAGAGCTGCCCTAAATTATTTGTCATATTTTAGCTTTATTCTTACACTTAATCTAAAAAATTAACAATTAATTAGTAAAAATATTTGATAATAATAAATTTAAACATTATGTATAAATTATATCATAATTTATCGATTCGTGACCGATATGAGCTTGTTTGGGGGTTCCAATATCAGATTAAACATTCAATGGGCCAATTTTTTGGCCTCATTTTGATGATCCGAACCGTTCACATTTTAGAGTTCGTCGAGTATATCATCTCTGCAAAAAAAAATTAAGTCAATCAGATAACGAAAATTACATATTTGGATCAATTTTGTATAAACCGTTTACTTTGTCACGTCCATTTTTTTTTCCATATAAAACTAATAATACATGATTGTCGTTATCTGATCGACTTGATTTTTCACAAGAATGATGTACTCAACGAATCTTAAAATATGCATGGTTCAGATTATTAAAATATGGTCCAAAAATAACAGCACCTCTCCAATCCGATGGAGGACTAGAGAGAAGCCCATGTCATGTTTAAAAATGAATAATGTTTAAATCTGAAGTTAAAGAATTAGTTATTTTCCATATGTGTATGTATGAATATATCAAAATCATGCATTAATGCAATGTTAAGGAAGCAATTTTGAAAATATATTTGGTGCAGTAAATATAAATTAAGGAAGTAATTTGAAATAGTAATTATGGTGGCATAATTTAAGAGCTTAATATAAAACTTCATGAATTTAATTATGAACTAATTAAAATGCAAACCATAATGACACTTAGTATTTTCATTATTTAAAAAATTTAAAATTAAAAAAAATTGAGTTGAGAGTTTGAACCTTAAAGAAACCATATTAATATTTATTGTGTATGAAAATAATGAGGTTTATGATATATACGTTGAGTAGTAATGGCCATGGTGAGAGGAAAAAGAACATGTTATAAAATTTTAATTATATAAATTATTTTATATTTTATGGTGAAGAATTTAAAATATTTTAATAGAAAATATTTTACGATGAAATATTTTGAGTGTGATTTATTAATTTTTTTTAATTGAAAAACTCTTTTTTTAAGTGTGTGATTTATTAATTATTTTTTCTTAATTGGAAAAGTCCTTCTGTGTTTGATGGTAAGGAAGGAATGATTTTAAGAATAAAAAATGTACTTTATGTTTCAAAAAGTAAGTTTTAGTGTGTGATTTATTAATTATTTTTTTAAATTAAAAAATCAAGAAATTTAGATTGAGTACTTAGAATTGTTTTAACTCTTCTCACTGAAAATTCATTTTTACATATATAATATATAGATGGATATTCAATTAAATTATGTTTAAAATCACTTTTAAATTCATAGTCAAATTTATAATATAAACGTAAGCATAATCAGGGGCGGAGGCACGTTGGGACCAGAGGGTCATGTGCCCCCCTCAATTTTTGAAAATTGCACTTTTACCCTTATTTCAAAAATAATTAATTTTTAAAATTCAAAATATGTCATAATTTTTTATATCTCATCTTCTATTTTTGTTTTGTGTTTTGTGTTTTGTGTTTTGTGTTTTTTTTTTTTTTGGACAATCTTTGCAAAACCAATAGGGTTAATCTATTAGTCAAAATTCTTGCATTTTCATTAGTATGAAGTTAGAGGTTCAAATATCTCAAACCTTTTGAAATAAGTTTATTCTCTATAATCTATAGCCTCAAAAATCTTGCTATGGAGGGAAGTCGAACCTGACCTCCAAATCCCAGGTTTCTTCCACCAAGGCTAAACCCTTGGGATTACTACTACCATACTTGTAGTCAGATCTTCCACTGCGAATGTATTAGATGTCTCAAAAAATGGAATCGATTGAAGTAAAGATGGGAAAAGTCTATTGTGGGTACCTTTTTAGGGGTGCATACTATATCTATTTTATTATAAATTTATGTAATTTTATTATAAATTTTATAATATTAATTATAAAAAGGGCATTTACATACAAGTCTCATTTTGTGAACTTATACTCCATTAAGTCCTAAATAAAATTATTTACTCCTTCAAATTGTTTTTGATAATGAGTTGCAGGCTTTGATGCTACTTAGTTCTTTGCCTGAAAGTTGGGAGACTTTGGTTGTGACCGTTAGTAATTCGGCACCCGATGGAGTTGTCACAATGGGCCAAGTCACTAGTAGCTTGTTGAATGAAGAAACTAGAAGAAAATCAGCGGGTTCCTCTCATTCGGAAGCATTTGTTGTGAGAGGCCGAAGTAAAACAAGGGGGAGGAGTAAGACTCCTCGTGGTTGTGATCAAAGCCGTGACAAATCAAAAGATGGTTCTTTTTCAAAGAAAGACATTGAGTGCTATTATTGCCATGAGAAAGGGCACATGATGTGGGAATGCCGAAAGCTCAAGAATAAGGAGAAAAGGCGTGACAAAAGTGTGGATAAGAAGTAAGAAGACACAACGGCAGTTACTACCGATGATCTCATGGTTGTTTGTGAAGATGATTGTATCAATTTTGTGGGCCAAGAGAGTAATTGGGTGATTGATTCTGGGGCTTTTTTTCATGTGACTTTTCGAGTTGATTTCTTCACTACCTACATCAAAGGAGATTATGGTTCTGTTCGAATGGGTAATAAAGGTTTGTCCAAGATTATTGGCATGGGTGATGTTTGCTTGGAAACAAATTTGGACTGCAAGTTGTTGCTTAAAGATGTGAAGCATGTTCCCGACATTTGCCTCAATTTGATCTCTACTGGGAAGCTAAATGATGAAGGCTACAACAACAAATTTGGTGATGGAATATGGAAGCTCACAAAGGGTTCTTTGGTGGTGGCCAAGTGCAAGAAGACTCATACACTTTATTCGATGCAAGGAAAAATTTGTAAAGGTGTTGTCAATGCACTTGAAGATGATACTTCTACTGAATTGTGGCACAGGCGACTTGGGCACATGAGTGAAAAAGGGGCTGCAAGTTTTATTCAAGAAAGAGCTTCTACCTGGTTTGAAAGGTACACATCTTAAAACTTGTGTTCATTGTTTGGCGGGTAAACAACATAGAGTTTCTTTTCATAAAAATGTTGTTTCTAGAAAAGAAAATGTTTTGGAGTTGATTCATTCGGATGTTTGTGGTCCTTTGAAAGTTAGAACACATAGTGGTGCACTTTATTTTGTTACTTTCATTAATGATTATTCAAGGAAAGTTTGGGTTTTTCTACTAAAAACTAAAGATCAAGTTCTAGAAGTATTTAAGCATTTTCAGGCCATGGTTGAAAGAGAAACAGGGTAGAAATTGAAGTGCATCCGATCAGACAATAGTGGTGAATACATTGGGCCATTTGATGAGTATTGTCGCAGCCAAGGTATTCGGCATCAAAAGACAGTTAAGAAGACTCCTCAACAAAATGGAGTTGCCGAGAGGATGAACCGTACCATTGTGGAAAGAACAAGGTGTTTGCTTTCACAAGCTAAATTGCCAAGATCCTTTTGGGGTGAGGCAATGAAGACAGCGGTTGATGTAATCAATTTGTCTCCTTCCTATCCTTTGAATGGTGATGTTCCAGAAAGAGTTTGGACCAGTAAAGATGTATCTTATAAGCACTTGAGAGTGTTTGGTTGCCGAGCTTTTGTTCTCATTCCAAAAGATGAGAGGTCCAAGCTTGATAGCAAGTTAAGACAATGTATTTTTCTTGGCTATGGATGTAATGAATTCAGATATAGATTGTGAGATCCGGTCGACAAGAAAATCATTCGAAGCCGTGATGTTGTGTTTCTTGAAAATCAAACAATTGAAGACTTTGGCAAAGGTGATCAACCGAAGCCAAAAACTAGTGATCTCATTGACATGGATCCATCTCCTTCATCTTCGGTGGATGATGAAAATGGGGGAGATGTGCAGCCACCTATTGAAGATGTAGAGGATGATACTAATCCTAATGAAGTTGAGTCAGAAATTGAGGAAGAGCATCTAACTCAAGAACCGCCACCACAACTTGAGTTGAGGAAATCTACAAGGGACCGACAACCTTCAAGAAAATATCCTCCCAATGAATTTGTGTTGATTTCCGATCAAGGGGAGCCTGAGAGCTACCAAGAAGCAATTGAGCATGCAAACAAAGATGATGGAAAAAGGCCATGGACGAGGAGATGAATTCCTTGCTTGAAAACCAGACTTATGATTTAGTGAAGTTGCCTAAAGGGAGGAAAATTCTGAAAAATAAGTGGGTTTTCAAATTGAAGAATGATAGCAAGAATCTGAGATACAAAGCACGTCTTGTTGTGAAAGGCTTTGGGCAAAAGAAAGGCATTGACTTTGATGAGATTTTCTCGCCGGTTGTGAAGATGTCTTCTATTCGGGTTGTACTTGGCATGGCTGCAAGTATGAACCTTGAAGTTGAACAACTTGATGTGAAGACCGCATTTCTTCATGGTGATCTTGAAGATGAAATTTACATGGAGCAACCGGAAGGTTTTGTAAAGAAAGGAAAAGAGAAATTTGTTTGTAAATTGAAGAAAATTTTGTATGGTCTCAAGCAAGTCCCGCGGCAATGGTACAAAAAATTTGACTCTTTCATGATGAATAATGGTTTTTCTAAAATCACTTCGGACCATTGTGTGTTTGTGAAAAATTTCCCGGATGGCAAATTTATTATTCTTTTGCTTTATGTTGATGACATGTTAATTGTGGGTCAAGATTACACTATGATTAACAGGTTGAAATTAGAGTTGAGCAAGTCTTTTGCTATGAAAGATTTGGGGCCGTCCAAACAAATACTTGGTATGAAAATTATTCGTGATCGCAAAGAGGGGCTGATTTGGTTGTCTCAAGAAAGCTACATTGAGAAAGTTCTTGAGAGGTTCAACATGAATAAAGCAAAGTCGGTTGGTTGTCCACTTGTGGGTCATTTCAAGCTTAGTTCGAATCAATGTCCTACAAGTGACAAAGACAAAGAAGAGATGTTAAAAGTTCCTTATGCTTCAGCAGTTGGTTCTTTGATGTACGCCATGGTTTGTACAAGGCAGGATATTGCTCACGCAGTTGGTGTGGTGAGTCGTTTTCTCTCTAATCCGGGTAAAGAACATTGGACAGCTGTAAAATGGATTCTAAGGTATCTTCGAGGGACTTCGAATGTGTGTTTATGTTTTGGAGATGGTAAGCCGATGCTTGATGGGTTCACGGATTCTGACATGGCCGATGATGTTGATTCTAGGAAATCTACTTCGGGGTATTTGATGACTTTTGTAGGGGGAGCTGTGGCATGGCAATCTAAATTAAAAAAAATGTGTTGCTCTCTTAACTACCGAAACTGAATTTATTGCCATTACAGAAGCTTGCAAAGAAGAGTTATGGTTGAAGAAATTTTTACAAGAGTTGGGTTTGAAGCAAGAAAAGTATGTGCTTTATTGTGATAGTCAAAGTGCTATTCAATTGAGTAAAAATTCTACTTTTCATTCGAGATCGAAACACATTGATGTGAGATACCATTGGATTCGTGATGTGTTAGATTCGAAATTGTTACAACTCGAAAAGGTTCACACAGATGATAATATATCAGATATGTTGACAAAGACTTTGTCGAGGGACAAACATTTGAAGTGTCGAACTTTGGCGGGTATGGTTGATATCTCCACCTAAGTCGGTAGGGGGAGAATTGTTGGGTATACCTCCTTATTGGAGTGTGGGACCCAATTGGTTTATTCAAAGAGTTTAATTTGGTTTGGTATTAGTTATAATATATTTTTATATATTATATCTAATTTGTGGAGACCCAATCCAATTTAGTTACAGTTAGGGTTTTGATAAAACAAACCCTAGAATTAACAATATATAAATATTGTTTTGTCTTTCTCGACAGAGTAGCAATAACATCTTGGTGATCAAATTTCGGTGAGAGTGCCTTGTATATCACTCAATTTTGTGAGTTTCAATTGGTGTTGTTTGTTGCTCTAGATTTGACTTGGTCAAACAAGAATTGGTGCCTTGGTTTGTTACTCTGCTTTCAAGCGGCTGGTTTGGTGGTCAAGGTTGATTTGGTTCGTTATTTTGGGTCTTCTTCAACTCTGGTTCTGAAAACTTTTGTTCATCTATTTGGTGAGGTCTTTCCTCTTGTTTATTGGTGATTATTTGGAATTCACCTAAGGGTGGTTTTGTGAGACCATTCATGTCTCGTTTGTAATCGTTTGGAAACTTTTTAGGTGATAGTGGAATTGGATTTTGATCCCGTGGATGTACCTCACATTGAGGGAACCACGTAAAAATTCTTGTGTTGCTTTTGATTTAATTTTTCCGCATTAGTTTTTATTCCCATTGATTGATTTACTTGTGGGGAATTATAGATATTTCCCTAACAGTGTTGTGTTGTGTTGTGTTGTGTTGAGATGGAGAGAAACAAATGAGGATATTATTTATAGAGGGCAGTGTTGTGATGTATTATGTTGTGTTTTGAAAGTACGCAGTGTATGAACCCAATGTTGGGTTTATTTTCTGGTGTGGTTCAATAGCCTACATATCTTTTACATATTTTATTTTATTTGGACTCCACAATTAGATAAAGCCAATATTTGAGATAAATTTCAACAATTAGAATTTTAAATATGTGATAATTACTCTTCTAAGATAAGAAGGAAACCTTGATGGACAGGAATTCTTCTGATAGAGTTTATCTGGCACTCTTCTCTCCTCTATATAAGGATGGGTGACTCCCCTCACATGATATGAGTATATTTCCATCACTCTAAGTTCTATAGTCATCCTAATTAAGAGAGACAGAGAGAAAAAGGTGAGTCAAGAATTCAAGGTTCAACTATTAGGGGTATTTTCTCAACTTCTCTAATTCAATAGCTGACAAAGGTATGTTTGTTTTATTCTTGAGTTGTATTGAATTCAAGATCCTACAAAGTTCAATTATGCATTATTATTATGGTTACATGTACATTAATTTCTTACATGTGGTATCAGGGCCTTAGTTTTGTGAATCAATATGCCTTGGAATAATAATATATTTATGAATATTGTTATTATATTATAATTATAATTATTCATGATACTGAGTGTGGTCCCTTGCTTTTTTTCTGATGTGTCCTCTGAGGCATAACTGTCTGAAGCCAATTCACCTAGTAAGGTTAAAGAGGTGAGCAGGGCTATCGGCTCTAATAATGAGGTACTGAAATTGCATGATAAACATGTAATATGCATGCTTCGATTTATTATTAATTTTAGCAATAATAATTTTTATAATCATTATAATATGGCACTAAATTGAGTGTTATAATTATATTGATTGCCGTTATGACAAAGTGCATAGATTAAAAGCAATTTTAGAATTTTGTTGAATTGTTCGATCTATTAAATAAATATATTTATTTGACTGTATTATGTTAGATAATTATGTTTTTACCTTGTCTGATTATGTACACTGATTGTCTATTATTGTTGATATTTATATATTTTCATGATTTAAATTTGATATCATGATATAATTTTATGACATTGAATATTAAATATTGAGATGGTTAATCCATATTAGGTGTAATTCTTATTAATCATTAAATGAGATATTCATGATTGTCATATTGCATAATTTGATTCTTTTATGTGATTGCAATTACCAATATGATAATAATAATAACTCTGGACGAACAAGAATATTGTTGATTAGTTCTGTATTTATAAGGTTTACTAATTTAGTAGCTGCCAAAGTGGCCTAGATTTGTAAAACTAATGAATATAGAACTACATAAAAGAATTGTTAAAAGGGTAACATTAAGGTCGATAATATTCTCAATTGCAATTATCATTAGGAGATTGAGACTAGCCCAAAAGAGAGTCACTTTCAAATAATTATGAACTAGGTAGGGTAATGTAACTTATGTAATTTGACAAATTAGAATTGAATACCCAAATGTAACATGACTAATTGAAAAGTTGCATAAATTATTTTAGACCTATATAAGTGATTCTTGACGAGTGGACAATAGATATACCTAAGTTTTGCATAAAGGAAAGACTTTTGTGATATCAATAGTTCATCATTATAATTCTCAAAGCTTTAATATATATATTGTTTATGCCTATCTTCGCGTTACTTATGAGACCTAGTGTTAATGCCTCTTAAGATCTGTCAAAATGATAGCTTGTTATCTATGGTGGTTGGACTTAGAAGGGAAGCTAAATTGACTCCCCCGACCTTCCTGGGATCTTATTTGGTTATTGACCAAAGGACTATTTAGTGACGTTACCCTAACCCTTAGAATAAAATTTGGGGCATCACATGTCTTATCTTATTTCAATGATAGTTCCTACCTTATTGCACTCTCTTGCATCGGGCATCCCTCTACTTACTAGCACTGTTATGGTTGAATTGACAACAATGAAATATAATGGCAACCGAGGAGTTCAGGATCACATCCTCAATATGGTTGACAAAGCTGCAAAACTTAAAACTTTAGGGATACAAGTTGATGAAACTTTCCTCGTGCAGTTTATTCTTACCTCACTTTCCATCACAGTTCGGCGTATTTAAAATTCACTATAACACCGACAAAGATAAGTGGAGTTTGAAGAAGCTGACTAATATGTGTGTTCAAGAGGAAGTGAGGTTGAGGGAGGAAGGATGTCAAACTGCATTGGTTGTAACTCATGGAGCTATAAAGAACAAGAATGGGCCTGGGGAAGAAAATCAAGCTCTGAATGTCAAGTGCTACTCTTGTGGCAAGAAGGGATATGTGAAGAAAGACTGCAGCAAGCGTAAGGCTTGGTTTGAAAAGAAATATAAGAAATTTTCTTTTGTTTGTTATGAATCAAATCTTACTAAAGTACCTTCTAACACTTGGTGGATTGACTCTGGGGCCACGACCCACATTACAAATTCCATGCAGGGATGCCTCTCAACTAGAAAACCGAAGGAAAGTGAAAGATTTGTCTATATGTGGAACCGTCTCAAAGCTGAAGTCGTAGCTGTAAGAACCTATCGACTGATCTTAGAGATGGGTCATCAAATGGATCTAGAAGACACTTTTTATGTTACTTTAATTTCTAGGAATTTAGTTTCGTTATCCAAATTAGATCATGTTGGATATTCAATTTTATTTAGTTGTGGAAAACTCAATTTAATGTTTAATTCAATAATGATTGGTTCTAGTAATTTATATGATGGTTTATATGAAATTACCTTAAATCATGAGTTTGCACAATCATTAGTAACTCTGCATTCGAATATTGGTTTAAAACATAGTCTAATTAATGAAAAATCTTTAATCTTTTAGCATAGACGGTTGGAGCATATCTCTAGAAATAGAATTGAAAAATTGGTAAAGAATGAGATTTTGGAAAATCTAAACTTCACTGATTTTGAGATATGTGTGGATTGCATTAAAGGAAAGCAAACCAAACACACCAAGAAAGGTGCCACAAGAAGTAATGAGCTTCTTGAGATAATTTATACAGATATTTGCAGGCCACTCAACATCCCATGTCTTAGTGGTGAAAAATATTCCATCACATTTATAAATGATTTCTCACGTTATAGATATGTGTATCTAATTCATGAAAAGTCTTAAGCTATTGATATCCTTGAGGTATACATAATTGAAGTAGAGAGACAATTAGATAGAAAGGTTAAAAATAGTGAGATCAGATAGGGGTGGTGAGTATTATGGTAAATATGATGAGTCAGGCCAAAATCCTGGCCCATTTGCCAAATTCTTAGAAAAGAAAGGCATTCGTGTTCAATATACAATACCTAGTATGCCACAGCAGAATGGAGTTGCTAAAAGGTGTAATCATACAATTAAAGATATAGTTAGGAGTATGTTAAGTTACTTAATTGTACCCATTTCACTGTGGAGTGAAGCTTTAAAGACTGCAATATATATCTTAAATAGGGTTCCTAGTAAGTCGGTCCCAAAAACTCCTTTTGAGTTGTGGACTTGTAAGAAACCTAGTTTGAGACACTTACATATTTGGGATTGTCCAGTAGAGGCAAGAATCTTCAAACCACAAGAGAAAAAGTTAGACTCAAGAATAATATCTTGATATTTCATTGGTTATCTAGACAAGTCTAAAGGGTATAAATTTTATTGTCGTAATCACAGTACGAGGACAGTGGAGACTGGTAACGCTAGATTCCTAGAGAATGGTGAAAGTAGTGGGAGTGAGAAAACACAAGTGGTGAATTTAGAGGAAATTGGGGTGGATGTGCCAACATTTGACCCTTATCAAAAAATTATTGTTCCTTAGACTATTTCACAGTCTAAGGGAAACGAACAACATAATGAAAATCCTTCACCACCTCATGTTTTACCACTTCATGAAGATACCACCATTGAAAATATTGTAGAACCACCACAACCGGCAATTCTGAGAAGATCTCAAAGGGAAAGAAAGCCTGTCATTCCAGATGATTAAATGGTGTATCTATAGGAATCTGATTTTGATATTGGGATTAGCAAGGATCCGTTCTCATTTTCACAAGCCATGAATAGTGATGATTCTGCTAAATGGGTCAATGCTATAAATGAAGAGTTAAAATCTATGGAACAGAATGGTGTTTGGGATCTCATCAAATTGCCTAATAATTGTAAAAAAAGGTCGGGTGTAAATGGGTTTTCAAGACCAAGCGCGACACAAAAGGCAATATCGAATGATTTAAAGCCAGACTTGTTGCCAATAGTTTTACTCAAAACAAAGGCATAGACTATAAAAAGACATTATCTCCAGTATCTAAGAAGGACTCGCTTAGAATCATCCTAACATTTGTAGCTCATTATGACTTAGAGTTGCATCAAATGGTTGTGAAAACTGCTTTTCTAAATAGGAATTTGGATGAAGAAATTTATATGGAGTAACCAGAAGGATTTGCAAAGAAAGGTAAAGAACATTTAGCTTGCAAAGAAATCCATATATGGCCTTAAACAAGTTTCCAAGCAATGGTATTTAAGATTTAACGATATCATTACCTCCTTCGGATTTAAGGAAAATGCAGTTGATCAGTGCATATATCTGAAGGTTAGTGGGAGTAAGTTCATTATTTTGGTGCTATATGTGGATAACATTTTGTTAGCTAGTAATGACCTTGGCTTATAGCATGAAGCCAATGAATATCTCTCCAATGGTCGATATGGTTGAAGCAAACTATGTTATTGGCATAGAGATCTTTAGGGATCGATCTTGAGGATTGCTAGGACTATTTCTAAAAGGATATATTGATCGTGTTTTAGAGAGATTCAATATGCAGTTTTGTTCAGCCAGTGATGCACCCATCATGAAGGGTGATAAATTAAGTGAAAAACAATGTCCAAGGAATGACTTGGAAAAAAAACAAAGAAGGACATTCTATATGCATCAACTGTAGGGAGCTTGATGTATGCCCATATATGTACCAAGCCAGATATTAGTTTTGTAGTTGGAATGTTAGGGAGATTCCAAAGTAATCCTGGAATGGAAAATTGGAAAGCACTGAAGAAGGTTATGAAATATCTTCAGGGAACAAAGGACTATATGCTTACCTATAGGAGATCAGAACAGTTGGAAGTGACCGGATACTCAGACTCAAGTTTTTTTTTTTACTAGCTAGTGGAGCGATTTTATGGAAGAGTGTGAAGTAGTTCACTATTGCTTCATCTACTATGGAGGTTGAGTTTGCGGCATGCTTTGAGGCTACAAATCATGCTTTATGGTTGCGAAATTTTATCTCAGGACTTGGTATTGTTAACTTAATTGCCAGGCCGCTGAAGATATATTATGACAATACCACAACAGTTTTCTTCTCGAAGAATGGAAAGTACTCCAGTGGTTCTAAACACATGGAAGTAAAGTACTTAGTTGTTAGAGAAGGACTCTAGAAACAACAAGTGTTAATTGAAAATTTAAGCACCTCTCTTATGATTGTTGATCCATTCACAAAGGGATTGTCACCAAAGACATACAAAAAGCATATTATCAAGATGGGTCTTTTAAGCAACCCATGATGTGTATGGATAATCTTGAGTGCTTATTTTTATTTTGACACTATTTGCGCAATAATAATTTTGTTTCTATTTTTCCTGTTCTAAAAATGTGTGTACGCATTAATTTCAATATTGATCATCAGGAAATGTCTTAACAAGACAAATTATAGGGGCCTTTCAGGAAAATAATTACATATCCCGATAATGGACTGGGTTAGTGAAGGTTATCGATGGTGTGGTGCATAGAAGGAAATATGACATAAATGTTATATAACCTCTATGACTCACATTGGTGATATGAAATAATCACAGTATTATAATTTCTAATATATTTGAACTTATTGACTATTTTTAAAATTTCGTGATTATGTGTTAAAGTTTTTAGTGTGGAATCCAATGAGTGAAATTTTTTATAAATTGCATATTTTGAAAAAACCTCACAGTTGCATCATAATCGGCTTAATGGGCCAAGTGGGAGAATGTTGGATTTATTTTCTGGTGTGGCCCAATAGCCTACATATCTTTTACATGTTTTATTTTATTTGGACTCCACAACTAGATAAAGCCAATATTTGACAAAGTTCAATAATTAGAATTTTAAATATGGGATAATTACTCTTCTAAGATAAAAAAAAGAAACCTTAATGGACAAGAATTCTTCTGATAGAGTTTATCTGGCCCTCTTCTCTCCTCTATATAAGGATGGGTGACTCCCCTCACATGATATGAGTGTTTTTCCATCACTCTAAGTTCTATAGTCATCCTAATTAAAAGAGATAGAGAGAAGAAGGTGAGCCAAGAATTCAAGGTTCAACTATTAGGGGTATTTTCTCAACTTCTCTAATTTAATGGCTGACAAAGGTATATTCGTTTTATTCTTGAGTGGCATTGAATTCAAGATCTTACAAAGTTCAATTCCACATTATTATTATGGTTACATGTACATTAATTTCTAACACCCAAATTTTAAAACCCACATCTGCGGCTCTGCATATATGTGTGTGTTTGAATTCTAGTTAAATTAACAGTTACACACCCCCACCTCCAATCCAGTGTATAATTCAGTGTGTGACAATGTTGTGTAATGCAGTGGGTGTGGGTGTTGCTGTATCTTAGGTAGCTGACTGTGAAATAAATTTAGAGGATTCTATCGCTTGACAAAAAATTTTGGATTTTTCTCTCCTCCATCTGGATTGGAGTAGGGGTGTAATTTCGACCCAGCCCATCCGAGCCAGTCCGCTCGCCACTAGACCGCACGGGCTCCTATCTTTTTACGGGCCGAGCGGGGCCACGGGCCAAAAAGTGGGGCCTAGGCCCAGGCTCAAGCCTACTCAGATTAGGGCCTAGGGCCGGGCCAGAGGAACTAGGCTTGGACCATGAGCCGAGCTTTTTGCAAAAAATAAACAATAAATATATTATAAATATAGATTATGTATGAGGGATAAAAAAGAAAAATTATACTAGAGTATTTTAGTTCAGATTAATGAGATATTTGGTTATGTTTCATGTAGTGATATTTAAATTTAATTATATATGTTTTTTTTTTTTTTTTTGGTTATGACTAAAAAAGTATGAAATTATGTAATTTTCTTCTTTTGAAATGAATAATTTTATATATATATATATATATATATCAAAATGAAACTTTTAATATTACAATCATTAAATTAAATAGATAACATTTATTGAATGAATTATTTTTATTTCAAAATGAAATAAAATATTACAAAAATTTATATTATTAAATAAAATAGATGTAAATTATTGATGATGGTAGAACAATTGTATTACTATAGGTCAAGTATATCTCAACTAAGTTAGCACCTACTAGCCTGTCAATCATTTGCATTATACTCCACCTCAATAATCTAATACAGAAAAATAAAGAAATGAAATAATGAAAAATAAATTGTTGATTAATCATCGGAGGATGTAGACAATTCACTCCCGTTGCCTGAGAATATGTCAATCAAATCGGTTTGAATTCTCTCATTTTCATTATAATTTATCTTTTTGTACGCGTATGCATATGATCTCTAGATATAATCAGTGTCTCAACCATTTGCAGTGAAAGCCTGTTGCGGTAATAGCTCAGCACCCATCCAACTGCAATACACGTTGTTTAAAAAATAACTGTAGATATAGGAATGGTTAGTATATCACGAGCCATCTATGAAAGGATAGGCCACATAGGTTCATTTTGTTTCCACCAATCTAAAATATCAAAATTTTTAGTATCATCCACTGGCGGGCTATACAAATAATGTTAAAACTCAGAACTACTTACACTTATATGTTGAGATATTCTTTTAGTTTTTATTGTTGAAAAAACACTTAATCTTCTGCCTCGAGATAACGCCGGTGTAGTGTGTGTAAGTGTATTTATAGCTATAGCTGCCTTGTATTCTTAAAATAATTTTTTGCATATTTTCATAATAAGGGCAAATTGTTCTTGATTCATCGAAAATATGTTCTAAAAATGATTATAAATCAATTTCTTTACATCCTATGATCAATTATTATAGCTAAACATAAAAGATGAGGTAATAGATCAAAATATTTTTTTAAATTTTCTTTCATTGCAGTAATAACAGTTACATAATATTCATTACCCATATATTTTATAAAAACTTTCATTATTTCTACTAACATATGTAAAACAAATTGTGAAATAGGAATATATATATATAGGGGTGTGTGTGTGCGGTGCGGTTCAGGCGGTTTGAGAGTAAAATTACAAATCGAATGACGGGTTAGCGGATTGACAAATTGCGGTTTGGGCGGTTTTTGGCGGATTGAAGAATATTCTAACTAATTATCATACATTTGCATAATATATAATACTAATTTGCATAATATTTTTAGATATAGAACACAAAGTAATTTTACATAATATGTTTCATATATATAACCACTAATTTATAATAAATTTCATATCTTAAATCTCTCTCACACTTATTTTTACATTGATATTTCATTAGAAATTAAAAAATATATATGTATTAACTATTGCGGAGCGGTTTGGTTGGCGGATTATACATTTTAAAGTTTAAACTGTGGTTAGCAATTAGAGGGGTGCGGATTGATGCGGATCGGTACAGTTTTAACAGATTGTGCGATATTTTGCACAACTATATATATATATAAGAAAATAAATTTGTTGCAGTATTAAAAAATTTTAAAAAATCTTTATATAAGGCTACTTGGCGCCAATTCAGTTCTAGGGGAGTTAGCACTCTTCATTTACAAACTCTCTTTAACATATTATACGTTGAATTCCACCTATTGTCTATATCTAAAATTAATATTTTAAATGGCATACCTTCTCGTTGATAAATTTTTCTATATTCCAAAATTCAATTAGCAGAAGACATACTGGCAACAATTGTATTTTTTATTACCAGTATAGAAGCCTCATATACATGCATAATTTCTTTAATAGTCAAATTTAAAATATAAACACAATAACGAACATGAAATAAATCACTATCAGTAAGTAATTGTAAAGTTTATTTTAAATGGATTATAGTCTGATTATAATAGTTGCATTATCTAAACTAATAGTAAATATTTTATTTTGCAAACCCCACTCATATAATACATTTCCTATTTCTACACTAAGCGAATGACCAATGTATGGAAGTTCAACTAATCTAAATGAAATAACTCTTTTATTTAATTTTCAATCATTATCAATAAAATGTGAAGTGATACATTAATATTCTAAATCATTATCAGATATTAAACAAATTCTTCCATTCAAATTTTTTAATATGTCAAATAATTTACTTTTAATATTCTCAAATTTCTTTAAAACTCTGTTTCTAGTAGTATTTCTTCAAAAACTTTGATATTGCAGTGCAAAACTTTCGTGAATCATTTGTAAAAAATTGGGATATTCACTAGTAGTAAAAGGTTGTTCTTTTTTAATAATATAATCAACTATAGGATTTTATGTACGTATAGAATTATATAAAAATATTTGTAAATGATCAGTTGATGAAACCTCTAATTGTATTTGACTTCTAATATCAGGTTGTTGACTTTGTAAATGTTTGTTAACATATATTTTTAGATGACTAGTACCCCCTGTAGATGCAACACTAAGTAAATGTACACAATATTTATATTTTGCTTTAAATATACTTGTACCATTAGAATTATTTACAGATATTTTTTCGAAATGATCCCAAATACTACTAGTCATGTTCCTAGATGATGATCTAGTTGTTAAAAGAAGGATATTACATACATTAGAAAAAGAATTAACAGATTCATATTATGCAGTATATGCATCAATATCAATATAAATATTAAAAATATTAGAATCCATAGTAATGTAAGTAAAATAATATATAAAAACTAACAATTAATTTAAATAATGAGTAAACAAAAACAACTAATATATGTTAAGAAATAATTAACATAAGAAAATGAGTAAATAATAAATTTAATTCAAATAATTAATGTTATCGACTGGCGAATGCAATACAAAAATTAGTTTCTTCTGATAAAAATTTCTTCTTGCACAATTACAATTACTACTTAGGTATGAGACTTCAAAACTAATTGAGAAAGTTGAGTGTTGAGAGAGAGAATTGTTTGTAAGAAATAAAATGGGAGAATGGTGGTATTTATTGGAGTTTGGGATGAGGAGGTGAATTTATATAATAAAAAATATAAAAAAATTGACCGTTGGATGTGTTAAACGATCAAATGACCACTTGAATTTTCTTTTTTTCTTTTTTTTTTTGTTTTTATTTTGAATTTTCTGACCATTAAGAGACAAAGAGCTGTTTGAAGGGGTGGACCATTAGGGGGCATAATGTAATTTTTAGAATCACATGGGATAATTTGTAATTTAAGTAAGTCTTAGGGGGTGTGTTTGTAATTTATCCTTATTTTTTTAGACAAAACTTTTAATCCCAAAAGGTTAGTAATTCATCACTAAATGTCTAATTTTGTTACTAAAAATAAAATAATAACACTTTTGGTAACAAAAATATTTTGTCCCTAAAAAGTGATTTTGTCTTTAAATTTTTATTTCTAAAATCTTAATTTCTTGGAGTGGGGTGTGAGAGAAAAAGTAATTAATTGATGTATAGAATGTGAGAAAAGAAGAGATGAGAGAGAAAAAAAAATTTTGATTGATGTGTAGTAGAGACAAAAGTGATTTTAGATTTTAGATTTTTTTTTTTTTTTTTTTTTTTGGGTAAATTTCAACCAAACAAATTTTTGAAATTTTTTCTCAAAAATTGTCTCTCATGAGACAAACCAAACAAGTCCATAGTTATCGATATCCGATCATCATAATTTTTTGCATGAATATTCTATTCAACAAGTATTAAAAAGTAAACGGTTCGACTCACCAAAGTGAGCCTCAAATCAGTCCACCGAATCAAAACGCTTTTTCAAATTAGATGATCAACTTGAGAGAATCCAACCCTTTATAAAATTTCCCAAGTTTAAGAACACAAAGTTAATTACAAAATTAAACATAAAATATACATAAATTTACAAAAATTGGTCCCACTAATAAATTTCGTAAGATCTAATGCATTCATCTATACTTTATGTTTCATAACTCATGTTTTCGTAACAAAAATATATACATGTTCTAGAAGAACTATTGGCGTTCAATTATGGGGTGAGTGTGGTATGGGCTTCCTCAAATGGTCATTGCATGGACTGAAAAGAATAAAGTGAAACTGCATAAGCCTAGCAAGAGAAAAGAATAAAGTGAAATTGCAGATTAGTTGTGGTGTGGTATGGACTGATTCTGTTTACAATCAACAACCTCATGAAAATTATATCCAAATTATTTTGACAGACCATAATTAATAATAATCATAGGATATCTGACATCAAAAGGTTATATATGATAGTCATGCTCAATGGTCACGATGGAATCAAATGACAATTGAAAGGAAAAACATAAGCCTAGCAAGAGAAAAGAAGAATCATATTCACATCCTTTGCCCCTGGACTTCCTCAAATGGCCATTTGTATCAAAATCTCTGTATCATTTGTGTGGTAAAATGATAATTTTGAATTGCAATATTTTTTACCGTATTATTATACTAGAATACAATATAATGAGTACGAGCTGTCTATTGTGTCAGAAATTTCAAAGAAAACAAGAACTTTTTTTTTATTTCCTTGAGAAGCATATTCTTGGGACACTAGAAGATACAATTGTCATTGATAGAGTTGCAAATGAATCGAACTCTTTGCGAGTTTGGAACGGCTCAGTTCATTTCATTATCTATATATAATCAAATCTGGACTTGACTTTTAAGTTCATTCAATAAATGAGTCAAGTTCAAGCTAAGATAAACTCAGTTTGTAAAACTCAACTCGTTTATTATTTATTTAAGTAATAGGATAAATTTTTTATTTAGATTATTAAATAATATAAAATGTCTTATATATTTAATATAAAATAATATTTAATAAGCTAACTGACTTTGATTATTGACCCAAATTTTTTTGCTTTTTGTTATCAATTTTCAAACCGTACACAAACATGATTAATATTAACTAGTTGAGTGTAACTCACACTAAATTAATTTTCGATCTGAACTTAAGATTGATAAACAAACCAATGGAGCTATACTGATTATATGAAATCGACTGAAGTAAGATAATATTAATTGATCCAACAAATTAAGTTTTGCTTTTTCAACGTATTTAATTATTACTGGTTGGAATTAGGGGTGAGCAGCGGATATACCGATCCGCCAAAACCGACCGAACCGAATCGATCCGCCACATTTTGGACGGGTGCGTTATGATGAACGGACGGTTGCGGATTGATTTTCTCCAATCCGCCAATTTGGCGGACGAATGGCGGATTTGAAATTCATTTGGCCGCAACCGAACCGCCAAACCGCGAACACCCCTAATAATTTATAAGACTTTATGTTTTCAATTTGTTTAAATATTTTGTTTGTGTTTTCAATTGAAAAAGAGTTTAAATATTCAGTTGAAAAAAAGTTTTCAACTTAAATATATTTTTTGAATTGAAAAAAATAAACGTATTGTTTATCTATATTTTTTGATTTTTAAATTTAACTCTAAAAATAATAAATAGAAAATATGATATATGCTGGTTGGTTTTTATTTTCAAAAATATATATAGATGTAACAATACAGAGACATACAATCTCTACTACTGCCATGTTCATGGTTTTGATGGTTTGAATTGTTATTATATTTTAAGAATCACAGATTGTAATACTTTATGTGGATGAATCATGCTGTTATTGTAATATATGGATGAGCCATGCAGTGATTGTAATATTCTAAAGTTTCAAATTTTCTTTTTTTGGATGAGACATACAGTGATTGTAATAGTTTTTTAAGTTGTTGATTGTAATACTTTTTTTGTTTTTTGTTTTTTTAAGAAGTGCACAAGTTGAATTATGTTGAAATTTATAAAATCTTAAACCGCCAAACCAATTCGCATCCATCCGCCAAACCGCCAATCCGCTCAATCCACATCCGCCGGATTGGCGGACGGATGCAGATTGATTTTCTCCAATCCACCAATCTAGCGGACGGATGGCGGATTGGAGGTTTCGTGGCCGCAACCGACCCGCGCCCACCCCTAGTTGGAATGAACCAGAGACGTGTTGGGCCGCTCTTAATTATTACTAATTGGATTTTCACCAATTTCCTCTAAACAATACACCTGCTTTGCAAGTAATTGCGCGTTTTTATAAGTTGGGGTTTGATAATTACTTTTTTTATTTTATTTTTCAATATAAAAGTTTACTTTTTTTGTTTGTAATATTAAAAAAGTTTACATATATGATAATTAGTAGTGGAGCCAGAAAATTAAATCAGAAAGGACATTTATTAATTACAATTTTATTTTTTTTTTCCATAACCAACAATAAGAAGATAATAATAATTTTTGAATTAATATTAAATACAAAAACTTAAATAAATTATTACAAAAGTATTACACATAAAATTTTACAATTAATTTCGAATAAAAAAAAGTATTGCGTGTAACTAGTGTATCATGGACAACGTAAAAAAGTCATATTCTTAAGTCGTAAAATAAATTATATAATGGTAAGATAAATTAAATTTTTACAAAATTTGAGTAAAAATTTCATATAATAGTGATATCACGTCATTATTGACATATGATATCATCAATCAATAGTAAAACAACATATGAAGAATGAACTCCATATGCAAATATAACTAACACTCTATAATTTTTACATATATGTAGTGAAATTAATTATATTTACATATCAATAATGATGGATATTACCTTTATATTGAGATTTTTTCAAAAAATTTTATACATAAAAATATAATTTATTATAGTTACTTCATTTTCAATAAAACAATCACTATTGTTTTCATAAATTTAAAAACACCATTGACATTTTATTCTAAATATTATTTTTGTTTAAAATTTTATTTATATACATATGTAATATATATATATATATATTCCAGGGGCACGTGACCACATGTGGCTCCATCACTGATGATAATTGTCAAAAAAATAATATGTTGTTTTGGACCCCAAAAAAAAAAAAAAAATGTGATCCTTTTCAAAATTTGATTTTTGTGTAAAATTTTCGTATTACCACTAACGTTGTTGTAGAGCCTTGGTAAATATAACTAATTATCCAGGGAGTAAAATCATGTTTGCATAATTATTTTAGGTTCTCAAAATAATAATTTTTTATGAAAAACTTATTTATTTAGTCAAATAAAATAACTTATTTATTTTTGAAAAAATTACATGCCAGTGGTAATTGCAAAAAATTATTATTTATATATATGAAAAAATTTATAATTTTAATTATTAATATTGATAAAATTTACTACTAATTTGTAATTATTTTTAAACTTATACTGATTTGAAATTCCCTTTTTCTTTTTTGGCTCATTATTTTTTAACTTATACATTAATTTGAAATTTCCCTTTTATTTTTTGACTTGTTTAATTAAAAGTAACTTTTATTTAAAAAATAGTCAAATAGACATCGAATACCAGAAAAAAAAATATTTGATGGTCGAGGGATGCCATCTGGTAATGTCCCCTCCCTAATCACCAAATAAAATACTCTTATTATTTCTTTGTAATCTAACATAAAATTATGAACCGCATTCCTCCATGAATCATATAACAGTCTTGAGTACCATGTAATCATATCCCAGGACCACTAAATAACTTCTTGAATATGTTAGTTTAGAGTTCTTGGTCACAATATTAAAAGTAAAAAAAATTAAAACGAAAGGCTATTATATTACCCACATTTAACTTACAGAAAACTCTATGATGTGCACCCTTTAGGGGTGCATACTATACGCACTATATTATAAATTAGCATAATTTTATTATAAAATTTTATAATATTAATAACAAAATGTGTAATTTGGCTACAAATTGATATAATAAAAAATATCATAACCAAATCACATATTTTTATAACATTAACTACAAAATTTTAAATATTTTGTTATATCAATTTGTGACGAGATTACATATTTTATGATTGATATTATGAAATTTTATGATAAAATTATGTCAATTTCTAATAGAGTGCATATTTTATGCCTCTCTAAAGAGGCTGCACACTGTAGGCTTGTCAAATTTAAAAAATTATCAAATTCATTTGGTTCATCGATTTTGATAAAATTTGGAAAGAAAATAAAAAATAAAAATAAAAAGTGTGTGCAATGTAAATAAAATGTAATCAGAAGTGAAGCCACATTGAGACCAGAAGACCAGAAGGTAGGGGTGAGTATGGTCCGGATTGGATCGGATTGAGGTAAAACCAAGACCAATCCGTTATCTATGGTTCCTGAAAAATTGGAACCAATCCAATCCGTTTAAATCATGGAATCAATCCGAACCAATCCATTTAAATACGGATTGGATCGGTTTAGAACCACGGATTCAAATAATTAAATAACAAAAATATATATATAACACTTTAATTTCATAAAAATATAAACATAGCGCCATATTAGTTCCACAATAACAATATATTTTTCTATAATAGTAACATACTGTTCTAGAATTTAAACAACCATAAGAAAACTGGTTTCACCATAAGTATTTAAACCATTACAAATTAAAACTAAAAACTAACAAACAAAAGTAATAAAAGAAGATATTATACGGTTTTAGGTTTGAGTTTAGATTTTATATAGAATAAGAGAAGATACTATGGGGGAGGATGTATAATAAAAATATAGACTATTTGTATACGGTCCGGATCGGTTCCAATCGGGAACCGTGGGGTTCAATCCGGAACCAATCCGTGGACTACGGATTTTTAATTCTTCAATCCGGAACCGAGCAGCGGATTCAAAAAATCAATCCAAACCTGTCGGATTGGACTAGACTGGATCGGATTATAGATTTCACGGATTCCTTGCTCAGCCCTACCAGAAGGGTCATGTGCCCCCTGAATTTTTCACATTTATACTATTTCCTTTATATGTGAAGTTTTGTTATTATTTGTCATTTATAAAATTATAATATTATCCCTTCTTAAATTATGTAAAAAAATTTTATATTTAAAATTTTTTAAAAGTACTCTATTATATATATATATATTGTCATCTATCTATATATGTATTATATAAGGAAAAGGGGGTTCCTAACTCACAAGACTTGTGGGAGCTCTAATATTTCAATCTTAATTTTCTAATTTTTTGATTTATAAAAAAAAAAAACTCGGCATTTATTAACTTCTCCTAACCCATAAGTCTTTTTAATTTCTCCCATACCTACTGGTGCACTTTTCAACTTCTCCCATACATTATCATTAGTGATGGAATTATTAAATTATTTTTATAAAAAATCTGAAAAAAATAATTTATATATTAAAAAAAATCTAAAACAAATATAAATTCTTATTAAAAAATATTTTTTTATAATTTAAATTGGAAAGTTAATGGTAAGATTTGAATTCATTGAACATTTCTTTTTTATTATAGGATTTGTTTAGTTGATTGCTTTTTTTTTTTTCCTCCTTATTCTTCTTTTTCTTCTTCTTCATCATCATCTTCTTCTTCTTCTTCTTCTTCTTCTTCTCTAACGTAGGGTTTTTTATTGAGTTGATAATGTTGAATTTGTTAATCATAAATTCAATTGTGTTGTTGATAGTGGATTTCTAAGCTATATTGATGTAATTTTCATAGTAATTGTAATATTGAATCTCAATATATCATAGGCCAAAAAAAAAAAAAAAATAAATAAAAATTTATATAAATTTAATAATATCTCGTTATTATTTGTTGTGAATTTTTTATTTTATTTTAATGATGTGAGGAATATTTACATGTCTATCTTGAATTTCTGATTCTACCACTATTTTATTTATATTTAACTTACTTTTTATTTTATTTTTTTATCCAAATCTATAAGGGATCGTTTGAAAAGTTGGTTGATTTTTTGATTATTTTAATCTGAAATTAAAAAATCTCGTTTAGAAAAGATTTTTGTAACTTTCTTAAATTTTTATAAGAAAAAAAATATAATAATTACAAATTAAATGTAATATTTTATTTTATTAAATTAAAAATATATTTTAACTTTTTATGATTAAAATAATTCAAAATACAACCCAACTCAACTTCCCAAATAAAGGCTGAATTCAACTAGTATTTTGAAGAGTCCTGAGGCGCCGTTTGCTCTAGATGAAATGATTTGGTCATAAAGTAGTTACAGTCATCATTAGCCTTGAAATTTAGGGTTAGTTTAAGATGTTCTAAAAAAATGTATTTTTTGACTTATTAACTTATATGAGTTGGGTTTGGATTGGGTTTGATGTGATGTGTTAGTTGACTTTTTGACTTATTAGCTTATAGCTTATATGGGTTGACTTTTTGACTTTTTGTATTATTTAGTAGATGCCAAACTTGGCCTTAATACAATTAGATTAAAGGCTGGTTTGGCATATCTCAAAAAAATTAAAAAGTCAAAAAATTATTAAAAAAATTAAAAAGTTATCACTATTCATCAAAAAAAATATAAAAAAAAATAATTTTATAAAAAAAAGGTACAAATCACATGTCACGTGAGTTGTACTTTAGCTGCCCATAGTTTGTACAAAAGAAACAGGTAGAAAAGCAAACAAGACAGTGTTGTTCAGCCTGTGGGGCCCATCACGGGTCCCGTTTTGATAATCTGAACCGTTCAATATGTAGAATTCGTCGAGTAATATATGCCTATAAAAAATCATGTTGATCGGATATCGCTAACTATATGATCAAATTAGTTTTGTATATATAAAAAAAAAAGATTGGTGTTATAGTTAACAGTTGACAAAAAATTAATCCGATCAGATAACTATTGATATTCGATTAACGTGATTTTTTTAAGCATATAGTACTCAACGAGTTTTACACATTAAACGGTTCCGATTAGCAAAATGTGGACCCGTGGTGGGCCCCAACGGGCCGAACAGCACTGTCCAATTCAATGTCCGAAAATGAGGCATGCTTCTCCTATACACTACTTTGCCGACCGTACTGCCTACTCTGCCTAAGTTTCTCCTATACACTAATTTATATAATTTTTTAATACACATTTTTTCATAAAAAGTTAAAAAATTATCCCTAATAACCATATTTTTTTCTCAACTTTTTAATCTAAAAAATTAAAAAATACATTTATTTAGAACACCCAAATAACCCTTAAAAAGTGGTCCGTCCTCAGCCATATCATACACAAAATACTTCTAGAAACACCAAACGATTATACATAAAAGTATATATAAATGAATTTAAAAAAATAAAAAAAGCAATCTCACTAATAAATTTTAAAATAAATTATATTAATATTTATTCCAAATGTCATTTTAATTCGAATAATTTAATTATTTCAATTTTAATTTTAAATTTTAAATTTTATAATTCCTCCGTCTCAAAATATTAGTCCCTTATTTTATTTTTCATTATCTCAAAATATTAGTCTCTTTTCAAAAATCAAGAACTAAAATAATATAAATTTCTTATTTTGTCATTCTTTTAAATTCATTAACAACATAAAAAATACAATTATAACAAATAATATTCTCAAAAAAAATACTATCAAAGGATAATTTTAGAAAATTAATATTTTTAAAGTGTAATAATTATATTATTAAAAAAATTAGATTCTCTAAAAGAGACTATTATTTTAAGACGGAGAGAGTATAATTTTTAAATCTTTGTGATATACATCTTTAACTAATTAACTTGAAATTATAACAGTTAATGATGTCTCTCATTCGAGTAATTATTCTTTTTTATTGCCATTGATCCTCTATCACTAAATTCTAATAATTTGTCTCAAAATATTTATAAATATTATATTATATAAGATTTTTTAAAAAGATAGTCGCAAAATATAATTGAACTGATTCTTTTTTTTTTTTTTAGACGGGCAACTGATTCTTTTGTTGAGGCTCTACTTACCCATAAGAATTTATTTATCAAGAATATATATTAAAAATATTTTTTTAAATGTATTAAGAAGAAGATTTATTGCGTCATAAATCAAATGATAAATGACGTCAGTTACAGCCGACCATAATTTGTGCGTTGTTTATGCACGTGGTCAGTCAGTAGACATTCCTTGTAAGAAGGAAGACTGACCCTGAGCTCAGGTTTTCACCCGCGCAAAATGTCTAAGGTCTCGTTTAGGACATGTTTTTTTAGTAATTTTTTAATTTTTTATTTAAAATATAATATAAAAAATTAGTATATTTAAGATGATTTTTTAATTTTTTTATAAAAGAAATGTACAAAAAATAGAGAGAAAAAAGAATCTTTGATTTTTGGGTATGAGTTGTTGGCTTTTTAATTTTTTTATTGACTTTTTAACTAAAAAAGTTACTTGCCAAACAAAGCCTAAGACTATACCTATATTAAAAAGTCAAAAATTTTTCTTTTCTTTTTGTTTTTTGCATATCTTTTCGTAAAAAATTAAAAGTCATCACAAACATACTAATTTTTTTACATTATATTTTAGCCAAAAAAATCAAAAAGTTACTAAAAAAGCCTATTTCCAAACGCGACTTTTTTGTCCAATAAGACAAAATATCACATTCAATCCATAATCATTACATTCTTTCTCTCACAAAAAATCAAAAAATCCTTCTTAAACAAGATTTTTTATCCCTAAATTAAAATAACTAAAAAGTTAAAAAGTTAACTCACTTTCCAAACCAACCCGTAATTTTAATTTTGGACACTCAACCATAAGTCATATCAATTAAAAAATTTATTAAAATATAAACACTATTCCATAATTGTTTGTCATATCATACCATTAAGGATCTGTTTGTTTGTTGCTATAGCACTCCGAAGCGAACAAACAATGATGAACAGTAACCATATATTATGTTTGTTTTGTTTATGGTGCTCGAGATTGGTAGTCCATTGGGATTGTGAAAGGTCTTGGTGAGCGGATTAACAATTTGGGTGAGGAAATGGTATTAGAAGTTAGTCTGTTCGGCTTAAGGTGTTACCGGACATTTGCCCGGTCGTCCAGCCGGTCAATTGTAAATTTTTTTTTTTGTCATTTTTTTTTTAACAATAATGTTTAATGTTTTTGTATTTTTTGTAAGTAAAAATCATAATTTTATTTGTTTTATTATTTTATATAAAAATAATTTAATAATTTCTATACCAATAACTATCATCAAAACAGATACAATTTTATTAATCCATTTACTATCAATCCCCTCACTATCAATTTTTTCCATTCTATCCCTAAAAATAAAAAGGAATGTATTATTACTACTGACCAATAACTTTTTCGACAACTTTTGAACATTTCAAAAGAATTGATTCAGCAATATCCGGTGAAGATATAGAAAGAGAAGTGTCGATAGTGGTGGTTTGTTGAAATTTTTCACATATATATTTTTCTCTCTTTATGTTTGGTTACTTTCTTAATTTGATGCTTAGTGGTGTTTTGAAAATTTAGTAAAAAGTTTTTTTTTTTTTTTTTTTGCATTTTTAGCTTTTTGGTGGCTTTTTTGACTAAAAAAGTTGACTTTTTGCGACTTTTTTTTATGTAAAAAAATTAAAAAGCCAAAAAATTGACTTTTTAACCAAGTTCCCAAATTGTCCCTTAAAGTTTGATTTTTCTCATTTTAACCTTTTATATTTCAATTTTTTTTTCTAGTTTATTCTTAAAATTAATTCTGTTCAAAATTAAAAAAAAAATGACTTGATAACTATCACATAACTTAAAAAAAAATATTATTATATTGAATTTTGAGTTTGTATTAGAGGTGTGAATTATATATAAAATATTTTTATATCATGCGATTATCAATGTGTCATTTTCTGTCAAATTTTAATAGAAGTTAGATTTAAAAGTAAACAAAGAAAAACTTCAAACATAAAGGAACTAAAATGAGAAAAAATAAATTTTAAGGATCAAAGTAAAAAAGTGACCAAACATAATCAAAACAAATTGTAATTTATCCTATATATTATATATAAATGAGCCTGAAAATGGTTTTGGGTCATATTCATAAATATGAAGGCCCAAGAAAAGGAAAGGAAAAAGTACTCCGAAATAACCAACTCTTTATAACTATTGGTATTTCTTACAAAAAAAAAAAAAAAAAAAAAAAATCACGAGGGGGTCGATTTCAGTAATCGAATATTTCAATAATTTTAGGAGTGCTACCTAGGAAAACCATGTATTATGGAATATATATGAGATGGATATTGTAGCATGAATGTTAATTAAGTGATACATTTAAATAGAAACTGATAAAACATAGATCAAAGCAAAAGACACTATCCATTCATCAAATCAACCAAAAGGGTTCATATACATATAATATAGAAGATATATATAGAGAAATGAAAAGTACAGTTGCATCAGTAAATAAGAGGTTGAGTTGAGTACATATATATGGGTATAGTTGATGTTAGTGAAATATTACAATGATATATGGATATCATGGGGTGTATTGGATTGGAATGGAAATCAATTTGAGTTGTGGTGGTTGTTTTTGGAAGTAAGAGAATCGATAACAAGTTGAGACATCATCTCCTTCACCGACTTCCTAGGTACTGGAATCACGCTTCCACTCTTCGGTTTGACACGCCGTCTGGAATCAGTCTGTTCTCGATCCTCTCCTCCACTACAATTCTCCTCTTCTAGCTTGCACTTGATTTTATCTCTCTTATCTGCCATCTCTCTCTCTCTCTGTCTCTGAAGTGAGAGTTTTGTTGTGCTGTGTTGAGTTTTCTTGAGTTGGAGAGGAAAAGATGAGGATATATTTATACAGAATGTTGTGGTCTCTTTGAAGGTATATATGCGGTGCCAGTGTGTGAACCCAAATTTGAAGACCCACCCCTGTGGCTGTGGGTGTGTGCGTGTAAATTCTAGTCAAATTAACAGTTACCATCCCACTTTAAGTGTATAATTCAGGTGTGTGAAGGTGTTGCGTAATACAGTGGGTGTGGGTATCTTAGGTGGCTGAATGTGAAATAAATCTACAGGATTCTATCCCTTGAGGGGGGATTGGACTCTATGTCCGTTCTATGGAGAGTCTATTGTTTGGTAAAAGTTTGCTAGTCCGATGAAGAGTTTAATCAGATTTCATATAGGGGATGGGGAGGTGGGATATAAATAGTGGGGTAACAATCTTATGAGATTAATTGTAAAAAATCACTTTTACTTCCAAGTACATATATCTTAATTTTTATTATTATTTTTTAATTGATGAGATAAAAATTCAATTTTTTTTCAAATTGTGGGATAAAGAATTTCTTTTTCCACTATTACATAGACAAATTATTTAGCTTTATTATGTATTATACATACTAAAATAAAATTTAAAAGTCTCAACTAAAAAATAAAATAAATTTATTTAATTTTTATTGATGTTCTATTTATTTAATTTTTTAAAAGTTCTAGCCAATAAATAAAATAAAATTTATAAGTTAGATTTAGTATTGTTATTATTTAGTAATACAAAAAGGCAAAACAGTCTTTTAATAGTTATCCTTCCTCATAATATACCAAACAAGCATAAGATTCAATAAATTAGTCATTTCTTCACATCTAGAGAGCGTTTGCGATGATTTAAATAAGTATACTTTTTGATTTTATTAAAAGTTGTACAAAAAGTAAATAAGTGATGTGACCTAAAAAAATTAAAAAATTTTAAAAAAAAGTGCACTTTTGTAGGGGATACCAAATAGTGTTTCATGACTAAACAAATATAGGATACACATTTTTTAGCCTCTTTTGGCAACTAAGTTAAAAGCAAACTTATTAGCTTTTTGATTTTTTTTTTATCACATAACCTTTTTTTTTTTGCACGTTCTTTTAAAAAAAGTCTAAAAAAATTAAAAAAATTATTTTTTAATATACTTTCCAAAATAGGCCACTAATCTCTACTTATCCAATTCATCCAACCAACCAAACATGACTTTTGGATTGAGCTCCCTCCAGTCACCATCTAGGACAATGACACCATCATAGTTACCAAAATAATTTTTAATACAGCTCTGTGACTTCAATTACTTAATTTTGAATGCAGAAATCCCCATTGTGGGCTTTTTTCTATAATCGATAAAAAAATTAATTATAAATATAAAATAATTACATAAAATTAAACAGTTATAATTTAATAATGTATATCTATAAACCCAACTATCACCACACAAAAATGACGTGGCCCAACTCAATTATCATCAAAGAAACTACCGAAACCAACAATCACTCAAAACAACTTTCATAATGCGAAAGAATTAATCAAAAAGTATCAAACTACATAGAATTTGAACCTACAATTTTACACGGGGTTTGAAAAATGTCAAATATATGTCATCTTATATTGTTTCCATAATTTTAATCTACGACGCTTAACATCATAGTGAAATTATCTAACAATTGCACCGTGGGACACCCTATAGATTTTGTACAATTGACTCCCATACAAAATTATGTCTTTTGTCAATATTTAATTTAAAATTAAAATATTTCACTCATAATTTTAAAAATATTATTAATACATTTTTGTATACAAATTTAATTCGTGAACCATTCTCCAATACTCACCTAAGAGGGTTTTTTTTTTTGGTGATGTTTTCATTTCATATCAAAACATTCATTATTATTATTCATAAATTTAAAAATATTATTAATACATAATATCATTGGAATTTTTTATATAAAAATTCAATTTGTGAATATTTTTTGTAATTAAAATACCTACTTAACATGTGTTTAATTCTTAAATTTATGTAAGGATGTATGATGGGGGGGGGGGGGGGAAGGGAAACAATTTTAATTTTTATGTCATTCACTTTTTCTTTCACGATTATTTTATTTTTCCTTTTTTCTTCACAAATTCCTACTCAAATTTAAGATTTAAATACATACTTTAGAGTGGTTCTCACTTGCACATATATATTTATGCAATTTTTTTTCACCTTTATTCTCTCATTTATTTCTTCTCTGTTTTCAGTTTAGTTTTAGTGTTTCACAAGGAAAATTTAACTCTCAAAAGTTTGCTATATGTATTGTTAAAAAATTTATCAACAATGCTACATCCTTCTGATTTCTCACCACTTAAATGACCCTAATGATGTGGCATTGATGTTAGACCCTTTACAATAGAATGTTTGACATATTAAAATTTGACACTTATCATACAACATCACTAAGAGTGATTTTTAGAGGTGATAAATTAGGTGTACCAATTATTTTTCAAAACCTATAATTGAGAAAAGTTCCTCAATTTTCTGGTTGTCAAAAATGGAAAAAAAAATGTAAATACTTATCGAGATTGTCAAGCTAGATCCTTATTAAATAAGTTCATTAAACAATTTTGAAAAATATAAAAATAACTCTGAAAAATTTTACAAACAAAAATGCAAATTTCTCAATTTTCAATTTTTAGAATTGAGTTCCAACAACATTTTCTTAGCTTGAGAAATTTTTTGGTTTCAAATTTTACAAAATTTCATGAAATTTCTTAATCTTTGTAAAAAAAAAATTAAAATTAAGTAACTTCTCAGTTTTTAAAACTCAAAACTTTTGCAGTTTCAAAAAAAAGAAACTCTTCTTTTACAAAAATTTTATTTCCTACAAGGAATTTGGTTAGACATCTCTGCAAATCGGCTTCAATATTTTTTTTTTTAAATTATGAAAATGGATGTAGAGTTTGGAGACCCAAAAAAAAAAAAAATAAATAAATAAATAAATAAATAAAATAACCTCTGAAACGTCACTCAGTGACGTCACACGTCCAACTAATGTTTTAACAAAACAACGCTATTGCGGTCATTGGTTGGCACACAAAACTTGGTAGGATTAATGAAACTTTTGTGCGACTTAGAAATTTATAAATTTGTGTCATGGAATTTTGTAATTTCAACAATGCTAGAAGATTCAAAAAATTATCTGAAAAGTAGTTAGAAAATAAAATATTATCTTAAGGGTGTTTGATAATCAAATTCTACACTTAAAATTAAATGTATTAACTATTAAGTGACAATCAATTAAACCCGTTTGATAACCACAACTAATAATAATATCACTTCAAAATTTAAGTACATTTTAAAATATAAACTAAAATTTAATAAACTTTTAAATCATATGAAATTTACTTAATTCTAACTGAATTTATTAATATTAAACATAGACATTGATATGCACTATTACAAGCTCACCACAACCACCATTACCACCACTATCACAACCACCACCATCGCCACCGCCACCGCTATCGCTACTGCTACCGCTACCACTGTCACCGCCACCACCACCTTTATCACCATTATTATTGTTGCCATAAACACCACTATCATTTTACTACTGCTACCATCGCTACCACCATGCCACTGCCATCATACCACTACCATCACGCCACCGCTACCGCCACCATCACCACAGGCACCACCACCTTCATCACTATTGCTATAAGTACTACCATCATTTTATTACTACTACCATCGCTTCTACTACCATTACCGTTACCACCACCACCATCGCTACCAACGCTACTGCCATGCCACCGCCACCACTACCCTACCACCACAATCATAACATCAACACCACCACTATCACTACCATCACAATATAAAAATTAAAATATATAATTTCAAAATTTAAATTTGATCTTATACGTATCAAATAAATTATTTTTAATTCAGTATTTAAATTTTTATCAAATAATTTTTTAGCTTAAAAAATTCAACATTCAGTTTTTAATATTTAATTTGCAATCTTTAGTTTTTAATTTTAAGTTTGATCAAATACCGTCTTGGACTCTATTTGAATTTACAACCTATAATTTATTTTTCATCTACTTTTCAACTTTTTTTTTTTTTTTTGAATTCACTAACTTTTTCTTTTTTTCATATTTTTTTGGGTGATAGAAAGTTCCAAGTCAATGGTCAAAAGAAATGTGCAAAGAAGTTGCTACAAGTCGCATAAAAACGAAATGCCATGAAGTGTGATGAATGTGATTGCTAAAATATGTTTTTAATAAATCAAGTAATATAAAAATCCATCTCAGAATTAAATAAAGAATATATATGAATAGTTAGGATTTTTTAAAAATGAATTTTATTAATAAATATTATAAAATCTTATCCATTCATATATATTTGATATTCTATTCTATATTTAATTTTTGTTATAGTAGCAAAACATGTGTATTATGGGGGTGACGCCCTTTTGCCAGCAAACAATTCTCTTGCCTAGTTGGGAAATTAAAAAAAATATTAAAAGTATCCAAACAATGCTCTAAAGAATGAAAAGCATCCTGACTTTCAGTGCTGTGGTGACTTGAAAGAGAATAAAGTGAATTGAATTGCAGATTAGAGCGTTGTGGTGTGGACTGATGGAGCACTATCTGAATGTTCTAATTTTGTTTATACATAAGAGCATCTCTAATCTATCCTCTATAATTTTATATTT
Source organism: Camellia japonica (assembly GCA_030407325.1). Classification (NCBI taxonomy): domain Eukaryota; kingdom Viridiplantae; phylum Streptophyta; class Magnoliopsida; order Ericales; family Theaceae; genus Camellia; species Camellia japonica. The sequence continues at coordinate 85,709,340 of JAPPVO010000036.1, forward strand.
GAAAGATTTGCTCTTTCAATTCATTTTCTAAATTCATCTCTATTTGGAAGGAGGATGGATTGATTCTCTATATTTGGAGAGATGATAAAAAATAGAGGATCTCCTCTAAAATATTATTCATTCTATATTTTTTATTATATTACAAATAACTTTTAATATGTAAATTTAATTTTTATAAAATTGGCATCATTAGAAAGGGTGAAATTGTACCTTTAAAATGAGTATAATATTAAATATATTTTACAAAAATTTCAAAATTAAATATTTGTTAATGAACAAAAATTATTTACTTTTTCTACTTTTTGAATAAAAAAATTTATTTTCATTCTCCTGATGAAAGGATTGGGTTGGAGATGCTCTAAGATATTTGATCTTCAAAAATTATATGTGAAATGTGCATTGCAATTATAATTATTTTAATATTATGTGTTTTTTATTGACAATCCACAAAAGGTTCAATAGTAAGATCTTTAAAAATATACAATCAATTTTTTCAAGTGATGAAATTATATAGTTAATATTATCCAATCAACTTAATTTTTTTCGTTAGTGATATCAACACCAGAATCGAAAAGATGAATAGACTGCATTGAAGCCCTATTCATATATATATATATATGTATATATATTTATATGATAAAAAATGTTATGTATATAAAAAGAAATATATATTTAATATTTGAACCTATAGTTCAAATTTAAATTTTGTGTGTTAATTCCTTCAAATTTTAAATATGTTTTCTCATATACTTATATTTTTTTGGATGAGCTAAATAATGCGGCCTAAATAATTAACGGTTTGAATCATCAAAGTAAGACATGTGACCCGAACAATACCGTCCAATCTACTTTATGGACTGAAGAGAATATGTTCATTACTAGTGAGTTGAGTTAATGGATAATTAAAATTTTATAATATATAATATTTTATTATTAAATAGTGATATCAAGTGTTTGTATTATGATTGAAAAATTCTGAAGATATATAAAATTTAAAAAAAAACAAGTGAAGCTTTTTCTGTTATTAATTGTACTACCAAATTTGTAGCCTAATCTCACACTAGGCTTTTCCAAATCAATTGAATCAATTGAAGTGAGATCATATGGAATCAATTGAAGTGAGATCATATTAATTGATCCAACAAATTTAAGATTTGCTTTTCCAAACAACCCACATCCAGACTTTCAATAAGGCTTGTGTAAACATAAATAGATGGGGCGTTTACAATTAACTTTTTTTCGTTACAAGTAAAATCCACGCAACAGTTTGATTATAAACATATAAATATTCATTATTCATTCTTTCCGTACTTGGAATGAACCCCCTAACTCAAACAATTTCTGTTGCCCACCATACGGCAACTTGATGGTGATTTTGTTACTATTTTTTTTTTTTAAATCTCATGCTCGACTCGAATATTTTAAAAAGGCTTGGACCTTATCAAAATTCATAGGTTGTGTTTGTTTGGGAGCTAAATTAGAATGATTTAGTGTTTTTATGACCATTAATTTTGGAATTAGTAATCTCTCTATATTATGTCACTACGCTAAAATTGGGCTTTAGCGGCGGTTTTTTACCGCCGTTAAAGGCTGTAAAACCGCCGTTAAAGCCTTTAACGGCGGTTTCGTTACCGCCGTTTATGCGCGTGTCGGAAAAAGTAAAACCGTCGTAAAAAGGCAAATTACCGTCGTTAAAAGTCGACCAAAAACGGCGGTTTTATAGGACCAAAAATGACAGTTTTTTACCGCCGTAAATAGGTTCGAATTTTTCAAAAATAATTCTTTCTTCTTGCACTCCCCAAGTTTTGAACCCAAGACCTCTCATCCACCCACACCAACAACTTTGCCACAGCCACTCTTCATGAAATATATTACCTAAATAAATATTTAAACATTACTTTTACTTTATTGTAGATGGTTTCGCCGGAGCTCGCCGGAGTGTCGCCGGAGCATGCCGGAGTTTCGCCGGAGCTCCGCCGGCAAAGACCGCCGGCATTAACGGCGGTAATGGTTGGGCATTAGCGGCGGTTTTTTACCGCCGTTAAAAGTGGGCATTAACGGCGGTTCGTTACTGCCGTTAAAAGTGGATTTCATTATTGTCATTAAAGACACTTTTAGTGACGGTTTTTTTAACGGCGGTAACGAAACCACCGTTAAAAGTACTATTAACGGCGGTAACGAAAACCGCCGTTAATAGTACTTTTAACGGCGATTTTCGTTACCGCCGTTAAAAAAACCGCCGTTAATGCTGATTTTTGGCGTAGTGTGTATTATATTTCACATATTGTTTTGAAATTCTACATCTGATATATATTATTTTCAAGTAGACTATTTGTCTAGACTCAAATTTTTTAACCAAATATATCATTATTTATTTTATTAAATTATTAATTTAATTTTAAAATTATATTTTCAAATAAATATGACTATAATTTATGATTAATTATAGGTATTCAAAATTTATTTATTACTCCGGAGGGGAGCTAGTTTAGAATTGTCCCTCATAAATTAAAATAATTCAACTCAAAAATTCTCCCTCTCTCAATGTACTTTGATGAGTCACTAAAGCAACCTTTGGACTACATGAGATATGAGGCTTTTTGGCTATTTTAGTCACAAAAAATAAAATAAGCTATTTTAATCACAACAAACAAAACATCACATCCAACCTATAATCATTACACTCTTCTCTTACAGAAAAAGTCAAAAAGTCAAAAAGCCCTTCTTAAACTAAGCTTTTTAGCCCAGGATAAAATAGCCAAAAAAGCCAAAAAGTCAAAAAGCCAATCCACTTCCCAAACCAAGCCATAATTTGGTAATAAAATAGCTACAGCAATCATTGACCCTGAAACTTTATACCAATTTAAATTGATGATTACTCAAACATCTTTAAATTTGTTTGCATCTTCTTGAGCTGCTAGATCATTATAGTGACATCAATTGTTTGATCGTCACTCAAAAGCTTATATTCTGCTGAAATGGAATAAAGAACTTAATTCACTTTAACCAAACAAGACATGTTCACACATCAATAATTCATTAAAATATAAGGTAATCTGTCAATGGATCATAATAGTTGGACTTAATTCTTATTAAGTTTTAGTAAAATCGTCTTTAAAAATAATTTTTTGGTAACGATTTTTTGTATGTCGCTAAAAATTGACAATTAATGATTTTTTTTTGTTATGGTTTTCATAAATTGTCGCTAAAACTTACAATTATTGACTTTTTTGTGATAAATTTTTTAAACAATCTCTGAAAGTTGAAATTTAGTGACATTTTTTTGTGACAATTTTTTCAAACTCTCTAAAACTTATAATTAGTAACATTTTTTGTGAAATTTTTTTTAAACTATCGCTTAAAATTAACAATTAGTGACATTTTTTTAATAATATTTAATGAAAAATGACATTAATTCTCATATGAACAATAAGTTTACCTATTAAGATTTTTCACGTAAATCCCCTAATATATATATATATATATATCTATATAAATATATTAACTAGACTTAAAATCTTAAGTTTAAGTTACTCCAAAAGATCACTAGATATTTATTTCATTGTTATTTTCAGAAATTTAAAATTAATCAAAATATGCGTAAACTGACGATGATACCTAATTAAAAAAATAAAAATAAAACTGGATGTTCTAATGATTTATTTTGTCATAATTCACATGATAAGTGAGGTCAGTAACAAAAGACCATATACGTGCACAGAAATTTACATAAAATATACAGAATAGGTGGGGTCCATCAATGGTTCTATTCCATCCTCTGACTCTCTCTGATGTAATTGGGTCTGTGAGAAAAAGTTGTGCATGCCGTAACTCGGAGGAGAAAATATGTATACACACACACACTCACGCACATCACACGCACGATGCACCCTTTGTATATTTTATTTTATTTTATTTTTGAAATCTCAATTCCAATCCCAATTAAATACTAAAATAACTTTTTTTTAGGTGCATACAACTCCAATTACAATAAGGTTAAAACTTTTAAACCTTAAAAGTGTATGAACTTCTTTATTTTTTTTATTTATTCACAGTACTTGTGAAGTATCTTCGTATTTTCTTTGTTTTCATTGTCCCGCTTTGTTGCTTTGCAATTTACCGACTCGTGATTCATCAAATTAGGATCACACAGTACAGATTTGGGACCACATTACAATCTTGGTATCTTTTTTTCATTGTTTACGAGTAACTTTATTTATTTTTATTTTTTTACTTTTAAATAAAAATTATGAGTATTAATTTATAATTATTTGTTACGTTTTGATTTGTAAAATTTTTTTATTTGTTATTATTTATGTTAAAATAAGAGATTTTGATATGCTAAAATTATGAATCTTAATTGGTGGTGATTTATATTAAAATTAGGGATTTTGGTTTGTTGTTGTTTGTGCTAAAATTAGGGATTTGATTTATGCTAAAATTAAAAATATTAATTTGCAGTGATTAATATTTAAATTAGGAATTTTGATTTGTTATAATTTGTGCTAAGATTAAAAATTTTGATTTGTTGTGATTTTTACTAATTAAAATTTTTTGATTTATGGGGGGTTTGAGATTTTGATTATGAATTTTTATTTTGATTTTTAGTTTTTTCCAAACAGTCATGGAGAAATATTTCAAAGGAAAATCAAAGTTGGAATCATCTCTTTTTCAAGAAAAAGATGATAATTATTATTTTGAAAAACAAAGTCGCATAGAAATCAACTTAGTAGACTTTCCTGCAAATCCAGGACTACGACCTCAGATTATGGATTATAATGCTAATGATCGAGACCGAATTCGTAGGGCATATCTACAAAAAGGTCATTGTCAACCTCGTGATCATAATTTTTCACAAAAATCATTTGGACAAAAACTTCGGCGATTTAATCAGGCTTGGTTTAGTGAATTTCCTAATTGGTTGGAGTATAGCGTAGCAAAAGATGCAGCATTTTGTTTATGTTGTTATCTTTTCAAACCCGATATTGGAGATCAAGCTGGTGGTGATTCTTTTGTTGGTGAGGGTTTCTCAAATTGGAAGGAAAAAAAAAAAATTCAGACTCATGTTGGAGGACCCAATAGTGCTCATAATCAAGCTTCGAGTAAATGTCAAGACTTGTTAAACCAAAACCAACATATTGAAACGATTTTTTTCAAACAATCTGATCAAGCTCGAATTGAGTATCGAACCCGTTTGAATTCATCAGTTGATTGTGTCAATTTTCTTCTAAGACAAGGACTTGCGTTTCGTGGGCATGATGAATCTGAAAATTCAAGTAACTAAGGAAATTTTCTTGAACTTCTCAAGTTTCTTGCTGATCATAATAAAGATGTCAAAGTGGTTACATTGAGTAATGCTCCACAAAATCTCAAGTTGACATCTCCTGACATTCAAAAAGACATTGTAAATGTTGCCGCATTTGAAACTATCAATGTGATTATTAGAGATCTTGGTGATGCACTTTTTTCTATTTTGATTGATGAAGTCCATGACATATCAATCAAGGAGCAAATGGCAGTTGTAATATGATATGTTGACAAAAAAGGCCAAGTGATTGAGCGCTTTTTTAGGTATTGAGCATGTTGCTAATACGAATGCTTCGTCACTTAAACAAGCTATGGAAAATTTATTCTCCAGACTTGGATTGAGTATTTCCAGATTGCGGGGTCAAGGATATGATGGGGCTAGTAATATGCAAGGTGAGTTCAATGGTCTTAAAACACTTATACTGAAAGAGAATCCTTGTGCATATTTGTAGACACCCCATTTTTGACCGACCTTAAGACTCAGATGTCATCGATTGAGCGCTTGGTGATGGTGCATGTTGTGCTCGTTTTGAGTTTTCGGAGTTTCGGCTGAGAGCCTTACCCCCGGACCTCGGGACCCTTTTGTGCTTTGCCTCGGTTTGCGAACCAGGTCTTGTTTTCTCTTCCCGAAGGGAGGGAGAGGTCTTGTAGACCATCTCTCAGTGGTCGTAGACTACTTTTCATGGTCGTAGGCCACTGTTCCTGCTTGGAGACTAGTTTTCGGTTTTTGGGGTCGTCGGCCGTGCGCCTCGGCTCGGGATCGATTAACATTCTCCGTGTGCCTCGGTTTTTGGAGCACACCTTGTTTCCTCTGTCTAGAGGGACACTGCGGCCCGGGAGACCACCTTCGTGGTCGCACGCCACTTTCGATGCTTAACAGCCTGTTTTCGGGGCACCCGGCTGCGCGTTTTGACTCCCGAACCCTCGTTTTGCATCCGTCTTGGTTCATTTTTGGCATGGACCTTGTTTTCTTTGTTTGGAAGGTGGTACAAGGGTGGGAGACCACCTTTTCTCTTGGAGACCACCTTTTCTCCCCTCAGCCGGTTTTCATGTCAAGAAGCTGGTCTCCTTGGTCTTTGAGCCACATTTACTGGTGTCTCACCATACCACTAGCTTGCATTTAGTTGGGAGACCACCAAATGGGGCTGCCGACCACCTGACCCTTTTGAACTGGTCAGCCGACCAGGGGAAGTGGTTGGCTGACCACCTGAACTGGTCGGTCTGCCTCCCCCAGTCTTGTCTCTGTGAGTTGTTGCCAGCTGTGCCAGCTAGAAGACACAGATTGGATCCTCCATAAACGTGTATTGAGGATCTTTGGCCTTGGTTTTTAGCTTCTTTGAGAAGCTTTGGCCTTCTTTGTCTATAAAAGAAGCCCTCCCCCTCCTTGAACCAGGTTCAGAACTTGGTCTAAGGCATACCATACATCTATCTCTATATCTCTATACTTTGAGCCAAAAAAGGGTATTGTTCTTGCACCTTTGCACACCACCTCATAGCCTAACCCTTCCACCATTGCTTGGAGGTTCTTGGAGGTCATTTTCAGAGGTTAAGGAGCTGGGTTTTTGGTCCAGAAGCTGCTGGTTTTGCTGAGCTACAAGGGTAACTCATCTTCTCCCTTTTTAAGCATTGTTTTGATCCATCTCTTAGCCTTATTTGCATGCATATTTGAGCTTTTTTGTCAACTGAAAAAAGTCTTGTTTTGAGGTCCTTTTGATGTTTGTTTAAGGTCATTTTGTTGTTGGGGGTCATCTACCCCCTGGCATGCTTCATTTTACCATGTTTTGAGCCATGCCCTAAGGCCTTTGTGTTGACCTTTACTTGGCCTTTTAACCATTGAAATCCAACGGATTTTTAGTGGTTAACATGTGTTTTTGAGAGCCAAAATCAGAGAGTGGTGACCCTCTCCCTCCTTACCTTCTTTGCTAGCATTTTTGGCCTTACAAAGAAGCCTTAATTTGCACACCTCCAAGCCTTGTTTCAGGCCATTTTTAGTGACTTTTAGGGCTTGCCTAGGCTCTGTCCAGAGTTGGTTTTGTCACCTTGGGTGTGTCTCTTGCATGTGTAGAATAACCCCTCTTATAGCCTATCAAAGGAGCATGTCATTCTTGCATGCATTGATCGTGTTTCAGTGGGTTTTTGGGCTTTATTTGGCATGTCATGTCTTTGACTTTTACTGGTTTAGTGGCCTCTTGAATGCTTTATATGCTTATAGTGTAATCCATGTTCATTAGCTTACATTGCATGTTGTTTTGGCCCTTGATTCTAGCATATTTTGGCCATGTTCTAAACTGATTTTATTCATCATTTGGGCTGCCTTAGCTTTGTTTTGAGGTCCCATGGTCGAATGATGCTTGCCATGCATGCTTGTAGTGTAATATCCTTGCCTAGCTTCGAGTTTTGAAGCCTCTTGCATGCTTAACTTGAGTTGTTTTCATGTTTTGGCATCATTGAATATGTTATTTCAGAGTTTATACTTGTGCCATATTCTCATGTTTTCCACTTTTTAAATGCGTTTGAGAGTTGTGCTTGTATGCCTCATTTTTGGGCTATTGTATGAGCTTCATTTTTGTGCATTGCAAGCCATCATTTTAGTCCATTTTGCCACTGTTTTGGGTCTGCATAGGGACTTTTTGGGGTTGGTTTGGTCATTTGGGCATCACTTTGTATACCTCTAGTGTAATGCATTTCACTAGTTTCGGTAATTGTGCCATCCAACATGCATCGGGTGAGTTGTTTGCATGATTCGGGACCATTTTGCATGCCATTCCAGAGCTGAAATATATGCCATTGTGTCTCATGTTTCATCCTTGCCATACCCTGGGAGAGTTGTATCTTGTGTCCTTGACTTGGAGCCTTTGCATTGTGCATGCTTATGTGTGTCTTGTTGCTTTCATGTCATCATCCATTGGCCACTGATTTGGGTGTGGCCGAGGCCCATCCATCTTGGTTTAAGTCCATCTTGCATTGTGTATGCCCTATAGTCCATGTTATCACATGTTTGATCATTGCATTGTGTATGCGTCGTTCATAACATTGCGTATGTTAGTGCATTGTATATGCATGCCATATAATCCATGTGCATTGAGTATGCCATTGATTAGTTCATAGCATTGTGTATGCCATTTGCATGCTTGCATGTCATTCCGTGCATCTTCACATCACTTAGTTGCATTGCATTTAGATCGCATGCTAGAATTGCATTTGTCCATACATTGTTTGTTGCATTGTGTTTGGAGTAGGATTTAGTCCAAACACGGGAAACGAGGGACGTTTCGTACTCAAAGTGACGAAACGTGCCTCGATTCTCGGTCACCGACACTCATGACTATCCATGACAGAGTTGTTGGCTTTAGGTGTTTACATGTGCATTCATGTCCCATTGAGTCGTGCAATTCGACTCCTCGGCCATCATGCATCGGGATGCGTGATTGATGGCACGAGGATCGAGGACTACACTCCTTAGAGCTTATGCAATGACGGGGAGAGTGGTCGGGCACACATATGTTGAAAATACTTTGCCTTCTCTCTCTCTTGCCTTTGTTGCAGAAAATGCAGAAACCAGGAGAAGAAACTGGCTGGCCGACTAGGTTTTCTGGCAGGCCGACCACCTTTTCTGGTTTTCACCACCAAGGGTGGTTGGTAGGTGGTCTCCAATGCCTATAGCTGGTCGGTAGCCTTCCCCTAGATTCCCCGAGGTGGAGTTTCATCTCCTTGGAGCTTTGTGCAAGTTTCTGAGTTCAATTGCAAACAAAGGCGAGTTGAGGCATCGCGATGGATTTCCCGACATGGTGACTCGAGCGTGCATGCATCCTTTATCATTCAAAGCAGAGCTGAGGCAGCCCATTTTACATAGTTTGCATGCTAGTTTAGTTAATTTGTTAATTAGCTAGTGTCGTGTAATAATTAGTTAATTCGATTTTGTATTATTTATTCGGACCCTCCGAGAGAGGGCAGTGTTGTAATAAGTGTGCGTGTGTGTGATGTATGTCGTCCAACCCCACGTCTTTCTCCCTTTTATTTACCAGCTTATGATGGTTAGCTTTAGGGCACGTTTCAATTAGCATCCTTATGCTCGTATGTTTGCATCCATTCATCTGTTTTGCATGCACCGGGCTTGGCGCATCATACTAACTGCATCATATTTCAATTCCAAGTTGAATACATGTTACCTGTAGCATCTCATATGCCATCTTAGAATAGCCGAGCCTATCTTAATTGCATTCTTGCATGTGTTGCATTAGGCATCTCAGCATAGTTAGGATTCATGCATGTTTTCTAATTAGCTTCTTTCTTTGGCTCGGAGTACTCGGTAAGTGTTTATGCTTTAGCATCGTTGCATGCGTGTGAGTGACTGCCATGATAGCATGCTTACCATGAGGCTATGTGCTTATGTGATATAACTGCCTGAATGCCTGTGGGTGAAGGTTGGGTTGCTTGAATAGGAATAATTCGTCAAAACCCGTGTTTTAGCCTACTTGCGAGTAGCAAACTTCAATCCATTTTCAAAACAAACGGATATGCGATGCTTTGTTCCAACTTAGGCAATCTAGTCTATACTTGTATGCTGTGCGTATCACATAGTAATTCTAGGTTAATAACCGGAATAAGAGCACATGTGTTTTCAAAAACAAGATATCATGCTTAGTAGTGGCCGATTTTTGATCGGGCGAGTGGGGGTGCTCATGAAATGACCTTCCCCAATCGTACCCAAGTTCCCGAGCCGAGGCAACTTTGGTGATGACGGACACGTGGCCTTAGGCACGAGTCAGGGTTTCCTAAATTCCCCCAAAATAAAATATTTAGGTGGCGACTCTGTATCTGGCAAAGCAGTCCATGTTTGACACTTCTTTCTAAAAATCAGTTTTTCAAAACGATTTGCTGGATTTGGACTCTTTGGTGATTTATCGATCTTGCATTGCACTTTGCGAGATTAGATTCAGAACCGTGACATCGAGTCCGAGCTGTAGTGAGCCCAATGAACAAAACGAGATTTTCCCGAGACGTTTCGGGGACGTCTACAGTTTCTGGCGACTCTGCTGGGGAGTTAGAGAACTTGACTCGAACTCATGATATCTTGTGTTTGTTCACACTTATGTGTTTATTTGCATTGCATGTGCATTGGTGCGCCTAGGACACCGTGTTTGCCATCTACTATTCCTGAACGGTTTGCCGAAGGCTCGTTTTGAGAAGCGTGCCATAAGGCTGACCGGTTACGGGCTCTGCCACGATGGGAACACAAACCCTAGTTTTTACCAGGGCACCCTTTTTGACCATTCGACCTAGTGCATTTCGGAATCCATAGTGACTATCCCAAACTAGGACAGGTTGCTCACCCGATTATAGGTTGTTTGAAACCGCTGTGTGCGTAGTGAAGCTCTAGCTCCTGACAAAATAGGACAGGGAAACCCTACCCTAACATAGGGGTGTTTTGGCTCTCATTTGCTTGTTATGTGCTTTTAGAGTTGTGCCTCTACAGGAATGCATATATCAGTTTGCAAGTTTGGGTATCAGGCCTGCGGGCATCAGTATCAGTGTTTTGAGAATCAGTTATATCCGCAGGTATCAGTTTTTTTGAGCAGTGATTTTGGGGAACAGTGATCAGTAGTAGAGTATAGTTATTCAGCTATGCCTATGTCAGTTCTGACGAAATTGGGCTGAAATGTTGCCTATTTTGTCTTTCAGTTTAGAGACTCAGTTCAGAATAGCCAGTGTTCTCCTTCACTGAAGCAAGGCAGACATCTGATCCATCAGTCACCGGTCACATCACCCCCGTTCAGTTCAGCGAATTTATGATGGCACAGAATTCAGAGGAAATTGTGGTTATGGCAGCCGCATTAAACCAAGGAATCATCTTGCAGGGTGAGGCTGACGTTGAGGTGCCACACTCGCCCAGGTCGCCTGCCGCGCGCTCGATCTGGGAACCCCAGTTGTTTCAAGCTCGTGAACCCACCACCTTTGAGCTGATGGGAATGATTGGCGACCTTCAAAGATCCGTGGCTGATCTAGTCTACGGAATGTCGGCCCCGTCACCAAATGCATCGTATGCCGGGAACTTCATGCCGCAAGAGCCCCCGCTACTGGGGCGAATTGTAATTGAGCTCAGCCAACCTGAAGCTGTCTCAAGCTCCGGCAATGACATGTCGACGACAACGGGGCTTCGCACTGAAGTAGTAACCCAAGCCGTCCACCAAGCTGAGGCTAGTGAAAAGAACAAGGTGAAGGTGGACATTGATCCCTATGAACAACTCCAGCAGGCTGTTAAGGCTCTGAATGCCGGAGGGTTGAATAAGCAGCAAGTACTCGCAGTTGTGGCTAAGACTATGGATGACACTTTCCCCACTTAGACTGAGGGCAGTTCAAGCCAAAGGAAAAATCGAGAGAAGGGTCATCATACCAGAACCGTTCCCACCAACCCTAATCCTGCACCAAGGAAAAATCAGCAAGCCAAGCTTGTACCTGCCGATCCTTTTGCTAGTGCATCCAGTAAAAATGCACAAAACTCGAAGTATCTCCCTCGAGGTCGCAAGGTATTCCATGCCCTCTACATGCCTTTGTCCAAGGCGCTTCAGATCCTTGCTGAAAAAGGGCATCTCAAGCCCCTCAAGCCTCGGCCTCTCCCTAGTCGTCTTCCAACTGGTCATGACGCTACCCAGTACTGTGCGTACCATCAACAGACCGGTCACACCATCGACAACTGCTTCCTCCTTCGCCATGAGGTGCAGGATCTGTTTGATAATGAGGTTGTCCTCCCACCTAGCTCAGTAAAGTCTGTCACCACTAAGTTGTTGGACTTCGAGGATAATACAAGTATGTGATCAGGGGTTGGTCCACCTGCGGGCGGCGCTCGGTTTATTTCAGATATGGCGTTTGGTACGCACTATTTTGAGCATTTGCGAATGCTAATTTTTGTACTTTCTGACTTGGGTGTTGAGTCAGTTCTGTGGTTTTGTTTCGAGTCTGTCCCTTTGTTTTGAGTCAGTCTTTTCGATTAAGGTCTGTCTTGTTGTATCGAGTCAGTCTTGTTGTACAGAAGTCGGATGATTCCGAGGGTGTCACCTCGGACATCATTATTTTGTTTTGTGATTGTCCTTTTGCTTTCTTCTGAGTCTGTCTTTGCTGTGGAGCCAGTTGCAACCAGGAAATCGGAATGAAACAGCTGTGGCTGCCGTGTTTTTGTGCTTATTACTACTTTGAGCCTGTTGTGCCAGCAAGTTGAGAATGAAACGGCAGTGCATCTCACCTGCTTTTATGCGCCTTTGAATCATTGCATTGACCTAAGTTTTTCAAAAAACTTTTTTTGAACACTGTGGTGAAAACAAAGAGGGAGGAATTCCTCAGGATTGCAAAAAATTTGATCAATTGAGAGAAAGAGAGGCATGCTAAGCCCTTAATGAATGAGATCATGTTTGTTAATGTGAGTACTGAGAAGGATCCTGGCTTGATCTAGATTGGTTCTACACTATCTTCAGCGTGAGCGATTTGTCGCTTTCTTAAAAAATTTCAAAAAAAATGTTTTGCGCGGTCCTGCGAAGACCTGTGTGGAATCGCTCTTGAGATTGTGCAGCTTAGGATCGCTCTCAGCCTTGAGACTCAACCCCTTTGCTTCCAAACCTCGAACCTTAATTTAGAATGTTCAACGATCAACCACAATGTAAGGCCCGTGTGGCCGGATCAGAAGCAACCCATGAACTAGGGACGAGAATATTAGATGTGATCAAAGGAAGCTTGCGAAGCTAGATCAAAAGCAACCCTTGAACTAGGGGCAAAAATGTCAGATGCGCTCGAAGAGTCAAAGATGAGTCTTTTCTGCAAACCAGGGAAGACTGGCAAGAATGCCAAATCCCAGAAGGGGGAAAGAAGAAAGTATTGCTGAAGGACAACCAAGTTCCTATCCACAACACTAGGGGCAAATTCACCCTCCATTGGATGGCCTTCTATATCATCAGCGAACAACAGCCATTCTCTTGGATTTAGATGGCTCCGAGATCTCAAACCATTCAACATGGACAAAGCTAAACTTTTACCCTTGAGAGGCTCACTGGGCCGAAAATCCGGAAGGGCGACCCAGGCAAAAGTTAGAGCAAGAAAAAGAAGAAAAAGAACAAAAAAAAGAAAAATGCAAAGAATGAAAAAAAAAGAAAAAAGAAAAATGAAGAAAATGAAAGGAAAGGATGAAAAAGAAAAAAAACAGAAAATAAATGAAAAGAATTGAAAAGAAAAGAAGAACAAAGCTCGCAAGGTTGAAAACCCAGAAAGGGCGGCCTTGGCAAAAGTTAGAGCGCAAAAGGAGAGGTTAATACTCGAGTGTACCATACCCCCCGAACTACGTAAGTGTAGACGCGCCCTTGGGCCTTACTACTACAGTTCGGACTCAATTTGTGTTACGGTTCTTAATCTGAACCAAAGAGTCCAAATCCGGCAAATCGTTTTGAGAAAAACAGATTTTGAAAAAAGTGCCAAACATGGACTGCTTTGCAAGATACAGAGTCGCCACCTAAATATTTTTTTTAATGGGGGAATTTAGGAAACCCTGACTCGGTGCCAAAGGCCACGTGTCCGTCATCACCAAAGTTGCCTCGGCTCGGGAACTTGGGTACGATTAGGGAAGGTTAGCTATGAGCACCCCCTCTCGCCCGATCCGAAGATCGGCCTCTACTAACCGTGATATCTTATTTTGAAAACGTTATGCGTTCTTATTCCGGTTATTAGCCTAGAATTACTATGTTATGCGCGCAGCAAACAAGTATAGACTAGATCGCCTAATTTGGAACAAAACATTGCATATCCGTTTGTTTGGAAAACGCTTTGGAATTTGCTACTCGCAAGTAGGCTAAAATACGGATTTCAACGAGTTGTCCCAACTCAAACAATCCAACCTTCACCCACAGGCATTCAGGCAGTTAATCAAATAAGCATCTAGCCTCATGATAATCATGCTATCATGTTAACATTCACACTCATGTGAGATGCTAAAGCATAAAAAGCTCACCTAGTACTCTGCGCCAAGACAAGAACATGTTAGCAATCATGCATGATCCAAGTCCATGTTTAAATGCCTAATGCAACGCATACGGAATGTCACTAGAGTAGGCTCGGCTAGTCTATAAATGACATGTGAAAATGCTCAAGTAGCATGTATTCAAATTAGATTTGAAATACTTATGCAGTTAGCATGATGCGCCGAGCCCGGTGCATGCAATACTGATGAATGGATGCACGCATGCATAGCATAAAGTATGCTAAAGTAAACATGCCCTAAACTAACCATCGAAAGCAGGTAAGTAAAAGGGAGAAAGAAGTGGGGATTGGAAGACATGCACACACGCACCCACACTTATTACAAATTTGCCCTCGCTCGGAGGGACCGAAAGAATAATACAATTAATCAACCTACAAGCTAATTAAATAATTACAGACCACCTAATTAATTAAGCAAATTAATTAAGTACTGAAAGCAGTAAAAGGCCTCGGGAAGAGGGTCCAATGCATGCGTGTTCGGGTTTGCTCGGAAATCCACCGCCATGCATAAGTTGCCTCTGTTTTCCCTGCTCTGCTCCTCTGAAAATTGCACAACTCCCAAGGTATGCTTTCTGGACACTTTGGAACACCACCGGCTGAGAAGGATGGCCACCGGCCATGAAGAGTGGTCACCGGCCACAAATGAATCCATCGGCCAACAATGGATGGCCGGTCGGCATTAAAGATGGCCGGCCGGCCAAATCTTCCTGCAAAAACTGGTTTGACAGCAGCAGAGGGCAGAACTTGGCATGGCAATGCATTTCAAGCAATGTATGCACCAATCATACCCCTCATCATGTTTATGACTCAAAGGAGGATGGGCCTCGATTCTCGGACCACCAATCACGCATTTCCATGCATGATGGCCCAAAGAATCAAGTGTGCATTTTGATATGGAATGCAATGCACATAAGCAAATAAAAGGGCTCAACCTCTATCACAAGCAATTCAAGAGGCCAAGCATGCATGCCAATGCAATGCAATCCTAAGCATGGAAGCTAAGTATGCAAAATGAGCATGCAAGGCATGTGACAACTATGCTAGTGGCAAACATGCAACAACATGTAAAGTGGACTAAGCATAGGAACAATGCAAAGCAACTTAACCAATGAAATGCATGCCAAATGCATCATGATTTCAAGCAAGCGATAACATGTAATAGGCCAAGTATGCAACAATGCACAAGGCAAGCATGCCATAACATGAAAATGATGGTCTCAAACTGATTTAGGCAGCCCTAACTAGGCCCAAAACAGCGGCCAATAACTAAGGAAATGGAGCCAAATACACATACAAGCATGCATATAAACATGGTCCATCACTTAGGCACAAAGAGCAACTCTCAAGCATACTTAAGAGGATGCAAACATGGATGCAAGGCATACATTATAAGCTCTGAAATAACATGGTAAGTGGTTCCAAACCATTGAAATAATGCAAATAATGCATGCTCATGGTTCATGCGCTTAAGGCTCACAAGCCAAGAATACAAAGGGGCTATACTAAGCATGCCATGGTCGACCAAAACAACCAAAAACAGAACTTGAGCATGCCAAAATAAACACAAAACCTTCACAAAGCTTGGCCAAAAACATGCTAAAATAAGGGTCAAAACCTAGATGCATGTTAAGGCTACAATATGGCATTACAAGACATGTATGCTAAACAAGCAAGGTGTGTCCAAACCAACTAAAAACAGAGGCATATTATGACATAATAAGCATGAAAATCAGCTAAGGCATGGCCAACACACACTTAGACTAGATGCTCCCTCAAGAGGCAAAAAAAGGCCCTTTTCAAGGACAATAAGGAGAGGGGGTGGCCCTCTCCTTCCTAGGACCTCAAGGCACCATCCTCATTACTGAAATCCCTCAAGATTTCAGTGGTGAGGAGGCCCAAACACAATGGTCCCGGAGCTCAACCAAAATGGCACAAAATGGAGCCTTTCAAGGCTTAGGAGGGGTCAAAAAACCCCAAAGCTTAAAGTAACCTTAACCAACTATTTAGAGCACTAAAAATCAGAACTTTTATATGTTATACACAAAGCTCAAAAATAGATGCAAGGTAGGCAAAAATGCAATGCAAAAATGGGGAATAAAGGGACAAGTTTCTTACCCTTGTAGACCCTCTTCACCAATGGTGGACCAGCTGGTTCTTCAAGCTCAAACCAGCTCCAAAACTCCAAAAACAACCCTCAAGGGCCTCAGCTCCAAGAAAAGGTGTGATGGTGGGTGTTTGTGTGCAAAACTAAGGCAAAACACACACAAAATACACAAAGAGAGAGATATAGAGATAGGATATATGCAAACCCTAACCCTAGAACTCAAAGCTCTAGAAAAATGTTGTCTAAAATGTCTAACCCCTCAACAAGAGAGAGGAGCCCCTCTTTTATAGACAATGTGTCTTGTAAAGCTTCCAAAGGAAGCTAACAAGAGGGAAATCCCTCCATACACGTGTATGGAGGGGGTGACAGTGTATGCCAGCTGCCCAAAAATATCTGCAAAAGCAGATGCACAGTAGTCGGCCGGCCAAAAATGCAATTGACCAAAAAAAGATAGCCGGCCGGCCATCTATAGTGCCGGCCGGCCAAACATTTGGCCGGTGGCAACAAAACACAGCCGGTGGCCTCAAGCCATGGCCGGTGGAGTGTGGGGATGGCCCACAAGCCATTCCCTGCCCCTCCAAGGCAAAACACAAGTGTTTGGTGCAAAATCAGACACGAAACAGTCGAGTCGAGAGATCCTGAGGCAAGGCGCGTAGCCGAAACCTCCGGGAACTCGAGACGAACACAAACATGGATGATCACCGAGTGTTCAAGCGGTGACGCCCAAGTCTTGAGGACGGTCAGTTGCCCCTCTTTGACAGAACTCCAAAGTCACAAAGTGACGGGAGTGATTGTCAAAGCCCAGAGACGACCCATTTTTGACAAGGCCGAAGACTTAGACAAAGCATGCAAGACAATAAAGGTATGCGCCCGAAGGCAGGGGCAAAATGCAAGACAATGCACAAAGCCGGGCATAACTTATGATCATGCAAAGAAAGCTGTAACGAAGCACATACAATGCAACAGTTTTAAGCTAGCATACACAAATCCAACTACACTACAATGCAGAAAGGATGTAAGAGAATTATGCAATTCTCAATACGTCTCACTCGGAGAATACAATACCTGCCCAGTTCGTCTGGTTGCACCAGCCTCAAATGAACCGTACATACAATATCGTGCCTGAAAAGAAAGCAAACTTAACAGGTACAATATTGTTAGCAACATGCATGACAATGCAAAATGATATGCAATATATACAAAACTATGTATGATAATGCAAATGAAAATGCAATGCAATTGAAACAATGCAAACGAAATGCAATGCAATTGAATCATGATCCAATCATGAGCGGTTCAAAACCACACAAATGTCAAATAGATTGATGGAAGTAACAAGTCCGTCTACCATAGAAAAGGTGCCGCAACCCTCAAAGCGCGTACACATGCAGAACTATGAGTGATGTAGACGGACGCAAGAACAAGTATTGGGTGGAATGACATGAGTGGGGAAACAACCCGCTAATGAAAGAACGATGATCCTAATGCTGGATGCAAAAATTACACTACAATGTAATATATACGGTGGATGTGGCATGCAGCCAAACCAAATCTTGCCTAGGAAGGGCATGTACATATACAAGCCATGTCTAACACAGAAAAGGTGCCGCCACCCTCAAACCAAGTTCATCAAGGAATAGGCGTGTACACATGCAGAACTGTGCTTTAACGTGAAAAGTATGAGCACATACCAAACCAAGCTCAACAAGGAGAGGTGCAAGCCATAGATGGAGGTGATGATGCAGTGAATGCATGCAAGCTACAATGCGATATGCACTGGATACAGATAGATACGATGGATAAGGCACGCAGGCGAAACCAAATCTTGCCTAGGAAAGGCATGTACATAAACGAACTGCGTCTAACACAGAAAAGGTGCCGCCACCCTCAAACCAAGTTCATCAAGGAATAGACGCGTACACATGTAGAACTGTGCTTCGACGTGAAAAGTATGAGCACATACCAAACCAAGCTCAACAAGGAAAGGTGCAAGCCAAAGATGGAGGTGATGCAGTGAATGCATGCAAGCTACAATGCGATATTTACAATATGCAATGGAACGGATATTTACAGCGGAAATGCATGACATATGCACTATATTACAATGATGTATGACATATGCACTATTTACAATGATGCATGACATATGCAGTACATACAATGCAATGCATGACATATGCATTATTTACAATGAAATGCATGACATATGCAGTATTTACAATGATGCATGACATATGCAGTATTTACAATGTAATGCATGACGCATGACATATGCACTACATACAATGCAATGCATGACATATGCATTATTTACAATGCAATGGGATGTATGTAAATGCAATATTTACAGTGGAATGCATGACATATGCACTATATTACAATGAAATGCATGACATATGCACTATTTTTTTTGTTTTTTTTTTGTTTTTTGAAATGCATGCTGCATGGAGTGCGCGACAACGCAAGTCGCTTGAAATGCATGACAATGCATGAACTTTTTTGTGCGCGACAACACGTGGCTTGAGATGCATGAAAATGCAAATGAACTTTAAAACACGCGGCTTGAGATGCATGAAAATGCAAATGAAATGTGCACATTAATGCACCAAAGGTCTTGTACCTTCCGAGGATTTAAGGTCTCCTAGACCATCTGCTGGGGAATGCATAATAATGCAAGTGAACTTAGAACGCGTGACAATGCGTGACTTTGAAATGCATGACAATGCATGCGAGTTTGAAATGCATGATAATGCAACCGAGTGGTTTTAAGGTCTCGCCAAACCAAGTGGGTTTTAAGGTCTCGCCAGACCGAACGTGTTTAAGGTCTCGCCAGACCATGTGTGCGCACAGGACAGTGTGATGCGCAAAATAGCGCGATGAAACGCATGCCAAATGCAATGAAATGCGCAAAATAGCGCGATTGAATGCATGCAAAATGCAATGAGATGCGTGGAACAGCGCAATTGAATGCATGCCAAATGCGATGAAATGCGCAAAATAGCGCGATTGAAATGTGATGCACAAAATAGTGCGAATGATGTGATGCACAAGATAGTGCGATCGAGTTGCGCAGGATAGCGCGATTGACATGCATGCCAAATGCACATGGGGCAACTTTCGAGTTTTGTAAAAGACAAAAGGATACGGAAAGGATACACCTTGCACGAATTCGAGTGCCATGCATAGAAGACACGGTTCGAGGTCAAAACGGAGGCCGGTTGAGCTTCGGAAATACCATTTCTTGCATTGTCTTAAGCAATGAAGGCCCCAAACCACTCATCTGACCCAAACAAGGTTGTAGGAGGCTTACCGGCCACATGGTGAGGCCACCGGCCATCCACCGGCCACCAAAAAACATCACCGGCCAAATATTTGGCCGGTCGGCCAAAAATGCCTGATTCGGGGCAGTTTTGACTTTTCACCTTGGGTCTTTTAAAATAGGGTTTCAAACCCTATTTCCTTCACTTCCCTTAGCCGAAAACCCTTCCTCTCTCTCTCTAGAACATTTTCCCCTCTTCCTTTCTCCGTTTTCTTGCGTTTCACGCCCGTTCCATCATTTGATTCGCGAATATCTTCGCGTTTCGAACACTTTCACCCGATCGAAACTTCGTTTCGGTGTTTCCTTTTTGATTTCCGCTTCTTGGGGTTTGTTTCCCCCAAGTTTCCTTGATTTCCCCACATTTTCCACTTCCCGGCTTTTCCGGCCATTTTCCACTCTTTCGGGGGTTGACTTTTCAGTTGACCCTTCGTATTCTCATCCGGTTTTCCCTTTTCCGGCCATTTTTCGTCACCTTTGACATGGCGGACGATATTCCACGGGGCGGGACTCCCCCGGATCATGAGATGGATCCCGGGGTCGAGCTTCTCCCCCTGAGCGTTCGTCCATTCGACTCGGCGACCTACCGGCCGGCGATCCACGTCTTACCTCTCGACGGGCTTCGTCAGTTTCGGAGTTTTGACAGGGCGATGCCTCCAGAGCTTCTCCTGCGTGAGCCTACATCTCACTTGTCCTTCGGCGCTTCCGAGGTAACATTCCTCTCCTCTGTTTTACTTTCTGCAATGTAGAACACTTAAAACCCACTTAACTGGCCCTGCTTAGCTCAGATACACTGATGCACTGTACACTGTAGTTAATTGTGAATACGCTTGCAACTGATATCTATTTGAAACTGATACGTGTACACACACTGCACTGACCCTGAACCACTCAAACACACTGACACAGTACACACTGCACACACTGTAGTTTATTGCAATCACACCGGTACCCGATATCTGTTTGAATATGAAAATATGCACACATGCTGTATTTGTACTTAACCACGCAAACACGCTGACACATCACACGTTGTAGTTCACTGTAAGCACACCGGCAACCGATAGTTGTTTGAATCTGAAAATATGCACACATGCTATATTTGCCTGAATTCTGAATGCCTTTCAAAACTGGTATATTTAGCATTGCTTCGCAATTGTTTGTTTGAAAACAGGGAGATTCCCATACCGTCTGAGGGTATGGGAACATCGCCGCCCGAGACTGGTACGCTGAGCTACCTGATGCGGTCCGCCACATTGTGGACCAGGCCGGTTTTGGTGCATTCTGCAGAGGACTGTCCAGACTTACCACGAGCAGGCCTCTCCTCGCTGCTCTAGCGGAGAGGTGGTGGGACACCACCGACTCGTTCCACCTTTCTGCCACGGGAGATATAGCGATGACTCCCTATGATTTCTCGATGCTTACAGGCATCGGGGTAGGGGGTGATCCGATCCCCTTTGACACTGATATCGACGAGTGGACTGCTGCTCAGATCTATCTACTTGGCGAGGTGCCACCTCTCGCACGTCCTGGCTTCGTTCGTTATTCCTGGTTCGAGGTCTAGTACAGGGTTCAGCCAGCCCTAGTGGAGGAGGCTCCGATGACTCAGGAGGCTGTGGAGCGATATGCGCGCGGCTTTCTGATGTTTCTATTGGGGACGACTATTTTCGCCGACCGGGCGAATACCGTGCCTCTCTGTCTGCTCAGTGCCTTAGTAGATGTCACACAGATCCTGCACTACGATTGGGGTGGCGCCGCTCTGGCCACACTCTACGGATACATGAGCTCGGCTTCCCGTGGCAGCGGACAGTTGCTCGGGGGCTACTGGCGTGCTTGGGAGGTACATTTCCTTTTCTGCTTTACTTCCCTGGTTTACATTTTCTGTACTCCGTACTGTACTCTGTATACTGCACACATTGTAGTCTGCTTTACACTGACTGTATATTGCACACACGGCACACTCTGCACAATACACTGCCTGCACAATACACGGCTTTGTTATTTCTGCTTTATTCTGCATTCTACTTTATCTGATAAGCATACTGGTATTTACTTTGCAGTTGTGGGTCTACGCCTACTTCCCTAGACTTGCCCCAGTGCCAGATGTGGAGACCCCTCTCGTCGTCCCGTTCTCGCGACGCTTCGATGGGAGGTGCGTGCGGAGGCCCCGGGAGACGTTTAGCTTCTTCCGCCGCTATTTTGACACCATCACCCCCGCGGAGGTATGTTCAACTTTAGAGTTTATTTAAGCTTCGCTTTTCACTGTATGTTTTCAATAACAGTAGATAACAAACTGTATTTCATTTTCAGATCACCTGGCGGCCTTGGGCTCCTTTGCCAGCGACGATTCAGGATCGATTTGCCGGTGCTGAGGAGACCTGCGTTTCCGGGATTCTGTTGGAGGGCCGGCTGTCGGGCTTGGTACCTAGGGTGAGCGTTTCCTACGCCAGACCCTAGGGTTGCCAGAGCAGATAGTCCCGG